>CM019171.2:46797280-47162340 GCA_009739505.2 Apolygus lucorum | reverse complement strand
CACCCTCGCATCCTGATGTCTACTCCATTTGTCACTCAATCTTTTAGCCAAAACTTTGAAAAAATCGACATTTGGGGCAAAAATCGGGCACTGTGCAGGTGAGTTACGTGAATGTTGCCAGCCAAGCCATGCTGCCGTTTACTTCCGTTTCTTCTCTTCCTCTGCCTTCAAGAAAATTGTGGAAAAACTTTCGTGGTTTTTTGGCTCCTAAAAGTTCTGCACAACTTAGAAACCGTCGCACACTCGTACGGCGGTATTCATAGACATTACTCGACGCCGAGTAAATACTCGAATGGGTCTTGGAGTGCCGGCGGATGCTCAACGCTATTCACAGTCGTCATCTCGAGTATTTACTCGAGTAGTTACTCCAAACTTCGAGTATCTGCTCTGCGTGCGGTATTCGTAAACAAAACTTGGCGTTGAGTCGAGGCCTGCTTCTACTCGAAACTAGCAAAAACTCGAGGCACCTGGACAGGACACTTGAGCAGTTACTCAACGTGTTGTTCTCATCAAAATTGGATACATCTACGATTCTTTGCAATCGCAAAAATCTATAACAATAACAATAAATTTAATAATAATAATTAAATTTTTTAAATTATTAAAAAAGTTATCCAAATTTGCAATTTTGAAAACCCTTTGCTACTGACATAGTGCGCGAAAAAACCATGAAATATTTTAACTTTTTCAGTTTTTTAACCATAACTTCTAAAATATAATTTCAATAATATATTGTTTATAGTAGGTAGAATTTGCTATAGTTTGAGACCAACTGGACCTTGTAGGTTAAATAATTACAGTGTTTTGAACCGTTCACTCGCAAAACCATTCATTTTAGAAATAATTAAAGTGAGATGAATTTGAAGGCAGTGCAATCAGCTTCAAAGTAAACCCTTAATATACTAATATAGTTTTCTCAAAAATGAATAAACAAAAAGAATTTTTTTTAATTTCTTGGGGAAAATGAAGAAAATTCGACAAAACCATATATTTTGAGGAAAATGGAACTACTTCAATGACAGTGTTCAATTTTATAGATTTTGATAATTTTCGTACCTAATAGAAATAATTTAGAACTTACTCGATTCATTTACAATTATGTATTGACTGAAATGTGAGAGGATTACCAAGTAGACAACCAACTGAAGATACTCTTACGACTTCCATTCCATTCTATCGCTTTTTTGAATCGTCACATTCTTGCAGCTTGTTCCACACATAAAAGTCAACCTTACCAGATTACTAGCTCAGAGGCACCTTATTTAGGTGGCCCAAGATGGATTAAAACCATTTTCAGCTTGTTCTTAAATTTTAGGAAGCACGCGGCCTTCGATTTCTGGTCTATCTGGGCTATTAATTGATTTTATATCTTCATATTGGAACTCAATACATCAGAGTTTGCGGGAAGTTGGTAGTGCGAGAGTAGTTGGCAGTTAGCTTAAGGAGCTTTTTCGTTTAGATACAAAGGTAACAATATAATAATTAGGGGAGATAATAGGGAGATAATTAGGGGCCGATCTACAACCCAATACCTTCACAATACTTGCAAATTTCATCGAAATCGGTTTACAACTGTTGAATTTGATCTTGCTACAAGGGTTTGACGATCTCGAATTTGCAATGGCTAATTATGAACGTATCGCAATGAAATTCACTCTGGACTCCAATGCTCCAAGTTTGAGCGAAATTGGACAATTAGGTAGAGCTACAGTCCTGGAGGAATGAAATTCGTAGGGGACCTCCTCTTACGGTGGACTCCAATGTCGTTGACCTGCTGTACGAATTTGAAGCTTCCCCATTTCCGATGTTGATGAAAGAAAACATCGACTATGAAAGACAGCAAAGTCTTCATTTTTCATTGATTTGTTGTGAAACCTTGAATACTCTAACTTGAAAACTCTAATACTCTAAGTTTTCCAAGGGCTCGAAAGGGCCCAAATGATCAGCTGTGACGTCCGTTGATATCGTAGAGTCGGGCGGGCGCAATGCAGATTTAACTGTGTTGTACCAACCTCCACCAGCCTCTGCCCTTTTCCCCCATTCATGGTCTGGGACTTGGACGAGGATGAGACGTTCTCGCTGGAATGGAATTCATGTAAATGACCGAGCGAGGAAAGTTTAATACCGCACGGAATCCAAGCTATAAAACTATGAGCGACTCATTTAAACAGGTATTTCGACTTCGAGGAAAGTCGTACTTAACTACGCTTAAGAAAAATGGATCATAATCCTTAATAGGTGAGAGATGGGGTAACTTCAATGCCACTTTGGTCCAAAATATGATTTTCTATCATCAAAATAGGGCCACAAGCAAAAGGGTGATCATCAACATAATTGGGAACTCCTTGATCTGCTGAAATGCTGCTCCTTGAAATGCTGATGATCAATTGCTCCTTGAAATGCTGATGATCAATTATGAAAGCAATCAACGTGATGGTGAAAATAATGTTTCGTACATTGCATCATTGAGAAATGAGTGACACCACTGTATTATTTACAATCAACTATTTACTCACCAACTAACTCCATTTATGATCATGTTAGATCCGGCTACTTACTGAGCACACAGCTTGACAAACATTTTTGTCGTAAGTGAAAATTCAACTATCAATAGTTTGAGGTCCAATTTAATCGAATAGGACCAATTTATTCCATTACAGCAATATTCAACTATCAATAGCTTGAGGTCCAATTTAATCGAATAGGATCAATTTATTCCATTACAGCAATATTCAACTATCAATAGCTTGAGGTCCAATTTAATCGAATAGGATCAATTTATTCCATTACAGCAATATTCAACTATCAACAATTTGAGGTCCAATTGAATCGAATAGGATCAATTTATTCCATTACAGCAATATTCAACTATCAACAATTTGAGGTCCAATTGAATCGAATAGGATCAATTTATTCCATTACAGCAATGTTCAACTATCAATAGCTTGAGGTCCAATTTAATCGAATAGGATCAATTTATTCCATTACAGCAATATTCAACTATCAACAATTTGAGGTCCAATTGAATCGAATAGGATCAATTTATTCCATTACAGCAATGTTCAACTATCAATAGCTTGAGGTCCAATTTAATCGAATAGGATCAATTTATTCCATTACAGCAATATTCAACTATCAATAATTTGAGGTCCAATTGAATCGAATAGGATCAATTTATTCCATTACAGCAATATTCAACTATCAATAGCTTGAGGTCCAATTTAATCGAATAGGATCAATTTATTCCATTACAGCAATATTCAACTATCAATAATTTGAGGTCCAATTGAATCGAATAGGATCAATTTATTCCATTACAGCAATATTCAACTATCAATAATTTGAGGTCCAATTTAATCGAATAGGATCAATTTATTCCATTACAGCAATGTTCAACTATCAATAGCTTGAGGGTCCAATTTAATCGAATATGATCAATTTATTCCATTACAGCAATATTCAACTATCAATAATTTGAGGTCCAATTGAATCGAATAGGATCAATTTATTCCATTACAGCAATATTCAACTATCAATAATTTGAGGTCCAATTTAATCGAATATGATCAATTTATTCCATTACAGCAATATTCAACTATCAATAGTTTGAGGTCCAATTGAATCGAATCAGAGCAACTTATCCCATCACAGCATTATTATCATTTACAGGTGGCTTCAGACTCCGTGGATTATATACGAATCCAAAGCAGTCACCATATGAAACTCATGATTTCTATTCAACCTTTCTAGCTCTCCAATAAAGAACCTCAAATAATCCCATCGTGTAGCATCAGTGAATGAGCAAATTTTCAAAGTTTCCATTTTTTGACATCAAAAATCTTAAAACATACTCTGCCTACTTGTCTCTCCCGACTCCTAGAGTATAATAATTATGCTCTAGGAGTCGGGAGAGACAAGTATTAAATAATAGTACTAAATAATATAAACCACTTCATAATTATTATGAAGTGGTTTATATTATTTAGTACTTCATATTCATGTTCTACTCGACTCCACGAACACTTCCCACATGACCTTCATTGTGTTGATTCGTTTTTGGGTACGACGAATGTACGCGTAACTGGTCCCCAAAATACCACCTGTCATCCATTTTTGGACAATTTTTAGATTTTAGATTTTGTATGCATATCTAAAACGATACACTGATCCCAAATACACCCCGTATTACTATAATTATGTTACTAAGGTTAGGTATTTGCACAAAAAAACATTTTTTTTTTAAGTTTAATTTTGACCCCTTAGAGTAGGTACGTAGTTGAACATTATCGGACAACGAACTCGTCTTTCTGCTTTTTGTTAAGAAATTTTCGCACAAACTTGAAAATTTCGCTAAAAAATTGCTTCATGCATAATTATTACCATCACACATATTAAATACATGAAACTGTGAGAAGTTTTAAATTTCGAAATTAGAGAAAAAAGATACTCGTTACTATGTACCTACCGTACCATTATTATTATTATTGCTTCCGAGTCTACCAAGGTAGCGGAAGCTTTGTTTTCACTTTTCAAGGACGAAAAAAAAAGTTCTCCAAAATCAAAATTTCCACTCGCGTTTTGCGTTTTAGACCTTTCTGAACAATTTTGCTTCCGTGTCTGTCTGTCTGTGTGTCTGTGTGTCTGTCTGTCTGTGTGTCTGTGTGTCTGTCATGAATTCCTTGTAACGCGCATAACTATACGAAGTTATTGTCCGATTTCTTTGAAATTTTCAGGGATTGTGCGGGTTGGTGTGTAGACGGTCCCCTATGAAAATCATCATCCCCGGACTGATAGAAGCGACTGCGCATGCGCAAACGTGAATTCCTTGTAACGGCCATAAGTTCTACATTTTCCATCCGATTTCAATGAAATTTTCAGGGATGTTACTGATTAGTGATTAGATGGTCCCCTATGAAAATCATCACCTTCGGACTGATAGTAGCCACTGCGCATGCGCAAACGTGAATTTCCTTGTAACGGCCATAACTTCCACATTTTCCACCCGATTTCGATGAAATTTTTAGGGATTATGTGGATTAGGTTGTAGATAGTCCCCTATGAAAATCATCATCCCCGGACTGATAGAAGCGAATGCGCATGCGCAAACGTGAATTACTTGTAACAGCCGTAACTTCAACTGTCCCCCCAGGGGTCGCGGGTTCAAATCCCAGCCGAGGCTAAGTATTTTTTTGATCCAATCACATACATCTACTCACTTAATTTTTCATCCGAATCTGATAAAATTTTCTAGGATTGTCCAGATTAGCGTGTAGATGGTCCCCTATGAGGGTGGTGGAAGGTACTTGGAGATTGGTATTTTGAGATTAACTACTATGCATCTGATGATCTATATAATCGGGTTATGGATACGAGGAAGCTATGTGCCACACCCACTTGGCAGACGTTTTTTTTTTTATTAAACTTTTGCTTCCGAGTCTACCAAGGTAGCGGAAGCTTTGTTTTCACTTTTCAAGGTCGAAAAAAAAAGTTCTCCAAAATCAAAATTTTCACTCGCGTTTTACGTTTTAGACCTTTCTGAACAATTTTTGTTCAGTGTCTGTGTGTCTGTGTGTCTGTGTGTCTGTCTGTCTGTCTGTCATGAATTCCTTGTAACGCGCATAACTATACGAAGTTATTGTCCGATTTCAATGAAATTTTCAGGGATTGTGCGGGTTGGTGTGTAGACGGTCCCCTATGAAAATCACCACCTTCGGACTGATAGTAGCCACTGCGCATGCGCAAACGTGAATTCCATCTAACGGCCATAACTTCTACATTTTCCATCCGATTTCAATGAAATTCTCAGGAATGTTACAGATTAGTATTTAGATGGTCCCCTATGAAAATCATCACCTTCGGACTGATAGTAGCCACTGCGCATGCGCAAACGTGAATTTCCTTGTAACGGCCATAAGTTCTACATTTTCCATCCGATTTCAATGAAATTTTCAGGGATGTTACTGATTAGTGATTAGATGGTCCCCTATGAAAATCATCACCTTCGGACTGATAGTAGCCACTGCGCATGCGCAAACGTGAATTTCCTTGTAACGGCCATAACTTCCACATTTTCCACCCGATTTCGATGAAATTTTTAGGGATTATGTGGATTAGGTTGTAGATAGTCCCCTATGAAAATCATCATCCCCGGACTGATAGAAGCGAATGCGCATGCGCAAACGTGAATTACTTGTAACAGCCGTAACTTCAACTGTCCCCCCAGGGGTCGCGGGTTCAAATCCCAGCCGAGGCTAAGTATTTTTTTGATCCAATCACATACATCTACTCACTTAATTTTTCATCCGAATCTGATAAAATTTTCTAGGATTGTCCAGATTAGCGTGTAGATGGTCCCCTATGAGGGTAGTGGAAGGTACTTGGAGATTGGTATTTTGAGATTAACTACTATGCATCTGATGATCTATATAATCGGGTTATGGATACGAGGAAGCTATGTGCCACACCCACTTGGCAGACGTTTTTTTTTTTATTAAACTTTTGCTTCCGAGTCTACCAAGGTAGCGGAAGCTTTGTTTTCACTTTTCAAGGTCGAAAAAAAAAGTTCTCTAAAATCAAAATTTTCACTCGCGTTTTACGTTTTAGACCTTTCTGAACAATTTTTGTTCAGTGTCTGTGTGTCTGTGTGTCTGTGTGTCTGTCTGTCTGTCTGTCTGTCTGTCATGAATTCCTTGTAACGCGCATAACTATACGAAGTTATTGTCCGATTTCAATGAAATTTTCAGGGATTGTGCGGGTTGGTGTGTAGACGGTCCCCTATGAAAATCACCACCTTCGGACTGATAGTAGCCACTGCGCATGCGCAAACGTGAATTCCATCTAACGGCCATAACTTCTACAGTTTCCATCCGATTTCAATGAAATTCTCAGGAATGTTACAGATTAGTATTTAGATGGTCCCCTATGAAAATCATCACCTTCGGACTGATAGTAGCCACTGCGCATGCGCAAACGTGAATTTCCTTGTAACGGCCATAACTTCCACTTTTTCTACCCGATTTCGATGAAATTTTCAGGGATTTTACAGATTAGTATTTAGATGGTCCCCTATGAAAATCATCACCTTCGGACTGATAGTAGCCACTGCGCATGCGCAAACGTGAATTCCTTCTACCGGCCATAACTTCTACATTTTCCATCCGATTTCAATGAAATTTTCAGGGAAGTTACAGATTAACTTGTTTTGATGTTTTGAGATTAACTACTAGCATCGGATCATCTATACAATCGGGTTATGGATACGAGGAAGCTATGTGCCACACCCACTTGGCAGACGTTTTTTTTTCGTCCTTGAAAAGTGATAACAAAGCTTCCGCTACCTTGGTAGTCTGGGAAGCAAAAGAAGAAATACGCAGGTTCTCAGGCAGCTTAGCCGAGAACGTTTTAGTATCGCATTCCTACACTATGGTTTAAAGCTACATTACACTACTACTACACACGGTAGACATTCAACCCTCAACCAGGGAAAACACGCGTATATTACAAAGCTCCTTCAACCTTAAACACATAGAAGGTTTTTAGACACCAACTAGAGGCTAAAAATAGTAAAGTAAATGCCAGAACCATAATTTAGAAAAGATCATGTTGCTGCGATGTTTGTTTAACTTGAGAAGTAGAAATTCCCAATTAAAATTCAAGATCACGAAGAGGCCGTTGATTCGAGTGGGTGTCTACCGTATGAACAGTGCCATATCTCTTCATAGTGCATGCAAATTCAGCATTTTGAGGAATGAAGAAGTGGTAAGACAAGCTGTTTTGCTTGGTTCAATCACGAATTTGGGCTGAAAAAAAAGTAAGTACCTACCTACAGTTTAATTTAACCCAATTTCAAACGGAATAGAACCAACATAATGGAAAGGACGTAACACCGAAAAACCTTTAAGATTGTCCATTCTATTGTTGCTGGTCCTCAAATTTGAAACATAGTGATGTTTTATAACTTAAATCTGGAGGTTTGAAGATTGAAGTTTCACGTATATTGATACAAGTAGCATTTTCATGTCAAATTCAAAGGTTAACAACCTGAAATCGTGGACTGATTATGATTTTTGGGGCTGTGCGAGGTAAGCTGTTCCATCAACCAGCGCAAACGCAGATTTTCAATTTCTCTAATCAATGCACAAAAGATTAAATTACAAAACTATACTGCCCACCCAAAATGTTTTTTCCGGGTTTTTTTTAGATGCTAACACACCTTAAATTTGGAAAGTAAGCCTTGAATAAATATTTGATGTGTAAAACCAGACATATTTTTTAGTCAAAATGTTAGGTCAAGGTTTAATAATATAAAAGTAGAGATGGGTTACATTATTTATATATGAGGAAATATATATGGAAATATATTGGAATTTGGATTTGATAGTAAATTTTTTTTAAAAAGAATTTTGATATTAGCTCTATATTATGCACACATCGCCCGTCGCTCTCAATATATATTGAGATAAGTCGTAACAAAGTAGATCTACTGGAAAATGGATCTAGAATGATTACAAATTAAAGCTTAAAATAAGCATCATTATTTACATTAATGACTTGGTTGTGTGATTCAACCTAAGTAATTTGAAATGTTTTTATTAATATTTTTTTAATTTTTTTCTTTTTAAAAAATATTTTTGTTTTAAGTATAATTTTTTGAAAAAAATATCAGATTTATAGTTTAGATTACTGTGAAGGAAATATAAATAATTACATATAAGTAATTATTATTAATATACCTTTTGTATCAGGGTTTATTAATTTATTTAATATATCTATTTTTCTCGAAATTTTAAGAGATATAACAAAATTACATTTACTGTTTTAATATTATTATTAATTTTGTTATAGGGAATATATTTTATTCAATTAAAAATATCTAGTTTTCTTAGAAATAAATTTAATTTATGATTATTTATGTTAAAAAAATATATGAATTTATAATCAGCAATCATTTAGGATAAGCTAAGTGATTATTCTCAAATATTTAATATTTAATTTATAGTAGGTTTAGAAATATCCATCATTTATTTTTAATAATTAATTTTTATGTAGGTAATTAATATTTTAGTTATTTATAAGAATAAATATTATAATGTAATAATATTTTAATAATGATAAAATTAGTATTTTATATATATAAAATATAGTAACTCGGCAAATATTATTTTCGCCTGTTTAACAAAAACATGGTCTTTTGTTTATATAAAAGATCTAACCTGCCCTATGATTTATTTAAATGGCTGCAGTATTTTGACTGTACAAAGGTAGCATAATCATTTGTCTTTTAATTGAAGGCTTGTATGAATGGTTGAATGAAAAATATACTTTCTTTATTTTATATAAAAAATTTAATTTTCTAGTCAAAAAACTAGGATTTTTTTATAGGACGAGAAGACCCTATAGAACTTTATTTTCTTTTTTTTATAAATTTTATAGATAAATATAAGTTTATATATTTTTGTTAATTTTGTTGGGGTGATTGAAAAAATTGTTCAACTTTTTCTATTTTTTACATGTATATATGTTTTTTTGATCCTTTATTAGGGAATATAAGATTAAGTTACCTTAGGGATAACAGCGTTATTTTTTTGGAGAGTTCTTATCGATAAAAAAGTTTGCGACCTCGATGTTGGATTAAATTAAGTAATAGGAGTATAATATTATTTACTAGGTCTGTTCGACCTTTAAATTTTTACATGATCTGAGTTCAGACCGGCGTGAGCCAGGTCGGTTTCTATCCTTAAATTAATTTAAAAAATTTAGTACGAAAGGACCAAATTTTATGAATAATTTATATTAAATGATTATATTAATTTTTAATACTATTTTGGCAGAAAAATGTAATAAATTTAGAATTTATTTATGTAATTAATATTACAAATAGTAATTTTTATTATTAATTTTATTATTATATTAATTTTTATCTTGATTTCTGTTGCTTTTGTTACTTTATTAGAGCGAAAAGTATTAAGATACATTCAGTTAACCAGACATAGAGTGTAACCTCGAATGGGAATTCTTTCGCCAAAAATTCCCAATTTTGCAACTAATGGTACCCAATTTAGCCAATGCTTACTGAAAATAATACTTCATAAACCATGCTATGGAATTTGCTGTACTAACTTAACTTGAAACCTCAGGTGGCCCCCAAGGCATACTAAAAGTCAGGGGTCGATGATTCTTGGAAGGAATTAGCGAGGCCTGTTGGGGGCCCCACGAATTAATGATGTTTCCGTCGACCGAGTTAGCCGCTAGAATTACCACCTGATAAATTGCATCCCTCGCTTTTGTTACCCCCGTCAACTCTGAAGGCCAAAACAGAGGGTTTCCCCGCTTGTCATCAGGCGGCCAAGCTAAAATATTCCTTAGTAGATGACTAATGCTAATGACTTTGGTTTCGTGACCACCTACCGATTGCTAGACAGCGAAACGATCGTACTATCACAGAAAGTGGTATTCATGAAGTACTTAAGAGTTGATGAGCGAATTTCCTGTCAAATTTTAGACGGTAAAACTAAAATATTCCTTAGTTTCACTGGAATTTGACTCCTGTAATGACTTTGGCTTCGTGGCATCCTACCTATTACTGGACAACGCAGACGAGTGATCTATACAGGAAAATAATAAACTTTAGTGAAAGAATTTGCAGCGTTTTTTTTTTTTTTTTACCTACCAACTATTGGTAGGTACTACCTACCACACCATACTACCTTCACACCTTCACAATCAAGTTTATTAGAAAGAACTAAACGCTTCACACTCGATTCGAAAAATAGGGAGCTTCATATGGAGATTTGATTACTGGTTGCTAAGCAAGCAACTCGAAGAAACGAACAGCGATCGTGTTTTGGTTAAAAATTCGACGGAGGTTAGACCTCTTTTGTGATTCACACTCGTGATTCTGTTTTATCGAAGGAAAACCCAAGCACTCGTAGGGAGCGAACGGTTCGTACCTTTATTTCGAGAGTTTTCGAGCTAGGGCACTCTTGAAAATGTCAACCCGTAAGAGGGTATCTGTCGGTCGCCGTTCGTTTTTAGTATTTAGCCAAATCGAAGGGGCAAAAAGTTAAAAAGTTGTACTTAAATTGAACATTTTAAAGGATTCTAGAAATTCAGTAGTGCACGGCCCTAGAGAATTGAAAAGGTCTGCCAAGTGGGTGTGGCACATAGCTTCCTCGTATCCATAACCCGATTGTATAGATGATCCGATGCATAGTAGTTAATCTCAAAACATCAAAACGAGTTAATCTGTAACATCCCTGAAAATTTCATTGAAATCGTACGGAAAATGTAGAAGTTATGGCCGTTACAAGGAATTCACGTTTGCGCATGCGCAGTAGCTACTATCAGTCCGAAGGTGGTGATTTTCATAGGGGACCATCCAAATACTAATCTGTAACATCCCTGAAAATTTCTTTGAAATCGGATAGCAAATGTAGAAATTATGGACGTTACCAGAAAATTCACGTTTGCGCATGCGCAGTGACTACTATCAGTCCGAAGGTGGTGATCTTCATTGAGGACCATCTACAACCTAATCCGCACAATCCCTGGAAATTTCATTGAAATCGGATGGAAAATGTGGAAGTTATGGCCGTTACAAGGAATTCACGTTTGCGCATGTGCAGTCGCTTCTATCAGTCCGGGGATGATGATTTTCATAGGGGACCGTCTACACACCAACCCGCACAATCCCTGAAAATTTCATTGAAATCGGACAATAACTTCGTATAGTTATGCGCGTTACAAGGAATTCATGACAGACAGACAGACAGACACACAGACACTGAACCAAAATTGTTCAGAAAGGTCTAAAACGCAAAACGCGAGTGAAAATTTTGATTTTGGAAAACTTTTTTTTTCGTCCTTGAAAAGTGAAAACAAAGCTTCCGCTACCTTGGTAGACTCGGAAGCAAAACTAAAATATTGCCGCTAGAATCATCAAAATCGAACACTAATTGCCAAAGAAAACGCTGCAAATTATTACACAATGGTTTATTATTTTTCTATATAGATCACTCGTCTACAAAATCACCAACCATCCAATATGAAGAAAAAAAAAATCAAAATCACCAACCATTGATTGCATTTCGGTCAGCTCTAATTTGAACGGAGATTAGGCCTTTTTTGCAATTCACACTCGTGTTTTGATTTATATATATATATATATTTCAATATAAACCCTTAAATTTTCGTAGGGAGCGAACGGTTTGTCCTACAGAGCTCCGCGTGGTCTCAAAAAATTCTAAAAATTCTATAGAATCTTAAATTGAAGGAAAAACAATACCTTTATATCAAAATGTTTTGAGTGAGGGCGTTTTCAAAATTTCAAATTTGATTTTGGAACCCTTAGAAGTGACCTACATCAACCAAAAGCTTCGGGGCACAACTAGACCCCAAATGGAGCCTACATACCAAATTTCATCAAAATCGGTCAATGCTAAGTGGCAAAAGTGCCGCGTACGGCGGACGGACGGCCAAATTTTTATTCGATTTTTGGATTCTACGTACCTTGAAACGTAAACCATCAAATTTTTTTCTTGGTCAATTCCAAAGGTTCATTATTGAAAATAATAAACTAAAATGGGAAAAACTTTTGAATAAACGGGTTTTTCCATGTTTTCCCCTTTTTTCTCTGGAAATTATTGTTCGATTTTGATGATTCCAGCGGCAATCTTTCAGTTTCTCAATTCCCAAGGCTCATGCACTAATGTATTTCTAAAATCCTTGAAACATTCAAGTTTAGCAACATTTTATGGGAAAAACATAACTGAATTAACGGTTTTTTCAATTTTGGTTTATTATTTTCAATAATGAACCTTTGGAATCGGCCAAGAAAAAAACATTCTTAACACCCCCTCAAAATTTGTTGGTTTACGTTTCAAGGTACGTAGAATCCAAAAATCGAATAAAAATTTGGCCGTCCGTCCGCCGTCCGCGGCACTTCTGTCACTTGGCATTGGCCGATTTTGATGAAATTTGGTATGTAGGCTCCATTTGGGGTCTAGTTGTGCCCCGAAGATTTTGGTTGACGTAGGTCACTTCTAAGGGTTGAAAAATGAATTTTGAAATTCTGAAAACGCCCTACCTAACTCAAAAAATTTTGATATAAATTTATTGTTTTTCCCCCAATTCAAGATAGTATAGGATTTTTTGAGACCACGCGAAGCCCTGTAGGACAAACCGTTCGATCGCTACGAGAATTTAAGGGTTGGACGTACGATAAATCAGAAACACGAGTGTGAATCGCAAAAGAATCCTAATCTCCGTTCAAATTATATCTGAAATGGGAATTGAAAAACCGAAATATTGCCGCTGGAATCATCAAAATCAAACAATAATTGCCAAAGAAAAATCGGAAAAAATTTTGAATAAACGGGTTTTTTCATGTTTTTCCCATATTTCTTGTCAGTTCCCTGGGTCCGAGCACTAATGAATTTATAAAATCCTTTAAAATTTCCAATTTAAGTACAAATTTTCATGTTTTTGCGCCTTCGATTTGGCTAAATACTAACCCGGAACGAGAAACGAACGGCGACCGATTGAGACCCTCTTAATTTTCACCCCTGAAGTGACTGACATCCACCAAAAGCTTCGCGGCACAACTAGACCCCAAATGGAGCCCATATACCAAATTTGAACCAAATCAGTCCAGTGTTGCTGAGAAAAGTGCCGCGTACGGCCGGAATATTTTTCATCCGATTTTTGGATTCTACTACCTTGAAACGTAAGACATCAAATTTTGAGGGGGGTTAAAAATTTTTTTCTTGCACGTTTCCAATGTTTCATTATAGAAAATGATAAACCAAAATGGTGAATTTTAAACGGGATAAAAAAGAGCTACGAGATAAAAGTTGTTGCAAATTAGTTATTACCTGAAGTAGGTATTGTTTTGGAACAACCTGTCTACTCGTTTTAGGTAGGTAGGAGTATCCAAAGCAGATAGACAGTACCTAACTTCCTATTGGTAGGTACGTTTACTTCGAGGCGAAGGGCCATTGCCCTTTCAGACTAAACGCTTTACGAAATGAATTTATCGATCGCAACAAAACCACTCTTGATACGTTTATATTTCTCACCAGCGAAGAAACGTTCTTCTCCTACACAAGTAGTTGATGCAATGTTTGATTACCAGGATGAATTCGATTTATTTATCTATATATCTTTCATTAATTACCACCTATTGACCTTTTCATGTCTTTGCTTTGGCACATAAACTGAAAAATCGTCACGAAAAAAACTTGCTCACGCGACCAATAAACAAAATAAGACTCACTGTGTTGCGTAGAGAACAATCAACTGTTTTCTTACTTAACTAGCTTGTTGTGTAGTGGTTGACATGGACATGTCCCAATGTGTTGCAGACTCGTATGCAAGCATTTTCTTTTGTAATTTATTTTAAAACTATCTTGTTTTTGCACGAATGCTGGAAGAAACAATAGTTCGGTCCTTCACAAACTTAGTAGGTACCTACTCGTAGGTAACCTAGAAATATAATATATATTATTAAGCTTAATATTATCAAGCCAAGCTGTGTGAAGGTAGAGTTTATTGTATTCACGTGACCACCTGGATGAAAGATTTGGAGAATTTTGAACATTCAAAAATGTTGTTTTTTGGTATAAACTAAAAACGTCTGCCAAGTCGGTGTGGCCCATAGCTTCCTCGTATCCATAATCCGATTAAACTGATGATCCGATGCATAGTAGTTAATCTCAAAACACCAATCTCTAAGTACCTTTCACTACCCTCATAGGGGACCATCTACACGCTAATCTGGACAATCCTAGAAAATTTCATCAAATTCGGATGAAAAATGTAAATGTTATGGCTGTTACAAGGATTTTACGTAAATTAAAGGCCTTAAATAAAAATAAAAATAAAATATGTAAATTAAAAATACATGAATAAAAAAATAATTAACAAAATAAAAATAATAAATTAATTAATTATTTAATTATTATTGTAATTATATGTAAATTTTAAGGCCTTGATTTTCATTGGGGACTTTCTACAACCTACTTCGCATAATCCCTAAAAATGTCATCGAAATTGGGTAGAAAATGTGGAAGTTATGGCCATTACAAGGAAATTCACGTTTGCGCATGCGCAGTGGCTACTATCAGTCCGAAGGTGATGATTTTCATAGGGGACCATCTAAATAATAATCTGTAACATTCCTGAAAATTTCATTGAAATCGGATGGAAAATGTAGAAGTTATGGCCATTACAAGGAATTCACGTTTGCGCATGCGCAGTTGCTTCTATCAGTCCGAGGATGATGATTTTCATAGTGGGCCATCTACACACCAACCCGCACAATCCCTGAGAATTTCATAGAAATCGGACAACAACTTCGTATAGTTATGTGTTTGTTTCCTCAGGATAACAGAACTAACAACGGACACAATATAAGAGTTTTCACAACTGAATATATTGATCTAAAACGGATGAACTACGATAAAGTTTTACAATGGTCTAATCGGTTTAGGAGCACACGGCAACATGGCGGGCGTCGTCGGAACGGGAGGTTACCCCAACGATTTGAATGGCAGCGGCTGCATAGAACTATTCTGTACATTAAAAGACCTAATTGTCCAATTCATGATCTATTTCTTATTATTATTCTCTTGTTCTAGTTCTGTCTCATTATTGCTAAATAGGACCACCAAACGGTTGCATGATCGGAACTAAAGAATGTAGGTAATTGTGAACTCAGCCGCCAAGCGGCAGAACTAGGTACTAAGTTCGTAAGGGTTGGTAGCACTACCTTTTGGTCTCCCGCCTGAACTAGGCGGGAAGTCCAAACATTATGCGCAAGGAATATTACAAGGAATTCATGACAGACGGACAGACAGACAGACACGGAACCAAAATTGTTCAGGAAGGTCTAAAACGCAAAACGCGAGTGAAAATTTTGATTTTGGAGAACTTTTTTTTGGTCCTTGAAAAGTGAAAACAAAGCTTCCGCTACCTTGGTAGACTCGGAAGCAAAAATTGGGAATGATGATGAGAATCTAGATTGGGTTGAAACGAAGTAATGAAATTATAAGTACTTACCAAGATATCGCTGATGAGAAAATTAGATTATCTAGTTCAATAGTTTCTGTTTACCAGCTCAACGTTCAGAGAGAATGGACAGGGAAGCGGTGTTGGTAGACTCAGAAGCAAAAGGGGGGGGGGGGGAGGAATCAATGCTTTTGAAGAAAAAATCTATATGATGTTTTCCCTAAAGATTGATTTGATATAAATCGATTAATTTTAAACAATCTGACATCCCTGAATCTTTACGATTCCGCAGGTTTTGATCAGGCCATTAGACTGTGCAATAGTGTATAAATATTCTAAACTGAAGATTTTTCACAGATAATCACCCAGTTCTTCATGGAAAACAACACATTTTGAGAGGGAAGAATTAAATTCATTGAAGTGAAAATTAGGCTTACAATAAATTGTTGATTGCCTAATTAAATTACGACAATTCTGGATAATGATGTAAATTTTGAGTAAACAGATAGAAAATTCAACATTGGTGTCTTCAGCGTTGTAGGTTTCCTGCCTATTGAAAAGTGAGAGGTGACCCGTGATCGACCTGTTTGAGTGTCACTTATCTCCCAACGTTAGTCTTCATAAACGCCTATTATACCGATATCGATTAAGAAACCCAACCTTAACCCTCTCTTAGCATTGGGATAGAAACTTCCCCGTTCGTCATAATCAAAACGATTCTGGTTTCAACTGGCAGGACATGAAAACCTTAGGAACCAACTAACTTCATAGATGTTCAATTATTAAATAATATCAGTTACTAGGCTTTACCCTACTTTCCTTACCTATAGAATCCCAAAAGTGTCAATTATCGATACTTTTAAGCTCCTATCCAGTAGTAGTAAATACTCGTTGCGAGAGCTAAATTTATTAAAATGTTTTGGATTTCGGTAGACTAAATTATTATTAAAATTATTTACAGCCAAAGTTCAACGATATATGCCAACTACCACAATGTAATTAATAATTGAATTAAAAATAATCATTCGTATAGGAAATCCACGCTATCATCATTCTTATAGTAAAAGTAAATTAGTTACCTACCAATAAGAAGATGAAGTTCCTTGTATATCAGGAATTTCTCCCAAATTATTAAATTCTTTCTAGTTTCTCCCCATTTATAGGCCTGGAAGGCTGAAATGTCGACCAAATTATATATCATGTGTAGAAACGAAACCCATAACATGTTTCGCGAACGAAACCCATGTAACATGTTTTGCCATTCACATACTGATTTATCAACAAAGTGTAGAAAGTTTGGTAGACGTTGTTCACTCTCTTTGGTAACGTTTGAAAAAATCGATTTTGGCCAAATCCGATTCCTTCAAGTTCCCACAATCTTACGAATTCATACATGTTGATGGAGAACAAACATATATTGAATTCTACTTAATAATAATGTGATGTGTTATTATTTTGAATGGAAAACTACGGCACTGTGAGTTGTACTTATATAAAAGTCCAAAATATTTTGTTTTTAATATTTTAAATACTAAAAAAAATTTTAATTGTTTAAAATAAAAAGAAATTGATTCAAAAGAGTCCATTCATGCAGCATGAATAATTTATTAATTATTAATGAGCGAATTTTCAAAGAAATCTTTCAGTTGAAGGTACGGTTAACCCTAATTGGACCATGGTGTCACTAGTGTCACCGAAAACATCTCAGGAACTCCATTGATGTCCCAAAGTGTCACCAGAGTAACCAAAATTAAAATGCAATTTTAAGTTTAATGAACAGCAGAATTTTTTGTGGGATATTGGAAGCCTCAAAATAGTTATGACAGAAATTTCCAAGTAAATCGATGACAAATTTTCAAAAATTTTGTCTTATCAATTTTTTTTTATATTTTTAATAACTCAAAAATTCAGCTCTGTCCAAAAATTCTTAAATAGCAATTTAAATCAAGTTAATCTGGTGACACCTTGGGACTGCTGCGGAATTCCTAAGATGTTTTCGGTGACACTTCTGACACCATGGTCCAATTAGGGTTAACAAAAGGAACAGTGGTGTTGCAATTTCTCTTAGAAAGTTTTTTTTTTACACTATTCTTGTTTTTTTTCGATTTTCAGTATACCATAAAAACATACTGTATGCACAGGGTATGGTTTGGAGATGTTAGGAGTCCATATTCATGTTATACTCGTCTCCACGAACTCGTAGAGTACCCATACGGCTACTGCAGTTCTGGGTACAAACAATGGGGGGAGCGCCTTGATTTTTTTTAGATTTTTAATCGAAAGTAGACTACATCCTGAAAATTTTGGCACCAACCGCGACCTTCTAGCGTGAGTAGATCTGTTTCTATGATTTTTCAAAGTTTTGACCGTTTATGACGTCACGCGCCCTTCTCGCCTGGGAGGGACCCTGGGGGGTGGGGCCCACTGTGACGTCATAAACGGTCGAAACTTTTAAAATTCATAGGAAAATATTTACACACGCTAGAAGGTCGCGGTTGGTACCAAAATTCTCAGAATGAGGTCTACCTTAGATTAAAAATAACAATAAACAGTTTTTCCTACCCAGGCGCACACCCCATTGTCCAAAAATTTAAGCATACATGGGCATAACTTTGGGGTTCGATTCTATAAGATATTTCCAACAAAAAATGTCTCCTAGCAATTTTCTTTTAACCCACTCAAAATTCTATTTTTTTCACTTTAAAGTTTTTCTTCGCGTTTTCGACCTTACGGCACTGATATGGTCATAACTCCCTTATTTCTCCTGAAAATTCGATTCTGACTACACCGTTAGAAAGAGCGTTAAATTCCTAAGCTACCTAGTGCAAAATCAAAACATTTCAGCAATAAAATAGTTCCGAAAAATCAAGTCTAAAAGCCAACTTTACAAATTTTTCTAAACTTGACTTTCTTCGACCAAAGTTTTCTCTCTAAATCCCTGCCCATTTCGATGGGCGCTCTTCGGAGAAAACATGCTCAAATTGTCCGCTTTTCAACGGTCTATCAATTTTTCTTTCTAACATTCAAATTGGAAGAGTAAATGAAGTTTGAATGTCAAAAAACGTGTGTTTTACAAGCAAATCCAGTGTTTTAAGCGGTTTATGGTCACCTCAAGATGGGTTGACGATTTTGGTATCATTACCTATGTAATTTTTTACGCTGAATCCAATAGTGATACTTCCGAATGATTCCGACAGCTAGAAAGTGGATTTTTCGAAGAAAACCTGCGTTTTTCGTGCATAAAATACGCATTATTCGTAGATATAGTCATGAGCATAAAGTAACACCTTTGAACTCAACAAAAACTTCAATCAGCTAGAAATTCGGTGTTTTTGTTGAGTTCAAAGGTGTTACTTTATACTCACGACTATAGAATTTTGAGTGGGAGAAGAAAAGTGGGAGAAGAAAATTGCTAGGAGACATTTTTTGTTGGAAATACCTTGTAGAGTCGAACCCTGAAGTCCGTGTACTTACTCCTAGGTACTTTTTTAATTTTTGGACAATTTTAATTTTTGGATGGTCCATTGGTATAAGAAATTTTGTGCAGAATCCGAATATACCATATATTACTATAATTGTGAAGGTAATACCCATAAAAATCCGTTTTTAATTTTTTTTTTTGTACTATTTTTGAAATTTTGATTTCAGTGAAAAATTTTTTTAAAAAGTCTATTTTAAAAATGTATACATTGCAATAGTTTCATTTTCCTTGAAAATTCGCTTTAAAAAAAGGTCAAAATATTAACGTCTTTATTTTTACTCTAAGTGGACAGAAGACGGTAAAATTGACACTGAACGAAGAATGTGTTCAATTTCTACCTCCAAGCATCAAACGATGAGAAAACATCCATAAAGATGAAGGTGCTAACAGGCACCAACATTTTGAGACAAATATTAGTTTAGGTAGGTACAACTCCATCTCACGTTGCTGACCAATTCCTAACATTGAGACAGTAACACGCATATGAATCGCCAGTACTTCAGAGCAAGAAAACAAACTATTCTTTGAGGTTTTTTTCAAAATGTTTAACCAAGAGGTTGATTGTATAACTAAATACAATATAAATAAATGTGACACCCTCTTGGCTGACTATCCTGTCATAAAACTAATATTAATTTGTTCTAGCCATAGCTTCCAAGATTTTCTTTAAAAATTCGCTCTCCAACTCATGCAGAATGAATAGACTATTTTATGAATAAAATTTATGTCATATGCAGTTTTTTTATTTTTAGAAATAACAAACGTTGTGACTATTGGTAAAATATTATTACATTTTTCAATTTCCTATTATTTCAGAAATTCAAATTATAGTGGAAGTTTTCACTGCTGCACATTGTCAAGAAGTTTTTACTGTTGACTTGAAATTCAGTTCGGCCATTTGGGCAAAACCCTCATTGATCCAAATTTCTGCTTAAAACATGGTTTATTGAAGTTTTCGAAAAAACATAGATGTTTGAAGACAGTTTTTGGACGATGTTTTGGTTTTGTATTGTTTACATCGATGGTGGGTTTTTATAGGAATTTTGCTAACCCCCCGGAAAAGATATGAAAATTCAAGAATTTGTGGTACCTTCTCAAATTATATATCTTGAAAAAAATCAATACCGAAATTTGGGCTCAAGCGCCAACAAAAAAAAAAAGAAAACTGGGTGGTTTCAAATTGCCTCTCTACAATGTTGATGTTTCCGTAAATAACTGTATGTAGGATTTAATTGTATAATTTTCAATAAATCTGATGAAGATGAAGGAGAATAGAACAAATTAAGTAGAAGCACCCTCACAGAAGACTCATTTTTTATTCAGAAATCGAACAAAACAAAATTGTAAAACCGCATTTCTAACATTTAAATCAATTAAATTAAATACCTAAGTGATGGACAACACTCAGCTGACTGAGGGAAACTTCTGACTCCGGGAATTCAGTCCCATAAATTCATCTTTTAGTGGCTCGTCTAGAAATACGAATTTAAAAAGTTGGAAACCACTACTGATACTCATTCCCAAAGCCAGAGGTCTGAAACCAGCCTCTCCTAAGACACCACGTTAATACTTGGAAACCTACTTATAGAAGTATAGTTTTGGAAATTCACGGAGAATATTATACGAGTATACTATGGATTAATTTCAATTACAATACACCTAAGAAGCAGCCTTGTATAAAAAGACGCCTTTCGTAAATACAAAACGGCTATAAAAATATTAAAAATGACGAAAATTACACCTAAGAAATTTACAAAAACACTAAAGATTCAGGTTACGGAAAACAAATAAATTAAAAATCACAAATCTCATCACAATTGTACAGTCTTTACTCGTAAGTCAAAAATAAGGATAGGAATTTTCGTAACCGGGTTTGAAATTTTAAATTGAGATATGTGGGTCCCGAGATTTAACTCACTTCCATCTTCTCTTCTTCCACGGTACCTTGTGGTTCTTCAGTCTTTTCAGGGACAGTTTCAGACTTTTCTTCAGCCTTGTCTCCCATTTCTGGTTTCGTTTCTTCGGATTTTTCAACGGGTTTGGGCTCTTCAGTGGATTTAACTTCTACAGTTTCTTCAGCAGGAACTGCGGGTTTCCCTTCAGAAGCTTCAGGTTTGTCTTCCGGTTCCGAAGATTTTTCTTCAATTTCTACTTTTTCCGAAACTACGGGCTTTGCATCAGTTGCAGCTTCACCTTCAACTGTAGTCGAAGCGACTTTGCTCTCATCTTTTCCATCTTCCTGGCGAATTTGTTTGGCTGCTCTTTCAGGCAGAATGTCATCAACATTGCGCTTCCGTTTAACCAAATGCGAAATATTAGAAACTGGTTTAGACGAATCGCTAGAAGCAGGGAAGGGCGATACTTCAGGTTTTGCTTTTTCTTCTGCTTGTTTTTCTTTCAATTTCTCGTGATCTGCCTTTGATTCCAAAGTGTCCTGTATTTTGTCTTGAATTTCGGGCAAAATCTTCTTCATCTCTTCGACTTCTTCGAGATCTTCTTTCACTTCGGATTTCGACAAAGCCTCTATTCTATCTTCCAAACATTTCTTTGCGTCCTTGAATTGTTCCACTGCTTCGTCGTATTTCTCGAAGAAAGCGAATGCCACTCCAATAGTGAAATGTGTCTCTGGAATGATTCTGTTGTTATCCTTAAAAAGTTCCTTTCTGACATTCAGACCTTTCAACATTTCACCGATGGCTTCGGGGTTGCCAGTCTCTATTCCTAATTCTCCCAGTTTCATGAAAGTGTCGGCTAGTCTCTTTTTGTTATCTCCTTTCTCAAACGTTGCTTTTGCCAGCTCGAGCATTTCCCAAGCAACACGGAACGCCTCATCATCATCCTTGTCTTCTTCAGCTAAGGTCTCGTCAGCAGGTTGGTCATTAGAACTGCCAGGTTCTTTGTTCGATTCCTCATCTTTTCCATTGACTGCTGGAGTTTCTTCTACATCCATTTTATTCTCAGCTCCTTCTTCCATCTTCTCATCAGCCTCATCTTCTGCATCTTCCTCGTCATCGTCATCATCTTCTTCTTCATCTTTTTTAGGAACTTTCTCTCCCAATACGGTATTTTCAGTCTTGCCATATTCATACATAGCAGAACCATACAAGAAGTAGGTTTCAGCTAATTTGTCTGACATTTCACCATACAAAGGGGCTTGCACTTCGAGTAATTTTCCAAAACTGTCAGCAGCAGCACAAAAATCTTTCTGGATAAAGAATGCCAGACCTTGCTTTTTTAATTCGTCAATCTTCTTCTGAACGTCAGGTTGAGATTCCGTTGTTGTACTGGAACCTGCTTGAGTTGTATCAGAGCTTTCAGGGGCTTCAGTAGGCTTTTGTTCAGAAGTGGAATCGGCTGATGTGTTTTCCTCTTTCTTGGTTTCCTCACCATCAACAGCTTTAGTCACATCATCACTCCCTGTCACAGTAGAATTTGCAGGTTTTTCGGTTGCCTCATCCTTGGAGGAGACTTCATTACTACCAGTGGTTTCGGAAGTTTCCATCTTCTCATTGTCAGTTGTTAATGGCTCAACCTTAGCTGCAGCCTCAGACTTGACTTCTATGCTATTATTACTTTCTTGAGTACTTTCTACAGTGGGAGAAGGAATGGTTTCCTTACTGACTTCTTCAGAGGTGGTTTCCATTTGTTCGGCTGGAGTTGACGTTTCTGGCTCTTGAGATTCTTTCGTTTGTGTGCCATTAAGGGGAGTTGTCTCTTCCTTTACTTCTGAAACGTCAGCCTTACCTGAACTATCAGTGACTGAAGATGAAGCATCATTATCCTTAGCAGCACCATCCTCCACTCGAGACGCAGGAGTCTTTTCATCTGATGTACTAACCTCACTGCTCGTTTCTTGTGCAACTTCTACTGGCTCAGGGGTAGGAACCACAGCTGCGTCAGCCTCAGCACTTTTTGGAGCTTCTTCCTTATCTTTAGAAACTTGATTTCCATTAGCAGTTGAGTCCACAGTCTCGATTTTGGACTCCTCAACGGCATCCTGCTTCTCGGACTTAGCTTCAGTAGCACCATTAGCCTCAACACTGGATTCTTCTTTTGAGTCAGCTGCTGAAGATGTAACTTCTGTGTCTTGTGGTTTTTGTTCCTTAGGAGAACTGGTATCAGTAGATTCAACCGTATCTTCTGATTTGGTCACTTCTTCCTTATTGGTATCTTCTTCTTTTTTCGTAGCAACATCATCGCATTTCGGCACTTCTTTGGTGACTGGTTCCGGCGTCAATGTTTTCTCCACTTCCACAACTTCTTTAATGGCCGGCATTTTCTGCAACAAAGAAAACAAACCATAAATACCTTAAACATGAATAGATGTACCAATGAGTTTATGTTTCTTAGTATTATATTTTTTAATACAAAATATGAGACCCTTCTTGAGTTTTGCTCTGCATAAAGTTGTGGGAAAAACATGAGGTTTTTGGAACAATGGGGGGTGCGCCTGATTTTTTTAAATTTTTAATCGAAATTAGACCTCATTCTGAGAATTTTGACACCAGCCGTCCTATTTTTGGATGAGTAGATCTTTTTCTATGATTTTTCGAAGTTTCGAATGTTTAAGACGTCACGCGCCCCTCCTGCCTGGGCGGGACCCCCCAGCCCACTGTGACGTCATAAACATTCGAAACTTAGAAAAATCATAGAAAGAGGTATTTTCACGCTAGAAGGCCGCGGTTGATGTCAAAATACTCAGAATGAGGTCTAGTTTAGATTAAAAATAACAATAAACAGTTTTTCCGACCCATGCGCACACCCCATTCCCAGCATCTTACTGAGGCAAACAATGTGCCTTGGGATATTGTCTCTGTTCCAGAGTAACACCTTTTGGGTGAGTAGGTCAATGAAAGGTCAGATGGAAATGCATTTACCGGGTTAGCAAAAGGACGTGAGTTCAATTACCAACCATTGGCCATATTTGTCTTCATTCTATTTTCCGAACTCCCTAATATTTCTTTCCATCACGATCGTGAATCATCAGTAAAACTATTTTCTGTTTCAGATGAGGAACTGTTGATAATGGAGAGCCTAGGTTTTCCTGAAACTGAATGCATCAACTACCTCAATCCAGCAGTTGCAGGAACAACCAAAGAAAGAGAAGACACGAAAACTGACTGGCAACATCGTAAGAACAAACATCCCCCTATATGTTTTTCACAACTCCAAGACAAGGAGCAACAGAAAAGACTATGTAAACAACTATATTGACATCCGATCACACTATTCGCTTGAATATTCACCATTCACTACAGTACCTACACTTAAGACAGCAACCAGCTGTAGAAGTAGAGTAATGCAATATGTAGGTTTATTGAAAACTTTTGATATTTGTTTGAATTTGTCAATATTAATACGCGAATCCCAAATATAAACTATTTTTGTTCAATGAAATCGTTACCTATAGGTAATTCAGGATAACTCCGCGTCTTAGAAACTACATATTTTTTTTTCTATTTTACGTTGAAAATACTCATTAAGCAGAGCTCAGAACATATTCGAGCTCGTCAATTGGTGCACGCGTTAATTTTCACACAGCTGATGTAAAGAGAGGACAGGGAAATGAGGTGGACAGAAATGCTCAACCACGGAGTAGCAGAGACAACTCAACAAAGAGACCATCAACCAAGTGCCCATTAGCTAATGGGTGGCAAGCTTGGATGAGCGTATACCACATTGCTACATGCTGCTCGATGTCTGCAAGAGGTATTACCTACAGATTGATTAGGAAGTTGGGTAGGAGCAACTATTGTTCCAACTTCTTCCAAGATGCCTGATGAGTATGCCATTGATGACTTAGAAATCAACAATCCTCGTTGCTGCAATGTTGTGAAATTAGACTGAAATACGCCTTAGAGCGTCGACCAATCAGAACGCTTTTCCAGTTCTCAGCATTAGACTTCATGGCCCTGTGCTTCAAACTCGTTTCAAAGAAGCCACCTTGCCATGACCAAATCTTGCAGCTTTGCTGATTTGCAATCAGGTTTGATCACTCGAAGTGCCAATTTAAATCATGTCCATTTCAACACCTCTCATTTACCCAAATGATCTGGTAGAGTTGGTACTGAGCAGTACAGATATTTGTACCAGTGGAACATCCATGGAACGTCCATCCATTGCATCACCTGCACCAACTTATACATATTTTTTCATTCAAGATGATTAATCACGTTTGAACGTGCGAGTACTCGATGAATACTCTTTAGGTGAAATAGAAAGTTTGAAGACATGGCCCATTCTCTCCATTCTAGTGAATATTGTCTACGTTTACAAGTTTTCTGCTCATCAATTTTCAAGTGGTTCAGCTTGCTTTTTGAGGTAGGAAGATGGGTATGACCTCCAATTCCCCCAGACGTTTCTGGAGCGCATTCCATTTTGCAAAATTGTTATGGAGAATTGTTATTTCAACTTAATTCGCCTCCCAGACAGGATTTTAATCGACAAATATTGATCCTCATAACAAGTCAATTCCCGTCTATATCAACGAAATGCGCTGTGGAAAATCACTCAATCCCACCAGGGAATATTCTCGTTTCACACAACCATTTCATTAGGTTGTATTGTGACGTATTACTGTAGTAGACTAGATTAGAGCTCGGAGTATTCCCGAGGTTCGTCAATATTTAAATGCCTTGTCAATTATAATGTCCACAAGCAATCTCATTAACCATCAACTTGGAATTTGTGTCACGCTGTAGATTTGTCGCTTAGGTCGCCCCCAATGGACTCAAATAGTAAAACAAATCCAAAAGCCACTCATATATAATATTCATCAAACTGATTAGGTAGCCTGGTCTGTTTTTCTGCGTACGTCAATTAGGTGTCAAAAATTATTTACAGAATTGTGCTCAATTATTGCATTAGGTACTGATTAGGAGAAGTCAGTAATACTCCTGGAGCCGAGGCCGACAATCGCTCTCCGTTAAGGGATACGATTTGACGACAAATTATGAAAATCTTATAATCTGAGAGAGAGAATTCAAGTCTGCCATTCTAAAACGGGTCCCTCAGAAATGGCGGCAGTGTGAAATGTTCAAAAATCGCGAAAAATCATCAAATCTCCGGAATGGATGAAAACTCCGCCACTGGATGAAATCAGTCTGCCACTTTTCAACAGCTGTTAACACACGGCACTCGATTTTAAAAATTGTATACTTCAAGTGCAAAAATTAAGTTTTTGGAACGTCCCAAATGTTTAAAGGTTGGATTTTTTTAAACGTCTACTATAAGGGTTTGAGACAAACCGGCTCCAGGACTATAGGACTACACCAATCCTTCTTGTAAATTGTTGTCATTGTTTGCCTTTGTTTCCTAATATTTGTGCCTACCTACCAAAATATGCTAGAGCAACACGAGCACGCTTCATAATGCTGATTTCGTCAACAATTTAAACAAAAATATGGGGCATTTCAGTGGGTCGGAAATTCAGGTTTTTGACCTCAAATTTGGATTCAGCACCCTTGAAAACCTATATACTCCAACTTTAAGCCCAATGATACTATTACATGTGGTAGAAAAATTAATTAAAGAGATCAGACGTTTGAAAAAAAGGCGGGCCGCCATAAATGCACACACTACGCCGCGTGTGTGTGTGAGCAGTATTTTATAGTATCCAAGAGATCCTCCAAGGGTTTCATCTCTTCTCTGTGCATGGATACTTCTTTCAAAGACAGTTTTGGCTAGCTAAGTCACACCATTCAAATCTTCAACTTTCCTTAGCTTCTCTGATTTTTTAAAAACATTTTCTCGACGAACAGACCCAATTACGGTTATTTCCGAGCCATCTTTTGAAAAAAAAAAAAAATTTTAAAATTGACTGAAATACCCCATTTAGTGTTCCTTACAAAATATTAATGCTGTCAAGAATTACGTAGTGATACCTCAGGTAATAATTATTAAAAATAAGATTTTTCAGGACCTCTGAAGTCTGAACATGGCACTATCGAAAATATACATTTGAATTCGGATTGATAAGATTTCTCCATTCCAGGGATGCAGAATTTGTCAATTTCCTGCGCTTTGGTTTGCCTGATCATTCTGGGCTCTTCGGCTTTAGTGGGATGTTTGGGAGTTCTCAAACACCAAATATCCGCAGTTTTGGTGACTGGCGTTATGTATTTATTGGCAGGTAAAATCGCTATCCTTATCCTTGAAAAGTTTTTTAACTTCCATTCATTCATCTACTTAAGAAAAAATGCATTCAATCATTCATTCCTTATGCTTGAACATATTCTAACGCTTATTATATTTATTCAATTTGGCCTTTTGATGGTTGCAGGTACTTTCGCATTGTTTACTCTTACTATCATCCATTTCAAGAGGAGGTCAACGGAATGTCCAGGGCCAGGAGCAGATGGCATGATCGTACCATTCGGGGCCAAAAAAGTCGTGAATCGGCTAGCAGAGTACTTGGCACCAGCCAGGAGGAATGAGAGCGGTTGGAGTCTGGACCTGGGATGGACAGCTCTGGCGCTGTGCATTGCTGCGTCAGGGCTGTGGATTCTACTGGCGAGGGTGATGAGGTTCACCCCGAGAACGACCATGCTATCATGAACCAACTGACTTCAAACCAAGAGTCTGAAGAAGACCAGCGGACCCCTTCAAGTGGCATTGACTGTCACGTCACGATTGTAGTGACGCAGAGAGTTGGCAGTATGTAAACAGCCCCTGTTGACAAGTCCACCATCTTAGTGCTGATCCAGCCAGATTGCCCTGTTCCCCTCCTGACAGAACAGTTCTCCCAGTTATCGTCAATTGATCCATTCCTAAACCTTAAAACCAAAATGTCCGACATGATCAAACTACATTAGGACAACGAAGAGTACAATTAGTGAGTATCTACCCAATTATACGAAGTAAAATCATGAGTCAATTAATTACAAGGAGTTGCTCTTTAACCTATTCCATGTCAGAACCACAACGAAGAAACAACACGGAAATTACCATGGATGTAACACCAATTGTACATACATTGAACTAGGCTTCATTGAAGTGGTGCTATTCTGTCGCCCACTGATTCACTATTTTCCTTCCTTATATAAAACTGCAAAGATCAGAACGGACTGGAGCCAAGGAGGAGAACTTCAGGAGCTTCAGACCAGAATCTCTACGACCAAAGGAGAAAAAAGAGAAAGAATGTTCTGCAGATTTGAGTTTTAGAGTAGACCTCACATGCTATCTAATTACTTCAAACTTCACTAGTTCAGCTCAAATTATGTTAACTGATTAGGAATGGTGTCCACTGGAATAAACTCCTTTGCCGAGCTTTTGGTAAAGCCTTCCTTGCCTTCTTCGGCGGTCGAAGAACGTGTTAGTCAGTGAGCACACCAAGAGTCAAAGGTGATCAGCAATCTTAATTTTAAACTTTTAAATTTTCACCGCTAACATTGTTATGTCTATGTTTTCCTTGAACCAAGTTTTCGTTTGAGAGCCACGCAGGACGCTCCATTTTGTGCTAACAGATTCGCTCCAACGCCTCCAAAATAATCGTCATTTCTATTAACATGTTTCTCCGATGTATAAACCTGCAGTTTTTGCGAATTTCATTTAATTACTCGTAATTAGGGTTATTAATCTCCGAGATACATATTATTATACAAATATTGTCGGTGAGTAGACTCGTATATCTCCAAGAAATAATGAGGAATTTGCCTCACAATTTTTTAATTTTTTTTTTCGAAAGACGGTTCACTGATATGGAAAAAAACCATGGTGTGCTGCTCGAAAATGCACCCAAAAAATTTAGAGAATTTAAGGAAGATGGAAATTTTAAATGTAGCGGCAATCTGTTCATGGGGGCATGGGGTTGCAACGTAACGGGTTTTCTAACCAATCTGACTTCATAGGAGGAGCTGTGCCCCTTATGACGACAGCGCTACCTCTGAAAGCACACATGAAACCATTAGCTTACGTGATCGAACACTTGAGTGTGCTGCGAACTGGCAGGAAGAACCTAGAAGAAGCAATGTTACTCACTCTTTTTGGTTTATTATTTTCAATAATGAACCTTTGGAATCGACCAAGAAAAATATTTTTTAACCCCCACTCAAAATTTGATGGTTTACATTTCAAGGTACGTAGAATCCAAAAATCGAATAAAAATTTGGCCGTCCGTCCGCTGTACGCGGCACTTCTGCCACTTAGCATGGACCGACTTTGATGAAATTTGGTATGTAGGCTCCATTTGGGGTCTAGTTGTGCCCCGAAGATTTTGGTTGATGTAGGTCACTTCTAAGGGTTCAAAAATTAATTTTAAAATTTTGAAAACGCCCTAACTCAAAAATTTGTTATACCGGGTGTCCCAGAAGTTATGGTCCACCCTTTTTATCTCCGTTGTTTCGAGGGGTAGACAAAAACTTCAAGCGATAACCCCCCTTAATTTTTTACGAGGAATTCAACTATCACACTTTCGCGCATTACGCACCTGCGCAATCGTGCGCAACGCACACCAACTATGTTATTTCAAATGAGAACCCCTATTTTTTATTGCAGATTCGGATTCTACGCAAAATATAGACCCTCAATCGAGTTTTTTGGTTGCGCACAACCCGTCTATTGAGCGCGCAAACATGCGCAACCCCTGGATTGCGCCAAAATTGAGATGACGGTAGACCTCAAGTGTGATACATGTTTTTTCATTAATTTTCGACGCTGAATCACGTGGTGGTATCAATTTTCGGATTTTACTCAAATTTCTCGAAACGCCGGTCGAAAAATAGGTAGTTGAGCCTGTTTTATCGTCAGAATCTGACTGGCGGAGGGATGACATGTCGATACAAGCTTCAAAGTATCTCATTTGTATTAGGCAACTATCCACTTATTCCAAAGTAAACAATGTAAACAAGAAATCAAGGAATAAACCCCTGAATGCCTGCTTGCTCTCAAATGATTCAAGTCGCGATTTCTTTGAGTAACCATTTTCAATTACTAATTATTTTTAAATTATTACTCGATCCACATTGAGAGTTAAATGACCGATAAATGGTGAGTTTTGATTAGAAAAATTGATTATTCCGGCAATAGTCGCCATAAAATCAAGTTGAATAATAAAACGGATATCATGCCCTGATTCAGGGTTGAAAAATAACGCTGAAGCATGTTGCGCGCGATGAAAAAATTCGTTCAAGGGGTGAATTGTTTATGAAATTTTACGCAGAATCCGAATCTGCAATAAAAAATAGGGGTTCTCATTTGAAATAACAAAGTTGGTGTGCGTTGCGCACGATTGCGCGAAAGTGTGATAGTTAATTCCTCGTAAAAAACGCTGCAAATCATTGCTCAAAGGTTTATTATTTTCTGTATAGATCACCCTTCTGTATAGATCACTGGTTCTCCATCAATAGCACCTACCACCACCTTCTCCCTTGACCTTCCCTCTAAAATTTCAGCTTCCTGCGTTCAACAGGAGAGAAAATGGCCTTGGAGCTCACTCAGCTGATCAGTGACCTCTCATGCGCCTTCAGCATTCTCCATTGACCCGCCCTCTCAAATTTCAGGTTCCTGCGTTCAACAGGAGAGGAAATGGCCTTGGAGCTCACTCAGCTGATCAGTGACCACTCAGGCGCCTTCAGCATTCTCCTTTGACCCTGCCTCTCAAATTTCAGGTTCCTGCGTTCAACAGGAGAGGAAATGGCCTTGGAGCTCACTCAGCTGATCAGTGACCACTCAGGCGCCTTCAGCATTCTCCCTTGACCTTCCCTCTCAAATTTCAGGTTCCTGCGTTCAACAGGAGAGGAAATGGCCTAGGAGCTCACTCAGCTGATCAGTGACCACTCAGGCACCTTCAGCATTCTCCATTGACCCGCCCTCTAAAATTTCAGCTTCCTGCGTTCAACAGGAGAGGAAATGGCCTTGGAGCTCACTCAGCTGATCAGTGACCACTCAGGCGCCTTCAGCATTCTCTATTGACCCGCCCTCTCAAATTTCAGGTTCCTGCGTTCAACAGGAGAGAAAATGGCCTTGGAGCTCACTCAGCTGATTAGTGACCACTCAGGCGCCTTCAGCATTCTCCTTTGACCCGCCCTCTCAAATTTCAGGTTCCTGCGTTCAACAGGAGAGGAAATGGCCTTGGAGCTCACTCAGCTGATCAGTGACCACTCAGGCTCCTTCAGCATTCTCAATTGACCCGCCCTCTCAAATTTCAGGTTCCTGCGTTGAACAGGAGAGGAAATGGCCTTGGAGCTCACTCAGCTGATCAGTGACCACTCAGGCGCCTTCAGTATTCTCCATTGACTTTTGATTATGGAAATTTGATTACTGGTTGGTTACGCAGAAGGCAAAACTGTATACAAATCGAAGAAATGAACAGCGATCGCATTTTAATCAGAAAAAATTTCAACGGAGATTAGACCTCTTTTGCGATTCACACTCATGATTCTGTTTTATCGAAGGAAAAGCTTCAAGTACTCGTAGGGACCGAACGGTTTGCCCTACAGAGCTCCGGGTGGTCTCAAAAATTTTTAAAAATTCAGTACTATTTAAAATTAGTGAAAAAACAATACCTTTATTTCGAGAGTTTTCGAGCTAGGGCACTCTTGAAAATTTCAACCCTTAATTTTCACCCCTTAGAAGTGACCTACATCAACCAAAAGCTTCGGCGCACAACTACACCCCAAATGGAGCCCATATACCAAATTTCATCGAAATCGGTCCATGGTAACTAAGAAAAGTGCCGCGTACGGCGTACGGACGGAAATTTTTTTATTCGATTTTCGTATTCTACGTACCTTGAAACGTAAAACATCAAATTTTGAGGGGGGGTTAAAATTTTTTTTTTCTTGCTCGATTCCAAAGGCTTATTATTGAAAATAATAAACCAAAATTAAGGGGGGTTATCGCTTGAAGTTTTTGTCTACCCCTCAAAACAACGGAGATAAAAAGGGTGGACCATAACTTTTGGGACACCCTGTATAAAGGTATTGTTTTTCCTTTAATGTAAGATTCTATAGAAGTTTAAAAATTTTTTGAGACCACCCGGAGCTCTGTAGGACAAACCGTTCGCTCACTACGAGAATGGGGTATTTCGGTGGGTCGGAAATTCAGGTTTTTGACCTCAAATTTGGATTCAGCACCCTTGAAAACCTATATACTACAACTTTGGGCCCAATGATACTATAACATGTGGTAGAAAAATTAATTAAAGAGATCACACGTTTGAAAAAGGCGGGCCGCTTTAAATTAGAGATGGGTATCGTTATAAAAGTATCGATATTTTGTATCGATACTGTATCGTATCCGAGTATCGATATCCCAAGTATCGTTGGGCATGAGTATCGATATTTTAAAATATCGAGTATCGATACTTTAGTGTCACAAACTATCAATATCATCCAATTTTCTCAAGAAAAATAATTTTTTCAACTACTTTTATTCATTTTTCACTATTGATTGTCCAAACAGAGTGATTTTTTCCATGATATAAACGTTATTAAATAACGTTTTGTGCAACCAAAGAGTAATGACCCAAAAGCCTCTCCATCTTCTTCATTTTTTAGCCATTATGTTGAATTTTCCGCGAGAACAGTATCGATATTCGATATTTAGAAATATCGGATCCTAAGTATCGATATCCAACAATATCGGATAGTGCAGTATCGATACTAAAATATCGAGTATCGGTACGAAAGTATCGATATTTTGAAATATCGAGTATCGATACCCATCCCTACTTTAAATGCACACACACTAGGCAAGGACTACGCCGCGGACTATGCTGCGCGCGTGTGTGAGTACTATTTTGTAGTATCCAAGAGGTCTCTCAAGGGTTTCCGTGCATGGATACTTTTTTCAAAGACAGTTGGCTAGCTACGTCACACCATTCAAATCTTCAACTTTCCTTAGCTTCTCTGATTTTTTAAAAACATTTTCCCGACGAACAGACCTGATTACCGTTATTCCTGAGCCATACTCGTTTGAAAAAAAAAATTACAAAAATTGACCGAAATACCCCATTTAAGGTTTGGAAGTACGATAAATCAGAAACGAGTGTGAATCACAAAAGAGGCCTAATCTCCGTTCAAATTATAGCTGACCGAAATACGTTCGATGTTTTTCTTCATGTTGGATGGTTGGTGGCTTTGCAGACGAGGGATCTATAGAAAAATAATAAACCATTGTGTAATAATTTGCAGCGTTTCTACATTAAAATAATCTGCTTATTTTTCAATCTTTTCTGTTCGACCGGCTTGGACAACATTTACAGCAGACATGCATTGAGGTGTGAAGAACATTGCCTAAAAATTTCAAATAATTTAGTGGTACCAACGTAATTGTGGGAATTGTAAAAGAAAAACGAAAGGAAGGCACCCGCGGGGCGCTAACAGCGGACTACTCCCCTCAAGTGGGGGTAAACAACTCAAACCAGACTCAATTAAATAATTCATAAGATTCAATGAAATAATTTCCAAAAAACTTGTTGAAAAAATGTATGACCGAAAATAATCAACAACGGTAGGTAGCAGGGTAGGTACTTAGTTTGGCCCTCAAACATTCCCGTTTTATTTGTATGAGTATACAGACTAATATTTAGAATTTTCAGGGTGATTCCAAAACAAAAACGATTCCACAAAATTCCACAATTGGTACTCTAGCGAGTTTTAACGCGCCCTGAAAATTTTGTTCAATCATCTTGTGAACAGAAAAAAATACGAATCGGTTGCACTGCGTTGAAGTGAGGTTCACAGAAAATCTTTACCAGAATTTTTCTTCTTCTCTAAAAAAAAATGGCGTGTAACGGACTTGACTCGGACTCTTTGGGAAACGCGTATGTGGAAAACGTTGAGACAAGAGGGTCCGTCGAGGGGAAAGTCAAGTAATCACCATCATCTACAACTGTTCGGCTTTAGGGCACTGATCGTCATCGACGAGGGAAGAAGAAATGGACGACGCTTGGGGGTTTGACGTGAACGGAGAGTCCGCCAAGGCGCGTTCTCCTGATTACAGGTTCAAACATATTCATAAGCACTTTACTGATGTACGTATGTTAATGGGGAATTCAAATTCAAGTAATCGTACTAATCCTAAGCTCGGAATTCCATGTAGTTTCCCAATAATTGTGGAAAAAAAGGGAGTAGGTAAGGTAATGCGTCAGAAGTCGACACGTTAAAGGAAGTTTGAACTTTCAGTTTACGTTTCATGTAGGGAAATTAGTTTATTCTCATTGCAAACCTGTTCATTGTGTACCCAAGATCCTTCCCTAAAAGACCTGGCAGCGGGAAATATTATTCAACATGGTTTGGAATGGGAAAATGAGTTTTGTAAAAAATCCCAATGCTCTAGTAGTCGACACCAGTGAACAACATTTTCTTCAGTAGTCGACATGGTTTTGCACTAGTAGTCGACCTACATGTGTCAGAAGTCGACAGGATTCGTCAGTCATTCCACCTGCATGTGTCAGAAGTCGACAGTACCTCTTGAGTCAGTAGTCGACAGGATTCGTCAGTCATTCCACCTGCATGTGTCAGAAGTCGACAGTACCTCTTGAGTCAGTAGTCGACAGGATTCGTCAGTCATTCCACCTGCATGTGTCAGAAGTCGACAGTACCTCTTGAGTCAGTAGTCGACAGGATTCGTCAGTCATTCCACCTGCATGTGTCAGAAGTCGACAGTACCTCTTGAGTCAGTAGTCGACAGGATTCGTCAGTCATTCCACCTGCATGTGTCAGAAGTCGACAGTACCTCTTGAGTCAGTAGTCGACAGGATTCGTCAGTCATTCCACCTGCATGTGCCAGAAGTCGACAGTACCTCTTGAGTCAGTAGTCGACAGGATTCGTCAGTCATTCCACCTGCATGTGTCAGAAGTCGACAGTACCTCTTGAGTCAGTAGTCGACAGGATTCGTCAGTCATTCCACCTGCATGTGTCAGAAGTCGACAGTACCTCTTGAGTCAGTAGTCGACAGGATTCGTCAGTCATTCCACCTGCATGTGTCAGAAGTCGACAGTACCTCTTGAGTCAGTAGTCGACAGGATTCGTCAGTCATTCCACCTGCATGTGTCAGAAGTCGACAGTACCTCTTGAGTCAGTAGTCGACAGGATTCGTCATTCCATTGTTTTCACTTTTTTCGAAGTAAGAAAAGTATATACAAAGTTTATAAGATTCCATTCTCTAAACCTCCAGACTATTCTATGAACTTAGTTGGCATATTTTCGAAGAAAATACAGCTAGTGTCGACTACTGATGCACAGCAAATTCTGAAATTTTTCAGAAGTCGACACCCCCTGTCGACTGAAAATATGAGCCGAAATTTGTGTCAGTAGTCGACACCCTCCCCGAACCAATCAAAACATCATACGATACGCAAATAAACTGAATTAATGTTGCCTAGAAGCAATAAACGACACAGAAATTTAAAAGAATCTTTTTCTAGTCACATTTAATAATATCTGATATTATTAAATGTCAGGTGATAAGAATGAAATACACTTACATTTCCAGCCCGTCCTTAGCCAAAAAGCCAAAACTTTGAGCGATCAAGCGTCCTTTAAACCTACGTGTTTCTAAGGCAACCTTATCTTTCTACATGGAAAAGACATAGTATAATTGGAAGCAACAATTAAAAACCTCAAACCATGTTCTTATCCTTAGCTTTTGCCCACTTTTGAAGAGGGTGTCGACTATTAGTGCAGTGTCGACTTCTGACGCATTACCTTACACCAGTTCCGCGCAAGATGTTCTACCCAGGTGTCACTTTCCTCAGTCGTTGATATCTCCTGTCTTAGTCACTGGTAAACCTTTCAGAATAGTTTTTCTTTCAATCTATTTCCATGTACCGTATGCGATGTATGAAGAAATAGGAAACAGTTGATACTTCATGTCTCCTTTAAATTTAGTAGCGTCCGCGAAGCCAGAATTCGTGTTTTGGTTCTGCTGTAAAAAAGCCACTTAAAAATCTCCATTTTGTGGAAGCCATCAAAGACACTCAGACCACACAAACCGTCTACATCCCCCCTCCCCCCACCCTAGAAAAAGGAGATTCAGACAAGCAAAAAAATGTCTGCCAAGTGGGTGTGGCACATAGCTTCCTCGTATCCATACCCGATTATATAGATGATCCGATGCCTAGTAGTTAACCTCAAAACACCAATCTCTAATTACCTTTCACTACCCTCATAGGGGACCATCTACACGCTAATCTGGACAATCCTAGAAAATTTCATCAAATTCGGATGAAAAATGTAAGTGAGTAGATGTATGTGATTGGATCAAAAAAATACTTAGCCTCGGCTGGGATTCGAACCCGGGACCCCTGGGGGATAATTCTATGCGCTACCTCATTGAGGCCTAGTGATGCAATGAATAGGATTTGAGATTCTCACAGGGGACCATCCCTCTATGAAAAACCTTCTCTATGATTTTCATAGGGGAACATCTAAACACTACTCAGTAACATCCCTGGAAATTTCATTGAAATCGGAAGCAAAATGTAGAAGTTATGGCCGTTACGTTTGCGCATGCGCAGCGGCTACTATCAGTCCGAAGGTGGTGATTTTCATAGGAAACCACCTAAATACTTATCTGTAACATCCATGAAAATTCCAATAAAATCGGATGGAAAATGTAGAAGTTATGGCCGTTGCAAGGAAATTCACGTTTGCGCATGCGCAGTCGCTTCTATCAGTCGGAGGATGATGATTTTTATAGGGGACCATCTACACACCAACCCACACAATCCCTGAAAATTTCATAGAAATCGGACAATAATTTCATATAGTTATTTACCCGTTACAAGGATTTCATGACAGACAGACAGACACGGAACCAAAATTGTTCAGGAAGGTCTGAAAACGCGAGTGGAAATTTTGATTTTGGAGAAATTTTTTTTTTCATCCTTGAAAAGGTAAAAAAAAAAGCTTCCGTTACCTTGGTAGACTCGGAAGCAAAATTATAGATGGACCCAAAGGGCGTTTAAAACTAGTAGGATCAACCACTTAGTTCCGTTAATGTTGTTCCTAGAAAAACATTCTAAAGGTAAACACCAATATTCTTTTAACGAGAAATTCGAATATCACATCGCGCAATTAAATCAACTTGATTTTTACTAATGGAAACCTCCAGTTTTTAGAGCAGATTCGGATCCGTTCATAAAAGTCCACTCTCGATTTTTTGGCCGCGCCTTTTCACCTAAATTAGGTAGGTGATCGAGTAGGTACATAACAATGAGAGAAATGAAGAAAAACATCCAAACCAGTGTAGAGATGAAATGACAGCATTCTATACACAGCTCATTCTATACAATTTTCAAGGAGGTTTTCACAGCATTAAATTCAAAAGTATCAAATACAAGGAGCTTTTCTAACTACTTTCTGAAAGTATCGTTTTCGGCGTCTAAATATAGGGGGGTAAAGAATAGAAGATACATAACCCAATGTAGGAAAAAACCATTATTTTGGTCGAACTTAGGTAACTAGCCGGTTTGTGCTAGGGGCTACTTGCACAAACTTGACCACAGAATTGTGCAGGCTCTGGTTGAATCAGAACCCTCCTGACTGTTCTCTCTTTGAACAACGCAATTTGTTACTTCTACAGAAAATGGGAAGGAGAAGACGAGGAGGACTATGTAATGGATAGCTGGGACCAAGAAACAGAAGACTGCGAAGGAGACGCGTCAGCAACAAGCGGCAGTAGCCCAGAGCAATCCGACGAATCTGGACTCCTTGAGAGCAGCAACTGCAGCCGCTTGACAACTGAGAACGGCTACTCCACGCCACAACTCCTGGACAAGCTCCAGCTCCGTAAGCTTCAGGAAGAAGCCGACCTCAACCTCGCCAAAGAGGTGTTCGGAGTTGAACAGACGGTCCTGGACTCCGAAGAAAGCTACACCCAGTTCAAAACCAAACTCCTGAACATCATCGACGATGCCACCAAAAACGTCCACTACACGTCGTTCACAGAAGACGTCGTTCAAAACTTGTGCCACCATCTGACGTCGAACGAGTTGAAGAGAATCGTCATACGTCTGAGTAACCTACAGATACAGAAAAATTCCTCTAATAAGAAGGGAGAGAAGAAGAAGCCCAAAGGAAAGTTGAAAGTAAAACTCCGAGTGGAAGATGACATACACGATTACAGCGAATACTCAGCCTACTTGGAGGACGATGGATACATGTAGAGCCGGTGTTTTGACACAAAGTGCTCAATTTTTGCTGTGCGTCTCATTCGTTAGTCTCCCTTTCGATATTTTCACTAGTCTTCAATAAACGTTACTCATCAAAATTATGTCGATCAAATTTCAAAATAATATTTAAGTATAAATACTTCAAGTCTTGGCAGACGACGTCTCTTACATGATAAGTAAGAAGGGTTGAAGGAAAGGAACCTTCAAAACGTCTGCCAAGTGGGTGTGGCACATAGCTTCCTCGTATCCATAACCCGATTATATAGATGATCCGATGCATAGTAGTTATACTCTTGCCCTTATGTAAAGAGCTCTGGGATTTTTGAAGGCCCTGAAGGTTCGGCATCGCTGCAAGAATCCGAGCCCCAGCGGAAGGTCGAGGTATACCTGCGCGACCCCTCCGCCCGTGAACCCCCCCAACAGTTTACCCTCTTCTGCGAATGCACACTTGATTCACAAATTATTTCGATCATCCCATCACCAAAATCGTGATCAGCGAGAAAAATTGAACATATCGAGTATAAACTCGAGGCAGGTACGATTAAAACTCAGCAGCCCTCTCCCGGCCAATCCACCCAAACGAATTACGCCCTCTTCGCCGAATTACAAGAAATTTGGACTCATTTTCATCAGAATAATTAGTAAGTTACGAATTTAAATTACAAAAAATGTTCACCGAACGATAAATAATTAAATTGTATGTTGATAGAAGAGGAAGAAGGAAGAGGGATGATGGGTTTTGACCGCGAAGGGTTGTGAGTTGAGACCCCAAGGTGAGCACCTTGCAACGTTGCCACCTCTTGGCAGGGAAGGGGTTTTGGAACCTGCGGTCCAGAGCTCTTTAAATAAAGGCAAGAGTATAATCTCAAAACACCAATCTTTAAGTTCCTTTCACTACCCTCATAGGGGACCATCCACTCGCTAATCTGAACAATCCTAGAAAATTTCATCAAATTAGGATGAAAAATTAAGTGAGTAGGTGTATGTGATTGGATCAAAAAAATACATAGCCTCGGCTGCGTTTCGAACCCGCGACCTTAGGAATTCAGATCAAGACTTTATCCTCTGAGGTACCGAAGCTTTGCTATTAAAGGGATTTGAGATTCTCACAGGAGAAAATCCCTCTATGAAAAACAATTCTATGTGATTTTCATAGGGGACCATCTAAACACTACTCTGTAACATCCCTGAAAATTTCATTGAAATCGGATGGAAAATGTAGAAATTATGGCCGTTAGAAGGAAATTCACGTTTGCGCATGCGCAATGGCTACTATCAGTCCGAAGGTGGTGATTTTCATAGGGGATCATCTAAATAATAATCTGTAACATCCCTGAAAATTTTTATTGAAATCGGATTGAAAATGTAGAAGTTATTACAAGGAATTCACGTTTGCGCATGCGCAGTCGCTTCTATCAGTCCGAGGATGATGATTTTCATAGGGGACCGTCTACACACCAACCCGCACAATCCCTAAAAATTTCATAGAATTCGGACAATAACTTCGTATAGTTATGCGCGTTACAAGGAATTCATGACAGACGGACAGACACGGAACCAAAATTGTTCAGAAAGGTCTAAAACGCAAAACGCGAGTGGAAATTTTGATTTTGGAGAACTTTTTTTTTCGTCCTTGAAAAGTGAAAACAAAGCTTCCGCTACCTTGGTAGACTCGGAAGCAAAATGGAGATAGGTAACTGGTTAGAATCGAAAATACGTAGTATTAAACGACGAACAAGGAAAATTGCGGTAAATAATCATTGTATACACACGAACACGGGTGTTATGTTTGCGTGTCGTCGAGTGAAGGAGATGACCTTCTCGATGCGGCGTTTGTTTTCTTTAACCCCTACTCAACGAAGAGAGAAAAGTCCCTATCCTAACTTGCAGTACTTTCGCATCGGCGGCTTATTAGCCTGACCGGCATGCGGAGTACTGGGAAGTGCCGGCTAGCCCATCAGCCCGTTTCATAGAAACCTACCGACGGGATGCGCGAGATTTACCTATTGAGAGCGAAATGAACAAGACGAAAGACTGGACCAGAAGGCATACTCGAGCATCCCTGAGTGAGCTTATACACTCGTGAGATTAGTTGAGGGAGAGAGAGGTGGAAGGGTGACGTCATGTGACGTGTTCTCCCCGTACCTCAACCCTCCCTTGCGGGTGGTGTCTCACTCAGGGATCCTCTTGTACTTCTTCATTCAAGAACTAATTCGTACTTGTGAATGTGGGTCATAACAACGGGCTTGACAAAGAGGTTGTTACAAAGACTAGGCAGATCACGGAGAAAACATCTGGTGCTTTAAAAATCTGGTGGTTTAACCCCAAAACGTAAGCAGTAAGCACCCCAAAACTACTATAACCTTCGGGCTTTGGCAGATTTTTCTGGCATATGTTTTCTGGAGGCTAAGGATATTAAAATTCGATTACGTATAATTGATCAAAAATAGGAGGCCTGTAAATTTCACCAAATGCCAAAGAGAAAAGACAAGCCCTGATGCATCATTTTGCAGAAACTCAGTTTTTTACTTGTTTTTCTCCTAAATCGCGCACTGAGAATAAACGTGAAATAGAATTTTTGTTGAAAATCGTGTAATAAATGAATCCAATATAATTGAATAGAAAACTGAAAAATTACCCGTACATTTTATGGCTGTATATTCTTGCTGTTGCCAACAAGCCCTTCAAACGCTCCTCCACCTTTCTTGGCCAAAGCTTTATCTTGTCCTCGAAAATTAGACAAGGAAATCTATATGATAGGAGGGGGGAAGTTCCCGCACCTTTCGTGGTACGAAGTACATCAAATACTTCCATGGTCAAATAAAAAATAACAATAACTTATTGTTATTGTTTGTTACTGATGATGACCTAACCGTCAAAATCGATTTAACTTGTAACTCATTATTTTCGTGGAAATAGACAACGTTCTACTCAACTCCGTTTTTATTAAAATGGTTTCCCACAATCTCATCGCGAGTGATTTTATCCGTACTTCCATGGTCCTTTCCCAGTAGTGGGGGATTGTCAGGGATCGTAACCAAGGTTCTTACAAACAAGAAAAAAAGTCTGCCAAGTGGGTGTGGCACATAGCTTCCTCGTCACCGTAACCACTGTATACGTCATTGAAAATATTTATTCCATCAAATATTTCTCAATCAAATTCAATTATCAGTTCGGAGTTGTAGATTAGGGTAGAATTTCCCAAGGTGGTGATTTTCATAGGGGACCATCTAAACACTAATCTGCAACATCCCTGAAAATTTCTTTGAAATCGGATGGAAAATGTAGAAGTTATGGCCTTTTTTTTTTTTTATAACTCCCCTCAAAGACAAAATGTCTTTTTTGACGGAGGGGGCACGCCATAAAATAAAAATAAATAAATAAATAATTAAATAATGGGGAGGACGCCCAGGACTCACCCGACGCCGGCCCTAGGGATGAGGGAAGATGAGGAAGGTGGGGGTGGGAGAGAGGGATGAAGGGAAGTGCCTCTATAGAACGACCATCAGTTCAAATATGAGCCGAGCAGGACACGGGTGGTGATACCACGGAGTACGCCTACTGAGATGCCCAACTCACGCAACTCCGTGGCACTTTTCCCGCACCACACCCCGCGCCATGATAAGGTTGCAGCCATCACCCTGATGTTGTTGGGTGCCACTCCTTTTAGCTCTGACACTGCTTGCCGTAAATCATTTCTATCATACTTTCTTATCTTAGCCCGCCAGGTCTGCTCCATGTCCAAGCTGCCATTGACAACTTGGACATCCAGGATAATGCAAGACTGGTCGGGCTTGACGGCAACGATGTCGGGCTTCTTACCCTGATCACTTGGCATGTGATACAATCTCTCTCTCTCAACATCCCAGCCGCTAGATGACAAAGCACCTGCTATCTGCTTGGCGACCGCATCATGACGTAAAATGCGGCCCCCATGAGTCCGAGGACACTGCTGCACTACATGATACAGATGTTCATTTTAGGAAATTTACGTTTGCGCATGCGCAGTGGCTACTATCAGTCCGAAGGTGGTGATTAAATAAATGATGCTGGACAGGAAAACAACAGAGAAGGAGTTAACAGAAAATCGATAAATGAAATAAAAAGGGAATCCGTGAAGACGAGTATTTTTTTTTTGCTGAAAATTGCTTAGAGCATTTCTTTAAAAATTCACTCAAATACACGAATAAAAAATTTTTTTTACATTAACAATCTAGTACAATCAGGAGTTTATTACTTAGCAAAAGAATAACAATAATTGATTTCTGAAATATTGAAGATGTTAACGAATAAGTATTGAGTTTTTCTTTTTACCAGATTGACTATAATATTCAATTTCTTGTTTTTCACTATTGGGTTTTAATTTATTGTGCTTGGCTGGAAGGTACTTATAATCGAAGATTAGTAGGATCAATACACACTGAGATACCAATATGACTATCGCGTTGAAGGAAAACAACAGAAAAGAAAACAACAGGAAAACAACAGAAAAGGAGTTAACAGAAAATCGATAAATGAAATGAAAAGGGAATCCGTGGAGAAGAGTTTTTTTTGTGCTGAAAATTGCTTAGAATATTTCTTTGAAAATTCACTCAAATACACGAATAAAAATTCATTTTTTACATTACCAATCTAGTACAATCTGGAGTATATTACTTAGCAAAAGAATAACAATAATTGATTTCTGAAATATTGAAGTTGTTAACGAATGAGTATTGAATTTTTCTTTTTACCAGATTGACTATAATGTTCAATTTCTTGTTTTTCACTATTGGGTTTTAATTTATTGTGCTTGGCTGGAAGGTACTTATAATCGAAGATTAGTAGGATCAATACACACTGAGATACCAATATGACTATCGCGTTGAAGTTAGTCAATTGAGAAATCATCATGATCGAGAATATAAGTACTAGGTACCTACTTATATACTCGAGAATATTAGTCAAATGATATAAAGGGTTTTTCTTTCTTCCTCGTTCAGAAACATGAGTGTGAATCGCAAAAGAGGCCTAGTAATCGTTCAAACTTTGGCTGACCAAAATGAGATCGTTCGTTTCTTCGAGCTGTACTCAGTTTTGCGTCCGTAGCAATCAGTAATCAAATTTCCTGAAGAAGGCACAGACAACTCCCTGTTTCTTCGAGCCGAGTATGATAATCTTGATTGATGGATTTGGTTCATGTCCGGAACGGACACTACTAAATTTCTTGCATCACATGATTTTTGATCATATGTCAAAAAGGCATGATATTTTTCTGATTCAATAAAATTTCAAATTGTTTTATAACCTCAAACATACGCGTACTTATTTCACTAAAATAATAATACTTATATTCAAAAAAATTAATAAAAATTGTTAAAAATCCAAACATTGAGTATTTTTTTCAGAAGTTCCATTACTATCAAATATGGAACACGTATTTTTCCATGGTGAACCACGATGTTGGTTTTTCGATATGCCATCATCCCACCAAAATCATCGTTAACCTCAATTGGACCATGGTGTCAATAGTGACACCAAAAATATCTTAGGAATTCCACAGCTGTCTCAAAGTGTCACCAGAGAAACCGAAATTAAATTGTAATTTAGAAATTAATGGATAGAGCTGCATTTTTTGAACATTTTTATGAGAGTTAATAACAATAAAAAAAAGCCCAAAATCATTATTCCACTTTTTTCAAGATTTCGAGCCTGAAAATTGAATGAATTATATCATAGGTGTTATTGCTAGTATGTTGGCTGATGGTTCGATTTTGTACAAATTTGGACGGAAGGTAGCTGGAGGCTAGGTAGCTAGAGGGGATGTAGCCTTTCAATCAGTGTTGGATTTGAGGCAAATATTCTGGAGTATCGAGGTGATTCGACAATGCGAAAAATGATTGCGAAAAACCAGATCTAATCAAAAACGCTTGCATACGAGTCTGCAACGCATTGGGACATTTTCATGTCTTTACCTATTGCTTTTTACCTCACTATTATTAATATTAAGAGGTAGGTACCTAATTTCAATAAAATAGACGATTCCGGATTAATTATCTTCTACACTCAAGATCATTAGTTTGTAAACAAAATATGAGAACAGTTATGCCCATAGCTCCGCTATTCGTATAGTCAATATGTTATGGAGAACATGAAAATGTTCGTTAAATCGAGAGCTTTCCAACGAGTGGTGAACGATTTTTGTGGGTTAAAAAGTGTAGAAAAGGAACAAACCTAACAACGGGGTCGTTGTAAGCGGAAATCATTATAAAGGCACTGTAACACAATTTCGTTACGCAATTTCGTGACAGTTTTTTGTGCTATGTCCCAGGGCAAAGACATGAAAATGTCAAAAACATGGTATCCGGGAATTTCACCATTTTGTAGGAACAAATGTATCAATCAACAAGCACAAATGCGAGGTTTTCTTATCTCTGGTAGCGAGGATGCAAAACAATATTCAGATAAATTAATGTCGTTCATCTCCTTCCCAATATTTTGAGATTTCCAGTTTTTAGAGATTATTCTACGTCACACCTCTCACGTCAGACAAGCAGCTGTTTTGGGACGGCGAGAGTCGGACTGGAGAATTGAGTAGGGGAGGAGACAATAGGAAAGTGGTTGTACAGGTCACAACTCAGGTAGCAACAGCTGCAACTGGAAGGCTCCGCAAGTTTAAATCTTCCGCACAGCTGGTACCACACTGGTAGAGGTTGCGGTCTCCACAATATAACCTAAATATCATGAAACACCACAATTATCGAAGTTTCAGATTGTTGGTGTACTTCCGAAGGTAAAGGGGTCATGTAACGTCTCCCAAGCAGAAAACAACCCCTTTTCTCATGTCTAACTAGGCGTCATTTCAAGCTGAAAAACAGGGTTTCAAGGGCGTTATCATAATCACGTGGAAACACCGCCAATTTTGGTGAAAATCATGAAGTTCCTCTAGTTTCTTCATCATTCAAGACCCCTCTAGCCCACACAGTTATTAGTAGACTACGTAAAAATGACGTGTGAAACTGAAAAAATATGTTTAAACACAAAATAGTCATATATTTTTCATTCATTCAACAAAAAACGAACATAAACTTATTCTTCTTAGTATTTACCTTTATATGTTGAGTATATAAAATAATGTTTTTTAAAGAGTTTTTAAAGAGAAGCTATGAATACCTGAATTATATCACATAATTGTTCTTACATCACATCCAAAACTCGATTTTTACTCTGGATAATATATTATACTCGATAAAATAAATGTTTTGAAATGAATAAGGTAAAAGCACCAATTACTGACACTTTAAGAAAAATTTTGTGGTTTTTCAACAATTTCTCTCGTATTTATTAATCTTTCCTCACAATTGAAACTTTTCCCCTTAGGCCAACATCAGTTTCTTCAATTTTGCTCATTAGAATTATCAAAAAGACAAATCAATTCATTTATTTGCTTAAAATTTGGATGCATCTTTTTTCTCCTATTACCGACATGCATTCACCAGTTACTGACAGTGTGAGGAACCAATTACTGACACCCTGTATCAGGTTCAAATTATTTTTATTTCCAACTTTAGAATAGAAAAAGTAATTTACTTAGTACCTATATTTTGAAATCACAAAGCACAAGTTTTCGTGTTTTCAACCTTCTTTCTCGAATTTTTCGACAAATTGAAGGCGAAATCAAGTTTTCGAAGATGCATTAATTCGAGACTGTTTTTTAATGATAAAGAATAGGAGGAAAGATACGAGTAGGTTCCTACCAGGGAGAGGAGTGTCAGTGACTGGATATGCTCAATGTTAGTATCTGGTGTGCGTACATCCCAAAATTTGGGATCCATATCCTAACAGGGGTGTTAGTAACTAGTTATGGGAGTGTCAGTATTTAATACTGACACTCCCATAACTAGTTACTAACACCCCTGTTAGGATATGGATCCCTTGCTTTTTTCAAAAGGCGGGTAGCAACATCGTATTCTACGTAAAAACCCTAGTTAATTAGGCTTTGGAACTAAAGATTTCGGAAAACCCCAATTACTAACACAAGTGTCAGTAATTGGGTAAAGGCAGGTTTCTGGGTACCCAAATCCTAACACTGAGGAAAAAATGTTATTTTATCAGTTATTTGCACTGTAATTGTGTATTCTTATTAGCTAACATCAATACTGGAGCGGTAAAAAGTATATTGAATGTAGAAACAAAGATGAAACGGTTAAAATAGATGAAATTGCGACTCACCTCCTTAGCAAAACCGCTAACGATCGGACAGCAGGTGTTAGACTGATGATAAAACTTCATTCCCGAACCCCTTATCGTCAATGCCGACTAGATTTTGGCGAGAATCGGTAGAAAATAACTGTGACATTGATTTGGTGCCAAATTTGAATCCCTAGGTGACCAGGAACGCTTATTTTTCAAGGAAGAATGAAAAGGAAAGAATGTGTTAGTAATTGGGGTGGTGTTAGCAATTGGTTCCTTCACCCTATATTAAGCTTGAAATATTTTGAAAGAGAAAATGAATGAAAATTTGAGAAAAAAGAAAAATCTCTTGCTATTTTGAGATGTGGAGAAAAGGTGTGCTTCATTCTCGAATTTTTCAAAATATAAATGTTATAGAAAAACGCTGCGAATTATTTCACAAAGGTTTATTATTGTCCTGTATAGATCACCCTTCTGTTGGGAGGGATCTCCTTGCCAACCATAGGTACCTACTACCTACTAGGGCATTTTTGAAAATTTCAACCCCAACTACCAACTAAAGGGAAACGAAGGGTTGACGTTTTCAAAAATGCCCTAGTAGGTAGTAGGTACCTATAGTTGGCAGGGAGGGACTCCAAATAGTAGACTACGTATCTTTGACGTGTAGGCGTTATGGAAAATCAAGATCCTGACGGGAAGAAGTCGAGATGAGGTCTTGACACCACAAAGGTCATTTCACTGCTAGGTACCGATAGCACTGGAGGAGGCCTAGAGGGGGGATTGTAGGGGTCTCATTTCACCACTCATTACGTCATTTTTACGTAGTCTATCACTCTAGGGCTAGTAAGCAACATAAATTTCTCCATTTCAAATATCGATGGCTTACGAGCCTGAAACTGGACGCATTGTCCACTCTACAAAAATAGCTCATAGAAGGTACAAGATTTTGTGAGCCTCTACAATGAGCACAGATTGTTCTTACAATATCGCGACGACTACCGGTATTCGGACAACCAAGTCAACCAGTGGGTATCTAGAAGTAAGATTTCCGTAATTACTGTGGCATTCCTCAAGCTGTATCCTGAGGATGTCTGAGAAGTCCGATGAAACCTACCTACTTCATCGCACCTCCAAAATTGAAGCATTGCTACCGTACGTGGATGACAAGACTACCTGTACCTTCTCTACGAATAACTAGGTCTTCCAGATCTCTCAACTCGAGTAGATGTTATAAAACCACCATAGGGCACCATCAAGGGTAAAAACTCACCCCAAACAGGTAGTTAGGTACCCATCAAAAAACCGGTTTGAACGCTCAGAACTACGGTTTACGGGTGAGCTCAGAAGTAGAACGAAGTTCACAGGACAGTTGAAACAACTTTCTACGATCTATGAACTACTTGACAATGGAGTTTCGTGTCCATGAATGACCCCGTGACCTTCAATAATCGTAAACGGGTAAATCATGAAATAGGTACGTGGAGTTGAAGTCAAGGGTCAGAAATGCTCGAGTCAAGAATCCAACTTGGATTAGGCAGATAGGAAACTACGGTATTCACTCGAAATACCATCAAGTCTGGGAAAAAACAAGGTGGATCGTGGCTGGAGAACAATGGACGAAAGGAAGACTTCAAAATGGTGATCATCGCCAAATGGCAAGATGCATACAAAATGCACCGCGAACCGGAGTGCATTTTTAGTCCCGAATCGAAGAAACGACTCAACGAATATCAGATGGTCCAGATAATAGTTGAGAGATCGGAAGAAACGCAGTAAAACTCGAACAACGGTACAAAACTCCAAACAATGAAAAGGATCTAGGAGGGCACAGCCATGATGGAAGGGAGGACCGTTTCTCACGGAGCCGGGTCAATACCCCGACCAGCATTCCATTAATTCGACATCCAGAGACCAAATTAATCAAAATCGAGAAGAAATTTCACTCAAACTACACAACATACGTACAATTTCAATTGCGGGAAACGCCGCAATACCGGCGCTGAGTAAACAGGTGTTATAAAAGCGTAGCTATGAAATTACTGCACCAGGAGGTTTGAATAAGGTATATTAAGTTTGCTTAGTTAAGCCCTTACCTTACAAGATGAAGATTTCGGTGAAATATGAACGAATCGGTCTGGGTGAGTAAAATTGATAATTTGAACAATTAACGATCTATAGCAATCTGAACAAGCCCGTTTCAGAAGGATGGCCGAACGAAGAGTGAATTGAAAGCGCAAAATCGAGAAACGCGAGAAGCGACTCCCGGCGAGCGCGATTGTAACCAAAGAACGCGGGAAAAATGACTTTTCAGAAAGTCAAATCATCGAACTTATTGACAATAAAATTTTACTCTCTCTAAACTGTCTACGAATGAAAGAAAAATATAGAAGATTTACCGAAGATTAATAAAAGTCAACCTCAAGTCGAATTAAGATCGAAAAACTCAAAACGCCACTCTTCATTTCAAATTCTACCTCCACACTCCCACAGGCGCCACAACACGAGAGCGCGCTCATTCAGAACGGAACATTATCTCAAAAAAATCAAAAAACATTTTGATATCTTAATATTTCTGTTTTTATGAATTTAAAAATAAATTTTATTACAAGCTTAGCACAAGAATTTGAAATGGAGTTAAAATCATTACTTCCATGAGATCATCATTGTACTTCCATGCAGTTATGAACAAAAATCGTAATTTCTCCTCAATTTTACAACAAATATTCCATATTCCAGTCGTATATTTCTTTTTGAAATTCGAAAACAAATTTTGAATTCAAAAGTATTATTTCAAGTTGAAAAACAGACCTCAGACACGTACGATTTTTCGTTTCGTTCCGTTGGAATTCTGGAGACAGCTGTTTGGGGAATGTTTGGCCTGGCCACCCCATGTTGGTTTCTGATTCTACTTGCGTCTCGGTGCACCGCCCTGAGGGATTCCGAATGCACTCTTGCGGGACTGCGAGGAAGTTTTCCTCAACTCAAACTCTTCTAATTTTAATATCTTTGGAGGAGCCATTCCAGACATTCAATGATTACTTTGGTGAAGTAGTGGATGATGTTGCGAAAGTCAAAGTTGATTTATCAACTATGATTGATTATGATTGATTTTTCTATCACATCGTAAATAATACAGAAGTTATAACTTCTGTATTATTTACGATGTGATAGAAAAATCAATCATAATGTTTTGTGATTTGCGGGAATTACTAGGTGTGAGTAAAGGAATGAGATGTGTGTAAATGTTTAAGGGGTTTGAGAGTGATAGGGGTCGGAATGACAATTGGTAATCCTTAGCAAACTGAAATAGCTTTTCCATTACGGTACAATCGAAATTGATTTTGAGATGGCTCAGGATGGTTTCTATCATCTACAAGCAATACTCTCCGTTGTGGGGAATGTTTCGTTCACATCATCTACCCCTTGAATATTGTGGCAGTGATTACAATAAGGTGAATAAATTTTTCCCATGAGGCACCGAAAGAATGGATTATTTCCTAGTCCAATCATTATTTTATCAATGGTAGAGAAAAAAAAGCCCAACTCAAGGTCTCAAATACCGGTCCTAATATTAGATCACGAAGAGTCATTCTGGCTCAAATAGATGTCAAAAAGAGAGTAGGTGGAAAGTAACGGCAAAAACGACATAAATATTAATTTCCTTCTTTTCAAAATGTTTGAAATTTCTGCAAGTTTGTCTAAATTTCTTCTCTGTAACCCCAACGTCTCTTTATTTCCCTCGTTCTAAAATAGATGTAATAGCCTAATTATCACTTCATATTACCGATTCAGATCAATAGAATGTATTCAGAGAGCTCTTCCAAACTGAGCTACTGCTAGAAGAGACCTAATTATTAAAGACAAAAATATCCAATCCACTGTCTTGTATCATAGGATACAAGATAATATAAATATCGACACCAAACCTTATTTGCTCCCGCGCATCAATAACATTATTGCAAAGCGACAGTTAGAAGAATGTAGGAATACGAAAACGAATAATAAAAATACACAAGCAATATAAAAAAAAGTGTCTTTATTTTTAGTGATTTTACTAGGTACTCTCCAAAGTATAATATCACAAAATTTAAATTAGTTGATTAAAAATTCGATCAATTCAGTAATTTCGACTGTAGACTCATGATGTAAGAAGGGTGAACATTATCGCACGATTGACTATTTTCTCTTCTATACGGGGTGTTAAACTCACGTAACTTGACACTGAGATTCTACGACTGAAGTTGAGATTCTACGACTCATGCCGAGCTAAAAGTGTCTCTGACATGCCGAGCAATAAGTGACCCTTATTTCACTTGCACAGAACAGCGAGCCAGAAAGAAATCAAAGAACGAGCCGGATGAAATAAAGCAATGGGAAGGCAGAATTATTTGAAACGGGACAACACAAATCAAAAACGGACGACACAACAAAAATTAATAATCAAACAGTTATCACTGTTATCAAAGTCCCGATTCACAAAACTCCCGTCAGAGTGCATTCGGAATCCCTCGGGGCGGTGCACCGAGACGCAAGTTTCTGATTCTGGGTTCGAGTTCTTTTCACTTTCTCACTTCTACAGTTTGTTTTTTTATACAACTTCTTCGGTTTTCGAGCATTTTCCCACGAAATTTCCGCCGTCAAATTGTAGTGCGAAGAAACGCGGATATGAAGAACTGAGAATATCATCGGTTCGAAGCAGTTAGTGATCATTACAATGTCATTAATATTTTGGGAATTTATGGATCCTGTGTCGTGAAAACTTTCGTGTAATTCATTGCGTGGAAAGTTACCGAATAGTGTCGAATTTTGTTATACTCCAGTTGTATGCGATTCAAACTTTATAATACCTATTGTGGATTGAGACAATTCGACTTTGTCTGAACATCGTGAACGAACTTGCTGTGAAGATATTTCACCCGTCAAGTTCGGAGAGACACCATTTTGTTTTCAGGTTTAGTGATTATGGTTTGATCTCCTTATTGATCTGTATTTTTATCGTTTTTTTCGTCTGCCTCGAGCGAAGATATTTCGTTCTTTCAGTCGAATTCATCGACGTTCACTCCTTGGCATTTGTTTCCCCTGAAGGTATCGGACTTCCGTTGAAATGTGGAGAGGAACCTGTGGAGATGACTCTTGCAGGCAGGTCCTCCTGTTCCCTGAGCTCGAGCCTTTTGTCACTTGCTACGTCTGCGGTCAGACCCACTCGACAGAAAATTTGGACGACAAAGGGCCTTTCGATCCTGCCCTCGACCCTTACAACTGCATCATCCATACTGCAGCCTCCAAATTGAACATCCCGCAACGAGGACCCGATCTCGTAAGTTGAATTGTAATACCCCATTTCTACACCCATTCTCTTTCCATTGTTCCCAATGACGTGCATACGTACCCTTAAAACTTTCAAACGTTCATTCATTTTCTCCTCTACAATTTTACAGTATATTTGCTAAACTAACTGTATCGTTCTTGTCATTTTATGAAGTACCTATGTCAATTCATAATGAATTTAACAGCTAGTGAGGGTGGGAGGCGAAAGGAGCTGCTTGGAAACCCCTCCCCTAGACCTAACAGCTGCAAACTAATTACTTTGTTGCACTTCGTTCAATTACTTGTTCAAGAATGTAACTTCCAGGGTCAAATATAATGCGAATGATCGAACTAGATAACTTAGATATAAAAAATAACAATTCGTGAGCTTTCTGAACTAGAAATTAATATGTTATGCAGGTTCATCATGAAAAACTGTTAGTACTAATTTACTACTTCGTAGTGAGTGATTAAATTAAAATCAGCCAAAACTTTTCAACACAGAATGTGTTTTTACGGAGCTTTTTGGTTTGAAAATGGTTAATTTGAATTTTGGTTCTTACGTCACGTAAGAGAAAGATAAGATCCTTTGGTGATGAAGATATTTTTTATCCAGAGGAGTGATACAAAAGGACCTACCTACTACCAAAATAAACCGAGGGAATCTTTGATGACAAAAACACATTCTGTGTTTTCCAGATTTCGTTATTTTCATCATCATCATTGTTAATAATAATAATAGTTTTTTATTTGTATGACGCCTAAACAGGTATAACAAACGTCAACAATAGTTATAATAGTAATCAAGTCATTAATAATAACAGTCAATAATAACAGGAAATAATAATAAGTCAAAACTGTAGTTCTTTTTTTTTTGGTTTACTGGGACGGGGCAAGCCCTTAGTCACTGAGACCATAGGTTTGATCTATTGTGACCGGATTCCCTTTTTCACTTAAGTGCCCGTTCGAAAACCTCTTCTTTCACAAAGTGAAGAAGTTTTTCGGGCGTTTCCCGAGCAATTTCGGCCGGGACAAGAGTACCCTTACCGAAATGCCGGAATCTGGTAGATGCTACAGCAGGACACTCACAGAGGATGTGTTCTGCTGTTTCGACTCCTTCGCAGCAGAGCCGACATTCAACTGTCCTGGCCTTGCCCATCTTGTTGAGATGGTATCTCAGGGGGCAATGGCCAGTCAGGAGACCCACAATGGTACGAAGGTCCTTCCTCCTTAGCGACAGCAGAGCTTTTGCTCTTTTTTTGGAGATGGTGATTAGCTGCTTGGCTTGCCTCTGCTTTGGAGTGTTGCGCCAGTACGCAGCTCTCTTGCTGTCCTCCCATTTTTGGACCTGTTGAGTAATGAAGCTCTTAGTAACCCCGAGTAGGGGTTCAGGACCAAAACATTGGGATTCCGATCCCTGCTTAGCGAGTCGATCGGCTTCTTCATTGCCATCTACTCCTTCATGGCCAGGGACCCAGAGCAAAGTTAACTTATTACCTCGAGCCGCAGCCTTCAGGGAGTTCAGACAATCCCAGGTTAGCCTTGATGTTATTGAGTAGGCTGCAATGGCCTTTAGGGCTGCCTGGCTTTCAGACATTATGTAAATTCTTGCACCTTTGAGTCGTTTTTTGGCGATCTCTTGTGCGCATATTTCTATGGCATGGGTTTCAGCCTGATAAATGGTCGCTGTTGTTCCTAGGGGTTTAGTTAGGCTGAAATTTGGGCCTTTGATCCCTAGGCCAGCTTTTCCATTCATCACAGACCCATCTGTGTACCACAGAAGTGAACCTGGTTCATATTGAGGCGTGCCTCTTTTCCAGCATTCACGATCATTGATGATCACTCTAAAGGGTAGGTAAAAGTTCATTCTCTCTGACATAATGTCAGGGACTGACTTGGCCACTGGATCGGTATGGACTTGGTCCAGTATTTCCAGGTGGCTCCCTTTACGAGGGGAGAGTTTGAGTTTTCCCGAGTGCAGCATTCTGATAGCCCCCAGGAAGGCTGTCCTCTGAACAAAGATATGTAGAGGGGTGAGGTCAAGAAGAACCTCTAGTGCTGCTGAAGGGATGGTACTCATTGCTCCAGATATACCAAGGCATGCTTGCCTTTGTAGTTTGGTTAGCTGGAGCATAGATGTAGCCTGGTTTGTTTTTTGCCACCATGCTACTGAGGCATAGGTGACCATGGGTTTGACAATCGCTTTGTATGACCAGGAGGTCATTTTGGGCGTTAGACCCCATGTTTTTCCGAGCATTCTGTGACAAGCCCATAATGCTCGTGTTCCTTTATTTAGGATATACTCTAGGTGCTTGTTCCACAAGAGTTTATGGTCTATCACAACCCCCAGATATTTAACTTCGTTGGAGAACGAAATACTCTGCTCATGAAGATAGGGAGTTTTTAGAGATAGTTTCCTTCTGTTCGTGAAGGGAACAATAGTGGTATTTTCTGGGTTAACATGAAGCCCTTGGTCTGAGCACCATTTTTGGACGATATTCAGAGCACACTGCATTCGGTCTGCCCCTAACTATTATGTTAAGATCATCCGCGTAGGCTATTACCTCAAAACCTGCACGAGTTAGAGTTTTAAGTAACTCGTCAGCCACCAACAGCCAGAGCAGTGGGGAAAGAACCCCTCCTTGCGGGCAACCTCTGTTAGCTAGAACAGTGATGCTCGCCCCGCCCTGTGTGGTAGTAATCACCCTACTGATCAACATAGATTTGATCCAGTGGGTGGTAGGGTCTTCGATCCCTTTGTTTCTAGCTGCTCTTTCCAGTGAAACATAGTTGGTGTTATCGAAAGCACCCCCTATGTCCAGGAAACAGCAGAGGGCCACTTCTTTTGATTCCAAGGCCCTTTCAATCAGTGAGACAGTGTCTGAGAGAGCAGTCTCAGTTGATCTACCCTTTTGATAGGCATGCTGGGCCTTTGCAATAGGGTTCTTGCTGAGATGATCATCCCTGATCATCTGGCCAATGATTTTTTCCGTTGCCTTCAAGAGGAAAGAGGTGAGGCTGATGGGTCTCTGCGATTTAGGCTGTGTTGAGTAGGATTTACCAGCCTTTGGAATAAACACCACTCTCACCTTCCTCCATACCTTTGGTATGTATGCTAGGGAATAGCTAGCTATATAAGTCTTCAGAATTATTGGGCTAAGCATCTCCAGTCCCTGCTGAAGAAGAGCTGGAAAAATGCCATCGCCTCCTGGAGACTTATAAGGTTGGAACGATTTGATCGCCCATTTAACCTTATTGGAAGTAAAAATTTGTTTTGCTCGTTTTAGGACTCTTCGGTTCGGCAGATATATATCTTCTTCTCTGTCCCGAGCATGGGACAACGACGGAGCCTGGAAAGTGCACTCCCATTAGGAGTTCCAGAGTCTCCTTGACGTCATTTGTATAACTTTCATCTGCCTTCTGAAGTAAACCAATTTGGTTCGGCCTATCCTTGGAAAGAACTTTCTGCAATTTAGCTACTGCAGAGACCTCTTCCAATCCTTCACAGAAGTTCCTCCAGGATGACCTTTTTGCTCTTCTTAGTGCCATAGTATATTCGGAGTGGTGTCTTTTATATAAGTCCCATTCTCCAGTCCTTTTGGCCCTATTGAAGAGCCTCCTCGCAAGAGTACTGTAGTTCTTAAAATCCTTAACGTTGTACAGCTCAGCTTCGATCAACATCTTTTTCAACTTCTTCTTGAACTGGTAGGGCAGAAGGGAACGCAGCTGATGAGACGCAAACCCACCTGAAGTGGATGGCAGCTCAACGATGTTGCCAGGCGGGTGAATGGAGGGCGTACAACATCTTTACATCTCGTGTCGTGTGCGTGAATCTCCGAGCCTTTTATCACCTTATCCTGGTTGAGATGTACATATATACTCAAGACAGCTGGGAATGGTCAGCACATTGAGCTCTCTAAACATGCCACGACAGCTCTCGTTCCAGCCCAATCTTCTAACTACTCTAATTGCTTTTTTCTGGAGAACGAATATTTTTTCAGCATGAGAGGAGTTTCCCCAGAGAAGGATACCGTACATAGCTCTACTTTGGAAACAAGCGCAGTAAACCGTACGAAGCACCCCTGGGGAAACTGCACCAACCAATCTTCTCAACATGAAAATACATGACGATAATTTCGCCGAGAGCACCTCCTCAAGTTTGGCCCATGAAAGCCTGTTATCAACTTCTATACCCAGAAGGCTGACAGAGTTCGAACTAATATGATATCTAATTAAAGATATCGAACTAATATGACAAAATTCCCTCTCCAATCTCTTCTTTCACAAAGCGAAGGAGATTTTTGGGCGTTTCCCGAGAAATTTCAGTCGGGACCAGGGAACCCTTACCGAAACATCGGAATCTGGTAGATGCTACAGCAAGGCACTCACAGAATGTGTTCTTCTGGCTCGCCATTCAAATGTCCTGACCTCGCCTTTCTTGTTGAGATGGCATCTTAAAGTGGTGGAAAGTAGAAAACCTCGGGGACAGCCGAGCTTTTGCTCTATTTTTTGAAATTGCGATCAGCTGCTTGGCTTGCTTCTGCTTTGGAGTATTGCGCCAGTATGCAGCTCTCTTGATGCACCTCAACATTTTCTGGACCTTGGAGTAATCAAACTTTTAGTAACCCCAAGTAGGCGTTAATGGCCAAGGACTGAGCAAAATTAACCTATTCCCGGCCACTGATGCGTTTGCGCATCGTCATACTTATGATTTTATATTGAAAATAGTGGTAAATCTTTGCAGGAGAATTTTTTCTCGTTCATGCTGTTCCTAAACTTTTCAGAAAAAGTTTCTTTGATGTTCGGGAGCTAAATGCAATTTTGGAAATTTTTTGAAAAGGCTCAAATTCGATACTGGACGAGTGAGTTGAAACAGATTCCGGTCTATAAGTAGACTTTTTCATCCTACCAAAACAAAGAACTGGATAAATCACATCGATGTAGAAAACTGAGGCCTCTCAAATCTCAATAAAAAGTAAATGTCATAAAATATCGAGTATTTTTGTTCTCGATTGGGGAGCAAATGATGCTTTATTTTGGCTGGCATTCTGTAAAACAGTTCATCCTCATCTCCTCGTTATTCAGTTATTTTTACCGTTGGCTTGAAGTGGGTTAACTTACCTCCCCGAACCGAAGTCCTGAAGCAGTCCCAGCCTTTTGGCCTGCCTGGCTATCAGACATGATCTAAGTCCTCGCGAATTTGAGTCGTTTCCTGGCAATCTCTTGTTTCTAAGGCTTGGGTTTCAGCCTGATTAATGGTCGCTGTTGTTCCCAGGGGTTCTGTTAGGCTGAAATTTGGGGCTTTGATTCCTAGGCCAGCTTTTCCACACGTCATAAACCCATCTGTGCACCAGAGAAGCGAACCTGGCCCATATTGAGGCGTGCTTTTCCAGCATTAACGATCATTCATGATCACTCTAAATGATAGCTTAAGGTTCATTCTTTCCAACATGAAATCGGTAACTGACTTGACTTCCTGGAGGGTATTAGAATGCTCCATTCGGGGAAAACTCAAACTCTCCCCTCGGGAAGGGAGTCACCTGGGTATACTGGACCAAATCCAGCTAACACTTATTTGAGCTAGTTTTATTTCTGTTACGATCACAGGATTTTTTTTTTTTTTTATGAGTAAGTTTGGAGTATGGTTTCTGCTCATTAGGGCTACTTGGAGATGAACTATTTGGAACAGGCTCTCGTGGATATAAGAAAATAATCGGGAGGAAGCGATCAGGTGGGTAAACCAGGAGTCTCCGATCCCCTTGGAGGCCCCAAGCTAACTCGAATGATTGTGCAATTATTGAGATTTCGTTGATTCTTTTTCCTACCCGTTCTTTGGGTAATGACGTCGAAATGAGAATTTGTTATCAAAGTGAAGACTCGAAAATTTCCAAATTCAAATGCGATAGATGGTATAGAAGATGAAAATGGGGTTTTGCACTCCAAAAAATTCTCTAAAAATCAACTTTTGAGAACCAACGTTGAAGGACAAAAATTAAACGCTGAACCTGGAGTTTTTCATTTTTATTTTTCTTATTCAGAATTTGAAAATTTAGCTTTTCTTCCGGAGCTAACCCAAGTATGTATGTATCGCGATAAACTGATGTCTTATTCAGCGTCGAAAATGGGGTATTTCGGTGGGTCGGAAATTCAGGTTTTTGACCTCAAATTTGGATTCAGCACCCTTGAAAACCTATATACTCCAACTTTTAGCCCAATGATACTATAACATGTGGTAGAAAAATTAGTTAAAGAGATCACACGTTTGAAAAAGGCGGGCCGCTATAAATGCACACACACAAGGCAAGGACTACGCCACGGATTACGCCGCACGCCTGTGTGAGTGGTGTTTTGTAGTATCCAAGGGGTCCCCCAAGGGTTTCTGTGCATGGATACTTTTTTCAAAGACAGTTAGCTAGCTACGTCACGATTGGCTAGCTACATCACACCATTCAAATCTTCAACTTTCCTTAGCTTCTCTGATTTTTTAAAAACATTTTCTCGACGAACAGACCCGATTACCATTATTCCTGAGCCATACTCTTTTGAAAAAATAAATAAAAAAAATTGACCGAAATACCCCATTACGTAGATTCTCATCTGCATTATTTCCTTCGTATGTTGAAGTTCTTTGATGTTAGCTGCTCATTTTTTGACTCCATGAAAAGCTTCACTGCTCTCAATGATCTGACTCCAAGTTGGTGTTTTCCAAATTTCAGTCGTCAAAAACGAACAGTAGAGAAATTAGCTTCATCGTTGGCCCAGCTGATCTGTCTTTCTCCCGATCGCCTCCAAATTTTCCGATGTAGAGAGTCAGTGTACCAAAGATGTGCCCTCTATAGGAGGAGTGCTAGATTTGCCGTTCCTACTGCGTTTGGTCCCAGAGCTTTCTCCCAGTCACTTCCAATTTTTCAAGATGCTGTTCATGAAGTTTCAGCACTCCACGACCGTGAAGAGATTAGCTTCATCGCTATCCCATTCTGCTAGACTTTCTGTCGTATCTAAATTACATGGCTCTCGGATGAGCAGACGAAAAGTTAGCTTCATCGTTCTCTCAGCTGATTTGATTTTCTTCGGATCCCCTTTAGTGATCTGAGAGTACAAAATGCCGTACGTTTAAATACTTTAAGCTCTCCAAGATGAGATTTTTGATTGTTTGTCAAACAGTCAATGGCAATGTCTTCTGCAGTACAAGAAGGCTGAGTACAAACCCACTCTCGTTAGAAAACATTTGGAAACGTTTTACCGAATAACCTCTTGCTATTAGATTTATTGATGCCTAATAACCCCTGTTATGTTTGCGTGTCGTCGAGTGAAGGAGATGACCTTCTCGATGCGGCGTTTGTGTTTTCTTTAACCCCTACTCAATGAAGAGAGAAAAGTCCCTATGCTAACTGCTACACTGTCGCACCGGCGGCTTATTAGCCAGACTGACGTGCGGAGTGCAGGGAGTTCAGGCTAGCCCAACAGCCCCGGCGTTTCTAAAGGGGCCCATTCACGTATACACCTGGAGTCGCCGCCGCGGGCCTAGCCGCCGTCAAAGGGGAAAACTACCCGTGAATGGTTAACAAAATCTTGAGGTCTGGCGGGCATCCGCCGTTTGGCAGGTAATCGAACATGCTCGAAAATTGCGGCCAGTTAATCCTCGGTGGCCCTGTGAATGGTTGAAGTGAGGCTGACGCCGGGTCGCACTCCCACCAGTACAGCATGTAGCCCTACCGTTTTCCTCACTTCTAGTCATCTGAGCAAGCGGTGGTTGGAAGCAGGCCCGCCAATCGGCGGAGTCAGGAGGTTTTGGCAGCCAGGTGAATGGACTACTGCGGTGGCTTCGGGGAGTACCTGTAGGGACGCGGCGGAGACTCCAGGAATACACGTGAATGGGGCCCTATAGAAACCCACCGACGGGATACGGGAGATTTACCTATTGAGCCTAAGACTTCGAGGAGAGCGAGAAGGTAGAGAGCGAAATGAACAAGACGATAGACTGGACTAGAAGGCATTCTGGAGCATCCTTGAGTGATCTTATATACTCGTATAGTTTCCTTGGGGGAGAGAGAGGTGGAAGGATGACGTCATGTTGACGTGTTTCCCCGTACCTCGTCTCCCCTGTTAGGTGGTGACTCACTCAGGGATCCTCTTGTTGCTTCTTTATTTAAAAACTAATTGCTAGCTAAAATGTGGGTCATAACAACCCCAAAGTAGTGGTCAATGCTAGGTTTGTGTCAAGCCCCTATTATATTACTCCTAATTAATTTATGGTCGTTACTTATGAGCGGAAATCTCGAGGTATCTCACCTTCTTCAAAATTTACAGGTCAAGGTGAATGGATTCTCTCATTATCATCAGAAGCTGGTATCTCCGCTGCTCTCTACATTTGGCATGGATAAGCACAGTGGGAAAGCGAAGTCTTTGAGACAGCTCACTGGAAGGTAAATACTAGCCATTTTAAATAGCGAAATTTCTAGAAAACCGGGTTCAATACCAAGCGGTGACTTTTTTTTTGCGTTTTTGTTTTTAATTTGGTATGTATCAAATAAAATGTATGTAACAAATTAAAGCAACTTTATTTAGAGTTATTGGATTTTGGCCACAGATTAGCACTCTCTTTTTGGTGGACAGTCAATTTGGCCACACAGTTCGGTGATTCTTTGTTCCGACGCTCATTTCAAGTATTTGGTAACCTTCATCTAATTTCTCTCTTAGTGGGGAAAATAATACCTAGAAAATGTCCATGATGTATTGCTTTTGAGTGTTTTGACATTTTGTGTCTTTACTTTAGCACATGGATTCGAAAAGCACATTGTTTTATCGCGCATTTCTTTCTTACTTGTTCTTGGTATTTATGTCATCATTTTATATGTATTAATGTTATTAATGGATGCCGCTTGTTTTGTTACGTGGGTACAATGTAAGACGAATTTCAATTAGCAGATAGCGGGGAGTATGAATGAGGTAAAGGGGACTGTAGGAGAAATGTTAGGAAATAGCGGGGTGGTGGTGGTGGGAACTAAAGTGTGCTTGCAGACTTGTGTGCAAGCGTTTATAGAATAATGAGTAATTTAGAATTTTGAGGCAGAGTTTTGAAATGCCATTCCTTATCCACTCGTTATCACTTGTGGTTATAATGGGGGATTTGCCTCACAATTTTTTATTAATTTTTTTTTTCGAAAGAGGGTTCACTAATATGGAAGAAAACCATATCAAAAACGAATCTAAAAAAAATAGAGAATTTAAAGAAGATGGAAATTTTTTTATGTAGTGGCAATCTGAATATGGGGCCAGCCATGTTGTGACGTGACGAGCTACCCCTTACGACTGCAGTGCTACCTCTGGAAGCGTACATAAAACTATTGGCTAACTTGATTGAAAATAACGCGAAAGTGACCAAAAGAAGCAATTTTACTCATGCTTTTTTTACAATACGATTCTATTTTCTATTAGTTTATCATGCATTGTCTTCATCTTCTCTTATTTAGCTTCTATATTTTAAGTATTGAAATTCCTTCTGGTTGACGTTTTGTGTTGGACGGGGCCGGTGGTTAGTGGCGAAGGTCATTCATAGGTTCATAGGTAGTCATTCTAATCTTTGAGAAGAGGTAGAGGAGCTCCATCCTCGAGACTTATTGACCTAACTTCCCACCTGGAGCCACGAAGACGTAAGGCTACTGCTCTTATGATTGCGAACTGCACTTTTATTCGAATCCACCCAGCAACCACAGATATCGGCTTGTCCCATTTTTCTGCCAGTGTTTGGGTGAGACGTTTTTCAAACAGTTCGAACACTTTATGCAGAACACCATCTCACGAACAAATTAAAGGGGTGAAAGAGCCACGTTAGTCTTCTGCTGTCTGGTCGTATTTTCGGTGCAGCATCTCTTGAAATGGCAACCCAGTCTTGGAAAGAGCAAGAGGTGGCGTCGGCATTTATTGTGCGGTTATCCAAGTACGCCACTCTCTCTCTCTCTCCTAGAGCCAGTTCATGATGTCTGGAACGAGGGCGGTCGTTTCATTTTCTGCTTCCTGCATGATGGGTTCAATTCCGACCCCACCCCATGCAAGACTTGCAAGTCTCGCACATTCATTTCTGACAGCATTGTGCCCTTGAATGACCATACCTCTTTTCTGACAGTTGAGAGCGTGTGTGGTGTCCATTAACTCTCCTCAGCCGTCACAAGGGGAAGGAAGACCTCGCACCTCCTGCCATATATTAGTTAGTTTTGATATTTTAATAACATTATTTGAATGGATTGTTTCATGTGGTCATGTGGGCGCCTACCACTCTACCTGTCGACATTCTCCGACACTATTTGCAAAATTCCTTTTACGCTTCGCCAGAGCACAGTTTTGCAGGAGGAACCCCGCGAAGTGACGTCAGTTTCCCTCGATTTTCGCGGTGTTTTTTGACAGAGGCTTCACTTGATTAGGCATTTTCTTCTACGGTAATTTTTCCCCTTGGGTATTCCTGGTGTACATAAAGTGTCTGAGAGACTCGAGGGAAATTTCAGTGAAGTATTTTGACAGCAGTGAGCATCTTGAATATCCAAAGCGCTCAGTACCTGTCACCCCTTTATAGACGGTTCCATTTAAACCTTCAGCTGTGATCTAACCGCCGCGTAAAGCACTTTGTACCCTAGTTTCTGAAAACCACCGTGTTCCCCAGCCACTTTATACACAGGCAACCAAAAAACGTACATACGTTTTTGGGCATAATTTTGCCCCAATTTTCAACCTTTTTGCGAAATTCTTTTTTGATCGAATGACCAGAATACTGAAATTAGTATTGGGAGGGGGTGAGTGGAGGATTAATATTCACAAAATATCCGATTTTTCTATTTGGTTCCTTTAGAGCTTACTAATGGGGTATTTCGGTCAATTTTTTTTATTTATTTTTTTCAAAAGAGTATGGCTCAGGAATAACGGTAATCGGGTCTGTTTGTCGAGAAAATGTTTTTAAAAAATCAGAGAAGCTAAGGAAAGTTGAAGATTTGAATGGTGTGACGTAGCTAGCCAATCGTGACGTAGCTAGCCAACTGTCCTTGAAAAAGTATCCATGGACAGAAACCCCTCTTGGATACTACAACATTCTACTCACACACGCGCGCGGGGCTGTCCGCGGCGTAGTCCTTGCCTAGTGTGTGTGCATTTATAGCGGCCCGCCTTTTTCAAACTTGTGATCTCTTTAATTAATTTTTCTACCACATGTTATAGTATCATTGGGCTAATAGTTGGTGTATTTAGGTTTTCAAGGGTGCTGAATCCAAATTTGAGGTCAAAAACCTGAATTTCCGACCCACCGAAATACCCCATTGTACCCAAACTATGAAATTGATGGGACATTATCAACATAGCTCTGTATTTTCATGAATTCAGTTTTTTTTGTGCCACCATGGTGCCAGGACACCAGAAACTGCATATTTCGTGGGTTTTTGTGTGTTTCACCTTGAACACGGAACACGGATGTGAACTTCTGCGGATTACCTACCTAGACTGGCACCGTTGCAAAAGCATGGGGGGGGGGGGGGTTGAACTCGAATTCGCATGTTGGGTATCGTAAATCATAGTTTTTGAAAATCTGTCCAAATTAGACTCCTTGAAACCCCCATAGACTACCTGGGAGTAAGTGGGAAGTAAGTGTCTGTCAGACCCTTTATACACTGGGAGTCCATCAGAGGGTTTATACACACCAGGGGTTAAACGTTATTCTAGGGTCCTATTTTAGGGTTTGACTTGATATTCTTGAATCTAAAATTGAGGAAAATTCCCCATTTGTGTAATTAACCAACTTTTTTTCTTTCATTACGATTTAGAATCTACCTCGACTGCAGTGTTTTCGGAGACAGAACTTTCACCATCGAATCGAGGCATCTCGGCATAACAGGTTTTGGAAAAGATTCTGCTTCGTTCGAATACCTCGAAGAGACTCTGAAAGTTCTATTACCGTACAACAACAACGTGGAAAATTTGGTGCCTCTTCATGTCGATGGCGACGGTCACTGTTTGGTCCACGCTATAAGTCGAGCTGTGGTTGGAAGAGAGTTGTTTTGGCATCCACTTCGCGTTGGCCTCAAGCAACACTTCATGGTGAATTTAGAAAAGTACAAGGTTGGTATGCTTGCCACATTTTCATTTCTTGTCTTCGTTATCTTTTCAACACTTTCAACTAGGGATGGGACATCGAACGAAAAACGTCGATATTTTTCGAAATCGAGAAATTAATATTCTCACTTGTCAAAAAAATAGAATCAATGAAGAACCCCCTAAGAAGTGGGTTTTCTCTCTTCCTCCATTCATTAGAATTGGATGTTTTCGCCTAACCTGATTTTCTTTTTACTGGATAACCAACTCCAATATAACTTTTTTTATTCGTGATACTTTTCTCCGTTTTTTGTACTGTTCTTTTTTGTACTGTTCTTTTTTGGTTTGTCATTTTCATTAATGAACCTTTGGAATCGACCAAGAAAAAATTTTTTTACCACCCTCAAAATTTGTTGATTTACGTTTCAAGGTACGTAGAATCCGAAAATTGAATTAAATGTTTCCGTCCTTCGGCCGTACGCAGCACTTTCCTTAGTTTCCAAGGACCGATTTTGATGAAATTCGGTATATGGGCTCCATTTGGGATCTAGTTGCGCCCCGAAGCTTTTCTATAACATCATGCCGGTTTTATGGCTAGCTTCACCGAAATGTCCCGACCAAGGTTGGAAAATAATCGTTGGTTTACCAAATCGTCGATTTGAGTCATCGATCGATCAAAACCCTAGTTTGGTCGTTGGTTTGATGGCGCCATGATTGAATTCTTAACGTCATCGTCTTGAACGTTGATTTATAATCCTTTCCGGTATAAAATATGTGATTCCGGTGGTGTTAATGTGCACTTAACTCTACACGTGGTAACTTCACTCATTCTATAAATGATGAAAACGCCTTTTAGATATCCTTGATTGCTTTTTTGTTTTAAACCACAAAGCTTTTTGCATCAAAGTTAAGCTTGGTTCACATAGGTGCGTAATGTCCGTAATTCGTAGTGCGTAATTGGATGCTATTGGCTGGAGCCAATTGAGGGGGCGGGACTGATTTTTGCAGATGTCAACTTTTGGAGCTGAGTGTATCGTTTTGAAAAATTGGATATTTTACGCATTACGGATGAACTTCGACAATCTTCGTTAAAATTCATAACATACTCTCGTCATTTGTTCACAGAAAGTTTATTGGCTCGGTCTCGTTTATTGACAAAACAACCAGAATCATTGTTTTGGTTTGGAAACAATTCTGCGCAGAACGTACTGCGCACTTCTGCGTAATCGCGTAATCATTCAGCCATGTGAACGATCTTTTCTGCATTACGGAACACCCCACCTCGCTTTTTGCGCATTACGCATTACGGATTTACCCAACTCTTCGTTTAAAAAAAAAAAATAATTTCCAGTTTATTTAAGAGTGTATTTGACATTTTATGTCTTTACTATGGCACATAAATGAAAAATCGTCAAGCGGGGAGCGTCACGCGGAAATTTCTGATGATTTTCACGTACAACCAATCGTTCCTAGGGAAAACTAACTTCCTCATTTTCCACCCCACAAAAATCGTTCACCACTCATTGGAAAGCTCTCAATTTATTAAACATGGTACACGGTCCCTAATATGAATGCACCTGTACGGAAAGCTGAATTATGCGCATGTTTACTAACATACGAGTATGATGTGAGTAACAAATGAGATGTCAACATGATCGTGAGAGGAAAATAGGTATCGTCATCCAACAGATCCCTTTAAAGCGTTACGGAGGCAGGGTCAATGGAGAATGCTGAAGGCGCCTGAGTGGTCACTGATCAGCTGAGTGAGCTCCAAGGCCATTTCCTCTCCTGTTGAACGCAGGAAGCTGACATTTGAGAGGCAGGGTCAATGGAGAATGCTGAAGGCGCCTGATTGTGCACTGATCCAAAGCCTTTTTCTCTCCTGTTGAACTCAGGAAGCTACATTCGATTCATTCCAATCGTATTACGTAAAACACTTCGTTGTGCGTGGCCAACAAGCTGCGGTATGAGCGTGATTGTTTAAATGAATGTTTATGTACATTACATCGCAACCATCAACGAGCACAATCAAATTTCCACAAACAAAAGTACAATACGAGGTTTTATATGAAGGGAAAAGGGGGCGCAAAGACATAAAATGTCTCTCGTTGTTGCGTACTTGTACGAAAGCTGTATCCACCGTTTGTGTTTTTCTTTTTACACCCCTCAAAATTTGTTGGTTTACGTTTCAAGATGCTTAGAATCCAAAAATCGAATAAAAATTTGGCCGTCCGTCCGCCGCACTTTCCCCACTTAGCATTGACCAATTTTGATGAAATTTGGTATGTAGGCTCCATTTGGGGGCTAGTTGTGCCCGAAGATTTTGGTTGATGTAGGTCACTTCTAAGGGTTGAAAATAAAGGTTTGAAATTTTGAAAACGCCCTAACTCAAAAAATTTTGATATAAAGGTAGGTATTGTTTATCCATCAATTTAAGATAGTATAGAATTTTTACAATTTTATTCAGAGAATGATATTTACCTTTCTGTTTGTGATGCAGAGCCTGCTTGGCAGCTTCATAAATAACTCCGAATGGCCCACCATCATAGACGAGTGCGAACCGGAGTACCGCCCTGGTGATGGAAGTATGATCGGTCTTCGAAACATTCACGTATTCGGGCTGTCCAATCTACTGAGGCGTCCCATCATCTTGTTGGATTCAATGGCAGGGATGAAAGCTTCAGCCGACTACGCCGGTGGGTATTTCACCATCGGAGTTGTTTGAATTCCTTGACTATTAATCAATAGTTTCTGCTTGGAATTACGTTACTGACTAAATATAATTTTCAGCTGTGTTCTTGCCGGGGTTAAACCCTCCGATGACCTGCAGCAACAAGACTGGCCAGCTGAATCCTCCTTTGTGCTTGGCCTGGTCAAGTGCTGCCAGAAACCATTACATACCTCTTGTTCCCGTGAAAGAATGTAAGTCGTTGAACGATAAGAAAACCTACTCACTTATAGTTACTGTTATAGTGGAGCTCTTGAAAGACAGGCGTTCCCAATTCTCATTCACCTTCTCTTGCGACATAATATCTCAAAGATGCCTGATTCACCATGTTGGCTTAAAGCTTGTAACGAATTTTTTTTTTTGAATAGGGTGGCGCATCAAACAAAAATGGGGTATTTCGTTTTATAATACCTGGGGACTCAGGAGAATTTAATAATAATAACGCACTATTTAAGACAACAATAATTGGTTTTATTCGTTTACGAATACGAGAAGGACGGACGCACTACAATGAACTGACTAGATGGGGGGAGGGGTACAGGTAGCGGCGTGTGGGTGAGGAAGGGGCATACAGGTCTGCCAACCTAAACCTCCTCACACCAAATATCCTTATAACACACCCTCCTCGACCAAAAGTTTCATAGCATACAACTGCTTTCAGTGAGAGAAACTATTGAGGCGTAATGCCATAAAAACAATTTTCAAAAAACAAGTCTCGTTTGACATTGTATCTCTTAAGTAAATTATTGTCAACAAAGAAGTAGAAGAAGGCTTGACAGTACTGTCCAGTATCCATTATCCATGGTAAACAATGTTTTGTAAACAAACTCAGTTTGTAAACACTACTGAATCCTAACTTGAATTTGGACAATTTTGGAGACATAATTACAACACATATTTGAGGGTGCGTGCTTTTCGTGCAGGGTTTAGACAAAGGTAAGGAACCTAACTTAAAGGGTAAGTATATGAGAACGAAACATGACAAACTTTTCTTTTCCTAATGCTTTAGTAAATATATCTGCTATGTTTTCATTTGTACTTACATATTTCACATCAATTTCATTTTTCTCACACAAATCTTTAATGAAATGGTATTTCAACTCAATATGTTTCGCGCGTTTAGAGTTATCACTTGTTTTGATCAACGAAATCGCACTTAAATTATCGATTTTGAGAACTGGCACTTCACAGACATCAAATTCACTGATAATGCCCTTCAAATTTATCAGCTCTTGTGCTGATGCAGCGCCACTGATATATTCCGCCTCCATGGTGCTGAGAGCGACGCACGTCTGCTTCTTAGAGAACCAGGAGATAGGATTGCCATTATAGAGTGCGATGAATCCGCTGACCGATTTTCTTGACTCCTTGTCACCACCCCAGTCAGCATCCGAGTAGCTCATCAGCCCGTTATCACCTGGAGTGAACATCAATCCCAGATCCTTTGTATGAGCGACATAACGGACGATCCTCTTCGCTGCATCGAATAGCTGTTTGGATGGTTTGTCCAAATAACGAGCCAAAAAGCATGTTGCGAAACTAACGTCAGGACGTGACGTCACAGCGATGTACATCAGAGTACACACCAGACGACGAAATGGGATGTCGTTGTTTACATCGTCATCTTCACGGAAAAAAACCGACTTCCATTGGCGTGCTGACTGATCTGCAATGTACCATTCCAAATTCCTTTTGTAGTTTTTCAATTAGAATAGGTTGAGAGACTTTGATGCTATTTCCACTCCTTCTGAATGACATTCCGAGAAATGAATCCACATTCTCGAATGTTTTGACTTGAAATTCTTTTGTTGAAGCTTCCACGACTTCATCGACTTGATTCGTTTCTCCCGTTAGTATCGCGTCATCAACAAACAACACGAGATAAACGTTTTTACCGACATACAGACAGTTGTCGTGTTCAGACCTTCTGAAGTTTAACGTTTTCATAAAATCGGAGAAACGTGTGTTCCACGACTTGGGGCTTGATCGGAGACCATACAAACTTCGGCGAAGTTTGAGCGTTTTACTGGTTCCATCATATCCTTTCGGTGGACGAATGTACACATCATGACTGCAGTATCCTTGCAAGAAAGCTGTTGGTGCATCACATGAACGGAGAACCCAATTTCTTTGCACAGCTGTTGACAGGAGAATTCTGACAGTTTGAAGGCAGCATACTGGTGAATACACAAACTCATCCTCCTCAAACTTCTCCTGGAACCCTCTGGCTACGAGGCGAGCTTTTTTAGTACCATCTGATTTCGTCTTGAAGATCCACTTCGTGTCTATAGCATTTTTATTTTCAGGTAGATCACAAGGAATCCAGGTACCCAACTTTTCATGAGAATCTAACTCACGTTTTATTGCTTCTCTCCATTCACTGTTAGTTACTGCATCATCATACGTACTAGGATCTTCTCCGTATGACATCATGCAATATGCAACATCAAGTTCATATTCCTTCAGGTGGTTCGGCAGTTTCACTGTTCTTCCAACTCTTGTTTTTGTAGTCTGTATATCTCTATTTCCCCCTTCAGCGGATACATCGCTAGGTTGGGAATTTCCCACATTCTCCTGACTCGGAGGTTGGGATGATGATTCTTCAGAGTTAGAAGGTGTAGTCTCACTCTTCATCTGACTTTCAACTTCTGCACTGCTTTTATTTTCACCTCCAAATTTTGACTGTTTATAAAACATCACATTTTCATCAAACAGCACATCTCGTGATCGTATGACTGTCTGTTTATCAGGCAAGTACAGTCTGTATCCTCCTCCGCAATACCCTACATGTACTGCACAAATGGAACGAGGGTCGAGTTTATCCTTCCTTGGCAAAGTGGAGTACCATACTCTGCATCCAAAAACTCGAAGTTTGGAGACATCATTTCGACCATTCCATATTGAAGAAGGTGTTTCTCCTCTAGGTAGTGTGCTGGTGGGAGTCCTATTCAACTCGTATGCAGATGACTTCACTGCTTCTCCCCAAAGTGATTTCGGAATACCAGAGTCACTTATTTTCACTCTGATCATATTTGTCAGAGTCCGTATCATTCGTTCAGCTTGTACATTCATTGCACTGCTATAGGGGATAGTAAACTGCAACTGAATTCCTCTTTCACGAGCGAATTCCTTAAACGATTTTGTGGTGTGTTCACCAGCATTATCCAGTCTGATTTTTCCGACTGTGACTCCAAATTGACACTCGTTTTCGACAACGTAATCCGTCAGATTCTTCTCAGCTTCACTTTTGTTTTTCAGCAATCGAACAACAACAAAATGTGAATATTCATCCAAGATCACTTGATAATATCGGTGACCTTGGTGGTCTTCCACTGACATGGGACCACAGATGTCACTGTAGATTTGCGTCCCAATTTTCTTGGCTTTCTTTTCTTGAGAATGGAACGGCTGACGAGTAAGCTTTCCTTCTACACAGGATGGACATACATCAGTAGAGAACGGGAGGCCTAGTTGCCTCAAGGCATCCTTTGAAGCATGACCAAGTCTTCTATGCCACAAATTTTCGTTGGTCACCACAGCACTATTACCGGAGGCTAAAAAGTTCGAAATTTCAAGAGTATAAAGTCCTCGGGTGTGATTACACTTCAATTCAACATTTGATCCCTTAATTGTTAATCCATTTTCATTAATTGTAACAATGTTGCCTTTTTTCGCCATTTCACTCACAGAAAGTAAATTATTCTCAAGTCCTGGCACAACTATGCCTTCAATGTTCAAAATTTTCCCTTGACACTGCGCACGAAGTTTACCACGTTTATTTGCGGTCATACACTGCCCATTTGCGATTCGAATTTTGATAGGACGATCCATGAGTTCCACACCACACAGAAATTGCTCCAATTCGGGTTTAAATAGGTGGCAAGAAGCTCCAGAGTCTACGAGAAAAACATTGTTAGAACTGAACATTAGAGGTGTCTGACTACTACAGTTCAGAGCAATCAAGGCGACTTCAGTTTCTTGAGCAGTTTTGCAATTTTGCGAAGTATAATTATTCTGATTGTATCCTTTGCCACGATTAAAACGTCCTCTTTGATTTCCTCCTCTTCGACCTTGTCCTCGGCGATTACGATTTCGTGGACATCTATTTTTCCAATGCGATCGATCTCCACAGATATGACACCCATCTTGAGCTTTGAACACAGTTTGTTCCTCATTAGAGTCCTGGCTCGACTTTTGTTGATTCAAATCCTCCTTGAAAAGATGTGATTTCACAAAGTCCAATTTCACATTTGGAGTTGTGTCTAAAACGGTGATGAGAGGCTTCCAAGAGGCAGGCATCGACATGAGCAGGAAAGCAACCTTATCTGATTCAGATAGAGTTGACCCCTGCTCGTTTAGCTCACGAACAATGGTATCAAACTGCACAAAATGATCTTCCAACTTTCCTTGTCCAAGCTTGAATTTTAATTGGGTCATCCTTTCCCACAAGTACAATTTTGATTGAGCAGATTTTTGCATGAAAACATCTCGCAGGGCTTTTAACATACCCTTCGCGGAATTGGCATCTTTGATCACCTCAAGGTGTTTGTCCGTTACAGATTGCACAATAACGGATTGAGCTTTATCGTCCTTTCTTATGAAAATTTCCAATTCCTTTGGGTCTGTAGGCGGATTTTTGTCGAGAATATCGTCACAGCATTCTTTCTTCATCAGAGCTTTTATTCTGAACTCCCAATTGCTGAAGTTTGCTGGGTTGAAAATAGGCACCTCGTGGTAGTACGCCATTTTCCCGGGTCTGCAAGTGGATTTTAGCGCAGGAAAAATCACTTTCTTGCAAAAATTCTCCTTTCCTGGGGCCGCGCGTGGTTTGTAGCGCAGAATTACTGGCTGAGGACACTTTAAAAACACTTCCGGGGCCGCGCGTGGATTGTAGCGCAGGATTACTGGCTGAGAACTCCAAAAAATACTCCTGGGGGCCGCGCGTGGATTATAGCGCAGAATTACTGGCTGAGAACAGTTTTTTAATTTTTCCTAGCCGCGAGTGGACGCGTGAATTACTCTGAGCCCAGAACCTTTTATAATACCTGGGGACTCAGGAGAATTTAATAATAATAACGCACTATTTAAGACAACAATAATTGGTTTTATTCGTTTACGAATACGAGAAGGACGGACGCACTACAATGAACTGACTAGATGGGGGGAGGGGTACAGGTAGCGGCGTGTGGGTGAGGAAGGGGCATACAGGTCTGCCAACCTAAACCTCCTCACACCAAATATCCTTATAACATTTCGGTCAATTTTTTTAAATTTTATTCATTTTTTTTTTTCAAAAGAGTATGGCTCAGGAATAACCGTAATCGGGTCTGTTCGTCGAGAAAATGTTTTTAAAAAATCAGAGAAGCTAAGGAAAGTTGAAGATTTGAATGTTGTGACGTAGCTAGCCAATCGTGACGTAGCTAGCCAACTGTCTTTGAAAAAAGTATCCATGCACAGAAACCCTTGGAGGACCTCTTGGATACTACAAAATATTACTCACACAAGCGCGCGGCGTAGTCCTTGCCTAGTGTGTGTGCATTTATAGCGGCCCGCCTTTTTCAAACGTGTGATCTCTTTAATTAATTTTTCTACCACATGTTATAGTATCATTGGGCTTGAAGTTTTAGTGTATAGGTTTTCAAGGGTGCTGAATCCAAATTTGAGGTCAAAAACCTGAATTTCCGACCTACCGAAATACCCCATTGGGGGATAAACACATGACTCGTGTTCTTAGAAACCCTCTGATTCGGAAAAGCCAGAGATAATAACCTAAAATGTTTTCATGAATAAGGGATTGCATTCAGAAAGCTTAGCAGTTTGCATTGCCACCAAAGTGCTTGTACGTCATTTCTAGCAGAAACTCGAGGTGAAACGACCGCTTGGGGCGGTTATTCTGCACACCGAAAATGTGGGATTTTTGGACTGCTGAAGTTGGCACTTAGTTTACATTTCACGTCTAGTCGTTGTTTTCCGTTTCTCGTCTCTACTCTCAAATAGGAGCGTTATAATGGCCCGTTGAAGAGGCAGTACCAGGGGAGAGAATAGAGTATTTTTGTTATTCTCATACCACATTTACAGGAACGCGGAAACAAGCAGCTAGAGCGAGCAAGCGACAATGCTAACCTGTCCTTCGAGTGCTATCATTCAGCTTATCTTTCCACAGAGGTTTTTTCGTTGGCGGAAAAAACATGTTTGACATACCTATGACCTTGTACCATTTGCTTTCCTTTAACGAAAACTCTTCGTAAAAAGACAAAAGCCTCGTTACGAAAAGGCCTTTCTCGGACGCTGAATGAAAACGCTTTCGTAAATACGGGAAGTACAAAAACACTAGATCGAAACTTCCCTCCACCCCGCAGGGTTCCTGGTGGAAAAATCCCCTTAAAATCCCATTACTACATCAAAACTGGTGTAGGAAACGAAAAGGCAAACAAAAAATCTATTTTTAGGAAATAATAATTTTTCCATAAAATGGATACCCGGACATTCCAATCAGCCCGGGAATGAATATGCCGACAGTCTGGCTAAGGAGGGTTCAAGAAATGCCTTCACTGGACCCTCACCAGTGATCGGCATTTCGAAGAATACTTGTAAAAAAAAGGTAGAAAAAATGGCAATTTCGAGACCATATTATGGTCTAAAGAAACTGATAGATACAGACAATCCAGAATGCTCATCACCTCGTATGATGCAAAACAAGCCTTATGTGGACCTCAAAAAGCTGGAACACCAGGCTAATGATAGGCATTCTAACGGGACATTACGACTTCCGAAGAGTGCTGAACATCATGGACAGTCGTATATCACCAATATGTCCATGCGAACAAGAAGAGGACACAGCCGAACACTTCTTGTGCAGATGCGACTGATTCTGGAGATCCAGAACGGAAACATTCTGTCACCACATTGTGGAACGCGCATCATTGCGTGTAATTTCGTGGAAAAGCATAAAGAAATTTGCTGATCTCAGCAAAAGATTTACAAACTCTGAAGTGGTATAGCCCGCGGAATCCTCTTTTAACATAAAGGGGCCTCGAAAGAGGGAGATCATAAGCCATTAGAGCCTGAAACTCTTCTCCAATGGCAACCCCAGGCAGTGAGTGAGTGAGTGACGGAAAACCAATGACGTACCAATGACCATGTACCATTTGAAGACTACATGGGAAGAACGCACCATGTCCCATTTTGTAAACTTTTCAGGAAATCATTTTTTCCGGCAAAAATCCAATATTAGTTCGAATTTGGTCGATACAATTTTTTTGACATTTTCATGTCTTTCATAATATGAAAGACATGAAAATGTCAAAAAAAATTATGGCACATTATGGCCATATTATGGCACATAAAAAAAAATCGTCACGAAATTTGTTGCGACGAAATTTGTCCCAAGTCGCCACAATGATGATTATGACCATCTGAAGTGAAGTTGTTAGGTACTTTACAGGTAGGTACTTTACAGTTTGATATTACCAGATCAGCTGAGTCGAAAATTGAGCTCCCAGATCAGCTCGAAAATTGAGCTCCCAGATCAGCTGAGCCAAAAATCGAGCTCCCAGATCAGCTGAGTCGAAAATCGAGCTCCCAGATCAGCTGAGTCGAAAATCGAGCTCCCAGATCAGCTGAGTCGAAAATCGAGCTCCCAGATGTCTCGGGAGGGGAGGGGGGGCATGAAAATGTTTCAATGTGTTGCAGACTCGTATGCAGCACCTACCGAGGTGAGAAGATACCTATAGCTAAGTACCTACTAAGCTACGTCCTCATAGTTTACTATCTACTTAGCTAAGTACCAACTATTTCAGTAAGTAACTACGAAAAAATGGAAAATACTCGTCTCCTATATACACAACATCCAACTTTGAAATTGCAATTGAACGGGAAGAGACGACATTTTTAAATGGGATTTGTGTCTCAGCGTACTGTAGAATGCGGTAGTACAATCAAAACTACTGCAAAACGTATTTTAAAACTCCATATTGCTATCCAAAGTTGCAAAGGTCCATCTGTACAGAGGATGAACGCACCATGATCGTGTATTGCTGGTTTTATTCATAGTATCCTGCCATAAGATTTCTCTCTTTGTAAGGGCATAACGGTTTCGTGACATTTTAATAATATATATAATGATTTGGTATTTTCAAAAGTTCACTCACGAAGAAGTTTTGCAAAATATTTTACTAGAATAAAATCCAGGAAATTCAATTTTGTTCTTGCAAAAAAGGAGTAGGACATTAACATTGATTTTGAAAAAATTGTTCATTTAATAAAATTTGAGGAAACTGATGTTTGTATTTTTAAAAATCAAGGAAAACCCTTTGTTCTGAAAAAATTACCAAAAAACTCAAGACACGTGTTTTCATTTTTTGATCTTCAACTTCTTGAAATAGGACTGAGCCACATCCCGCATCCTTCCAGTAGATTTTCTCTTCTTGGTGGTAACATTAATCCCATCTTCCGAGCTTTCCTGTTCCATATTCACTTCCACGAAAACAAAACAGTTTTCGCCAACAAAAACAAAAACAGTTTCACCGTTTTCAAGAAAACAAACACTAGTATCTATCTCAAATAAACTTATTGGTATGAAGAAAATAATATTTATCGCCGCTAACAATCGAAAATAATACTGTGAAACCCAGGAAAACCGCATGAATGCGTGAATCACAAAGATCCATCAGGTAGGGGAATACGACCTGGGGGAAGGAGCCTGAAAGTTGGCACGTTCTTCCCCAGTTGCGCTCGGCTTGGTGCGTTCTTCCCCTGTACGGTGTTTCGTTTCTCGCATTTTTTTCTTATATTGTATCGTTTTTGCCCATTTTGGTTGTCACCATCGAGTCCGCCGTGAAAAAATCTATAAGGAACCGTCATAACCTATTTTTCGCAAAAAAATCGACTTGGTGCGTTCTTCCCCTGTGGTCTTCATTTGCTTTCCTTTAACGAAAACTCTTCGGAAAAAGACAAAAGCCTCGTTACGATAATGCCTTTCTCGGACACTGAACGAAAACGCTTTCGTAAATACGCGAAGTACAAAAGCACTAGATCGAAACTTCCCTCCACCTCGCAGGGTTCCTGGTGGAAAAAGTTACTCTGGATTTATACCGGATTTTAACAGAAAAAATACCCGTTCCCAACCTGGATGGTTCTTTCCGGTCCATGAAACTGGTGGAACCCAAGAAACAAGTTGACTTTTGACGGATTCATGAAGATACAATTCGATAGTTCAGTTCAGTCCTTCGACCCGACAACATGTATCTCTATTCTCTCTTTGTGCGTTGATGTCATTAATAGCTTCATCAAGTGTTTTTTATAATTCCTTTTCGTTACCCAGTGGTCCAGTCACCATTAGCCGATGATTCGACGCAGGATCTGGTTTGTACGCTGTCTTTAAGGGACTTAATTAATTGATCTGCATGTGCGTAAACAGTGATGATAACGTCTGGTACAACTAAGCATATGACCTTGACACGTGTCATTACAATTATCAGTGTGACCTTGACACGCGCTGCGTTCTAATCCATCTCACACGTGCCTGGGCCTTGCCCACTAATCTTTTATCTGATCATTGGTCACCTGTCGCGCGCCGACTTACTGATTTATTGTTCTGACCCGTCATTTCCATCTGCATTGCGGGTTGCCGATTTTGTTAGTCGGAAGTCGTATAACTGCGGTTTGGGAAATTGAAATTTTGTTAATTAATCTACGATCTATCCTCCTCGAAATTGATAATGTCTAAACATCAGGATGAAGAGAGAAAGGATGATACGTTCAGCGGCGTTATGGACAGAATATACTCTCTTCAACTGGGAGATTCGGAATTGAATGAAATTAAAGATAATCTGATTCTTGCAGCCAGCCCCTTACACCTCGATACCACTGATATGAATGCCAAGCTCTTCTCTAATCTTTTCTTGACTCTATTCCTCGTAATGCAAGACAGGCTAGACGATCTAGATGGGCATAGGTTGGAAATTTCAACTTTTAATGGTGCCTACACATCGTCTCGGGAACTATTGAATTCTTCTGTGCAGGATCATTTGAGATACGAGGCCATTTGGTTGGAGGAAAAGGAGACTCTTGAGGCGTCTGTTCTGCAACTGAAAAGAAAGGTCAGAATCTTGGAGAGTAGACTTATATCTAGGATCGAGCATGTTGATAAGCCTGAATCGATCCCTGATTCTGGGGTTAAGGCGGCGGGGGGTCACCATGTAGTCTCATCTGCCAATTCGTACACTCAGACATGTGACCGAGCTGATGTACAGGAGGATTCGCAGGTGCCGGTTCCGGATTCAAAAATAAAAGAGCTCTCGGCTAAACTTGAAAAAGTTGAATCATTGTACGGTAGCGCTTGTGCCAGTTTGGTGCGTCAGGACGAATTGTTTCTTCAGAATGAGCAGAACTTCTTAACTAATTTAAATGAGGCAAACTTGCATAGATGTGACCTTTTGAAACGTACTGACAGTTTGCAGGCCGAGTTGAGAATTTTGCGGGTGGAGTTGGATGGACTAGAGCATGAGAAGGTAAATTTGAACGGGATTATTGAGGATATCATGGCTCGGGTTGAGTTAGGTAACCCCTACCCAAATAGGAGGAAGGATCCCCCCGGTCCTCCGGAGAGTGGCGGCTCGCCGATAGAGAATGGTCGCCGGAGGATTCACGGGGTGCCAAATGTTCTTCTTCTCGGTGACTCTTTTTTGTACAAATTGAGTGAGGAGGTGCGCTCTTTGCTTCCAAGTAAATTCTCTGTAACTAGCCAAATGATGACGGATGCTCCGTTGTCGGTGTTGCTCAGTTCGTTGCCCCCTGAGTCATCACGCCCCGAGTATATTGTGCTATCAGCTGGTGCTGTTGACGTAGCATATAATGAGCTTAAACGATTCAAACATGATTTGCTGAAACTGTGTCTATCAGGTACAAAATCGAAATTGATTTTAATCAAAGCTCCTTTTAATCATCTGTTGCCGCAGTGGTCTATTGTAAATTCAACCACATTCAAACTGAACAAATTCATGTGCCTCCTCTCAAAGAAGTTCAGTTTTGTTAAATTTATAGACACATGCTTTATTGACGAAAGTATGATCCATTTGAGATCTTCTGAACCTTATTACGGTTATTGTGGGAGGAGGATACTAGGGGAGCAGATCCGTCGGTGTATCCAGTCATTTGGGCCCACTATCGTACCGATCATATCACCTTGCACTGGTTCTAATTTATCCAGGGCTCAAAATGATGTGACCAGCTGTGTTGAAGTCGAGCGGAATACTATTTGACATGAGTATGTGCCTTTCGATGATTCAAGAAAGTGTGAATTGGGTTTATTTCATGGAAATGTTGGTGGTATTCGTTCCAAAATAAATGAAATAAATCTGTCTCTCGCATCACGTCCTGACATCTCGATTTTTGGCATAACCGAGCACTTTCTTGATAAGGAAGAAATTCCATTTTACGTTCCGGCCTGCTTCAGTCTCGCTTCTTCCTATTGTAGAAGTTCAAAGAGGGGAGGAGGTTCGGCAATTTACATACGGAGTGAGCTTACTGCAACAGAATTGACCGAATTATGCAGTAAATCTATTGAATCTACATGTGAAATATCAGCAGTCAGCCTGATTAATTGGAATGTTGTGATCTTATGTGTTTATCGGCCTCCTGATAACAGTAACTTCTCAAATTTTATTCACTGTTTGGATGATACTTTGAACTCCATACCACGGAATAAAATGCTAATACTGATGGGTGACTTAAATATCCACTTTGAAGAGACCTCGGTTCCAAAGTATCTATTGGAGAAACACGAGTTTATCGTACTTCTGAAAAAATATGGACTCCACATTACATCGGTTCAAATAACAAGGGCGCCGTACCCAGGTCAAATTGGCGACCCGTCTTGCCTTGATATCATGGCAACCAATTTCAATCCAGATTGGTATTCGGCTGGAGTTAGTGAATTTAGATTTTCAGATCATTGGGGGATTGAACTTCTCATTCGCATGAAGAACCCAAAAGTCCCATCAAACGTGATCACTTCCCGTCGGACTAAGCCAGAGAACCTTGAGTACCTTAAACAATTGGTGGCCTCTACATCATGGTTCAGCGTCTATTCCTCCAAATGTATTGAAACAGCAACCGAGATTTTTCTTTATACGCTGTTGGCTATGATTGATGAAGCTTGTCCTTGGGTAGCATTCAGATCCAAACCGATGAAGGATAGAGATAAACCTATATTCAACAAGGAACTTCTTGATCTTCGAAACCAATACCATTCCATGAGGGACCTTGCTGCATCAACTGCTTCATTAGTTTTCGCGGAGCAAGCCAGAGTCTTCAGAAATAAGTACAGGAATGCTGCCTCACAATTCATAAAGAGCCACAATGATGCTGAAATCAGTTCAGCCAAAAACAAGGTGAAGGCATCTTGGGAGGTTGTTCATTCGGAATTGAATAATAAATCAAGGTGTATCTCTTCATTTCCACCTAGTCTTAGTGCACAGGGTTTTAGTGATGAGTTCTCTGCTGTATTCAAGTGCTACGGGAATTCTACTTGTGATTCCTCTTCGACCGTGTTTTTGTCGGCGGCTCCTACCCATCTTGACGCATTTAGACTCAGGGAGGTTTCGGTAGAGGAGGTTTTTGATGTTATCGTGAGACTGAAGAACTCCAGAGCCACTGATTATTTTGGCATCACTACTCAAATGATTAAAACCACTGCTGACTTTATAATAGAGCCTCTTACCCATCTTATTAATCGATATTTCTCTGTTGGTTACTTTCCAAATTGTTTTAAATTTGCCGCTGTGACACCTATTCCGAAGAAAGGTAATTGCCGAAATTACAGTGACCACCGGCCAATTTCTAAGCTTCCACTACCAGTGAAGATTATTGAGCATCTGGTACTAAGGCAGATTCGAGAGTATCTGGGTGTCATGAAGATCCTGCATGCCCGACAATACGGATTTCAGGCTGGAAAAAGCACGTCGACGGCTGCTCTCTCCCTTGTCTTGAAGATTCTCAGGAGTCTCGAAGATAAGAATCTCGCTGCGATACGCCTATATGACTTGAGTAAGGCTTTTGATTTAGTGCCCCACAAAATGCTGATAACTAAGCTGAAGCACTATGGCTTCAATAAGGCGTCCCTGGCATTTTTCGAGAATTTTTTGGTGGGCTGGAGGCAGACGGTATTCTTCAATGGTTCAACGTCTGAAGCGGTTGATATCCCTTGTGGAGTTAAGCAGGGCTCAGTCCTTGGGCCGACCTTGTTCCTGCTCTATATTAATGACCTGGCTTTCCAGTTTAATGATGGGGAGGGGGGAGTATTCATGTATGCTGACGACATTACTGTGCTCGCAGTTGAACCTCAAATCGAGGGCCTCACCCGGGGATTGGAAGCAGCTGACGACCTCATCAAGACTTGGTGTAAGTCCAATTCACTGAAGCTCAACAACGACAAGACTCAGGATCTCCACTTTTCCCTCAACAGACGTGCTGATTCTCCAGTGAATTTTCTCGGTATGTGGATCGATAACAGAATCTCGTGGAATGATCACATCGAACGACTTTGTGCGAGCTTGTCCTCAGCTAACTTTGCCCTTCGTCGGTTATGTAAGTCAGTGTCGTTTCCAGTGCTTAGGTCAGTGTTTTTCGCTTTGTTTATGAGCCGGGCATCGTATGGTATAATTCTATGGGGTAACTCTTGTGGCTCATTAAGGGCCTTCAAAATGCAGAAGGCAGCTATTAGGGTGGTTTTTAATGTTAAGTATAGGGGAAGCTGTAGAGGCTTCTTTATAAAAATGAATTGTTTAACTTTACCCTCTCTCTATGTATACGAATGCCTGAAATTGATAAAGAATGATCTGACATCAATGAAGTCACATTCCAATTGTCACCGTTACAACACCCGGTTTTGTAGAGACTTGTGTCCCCCTTTTGCACGTCTTACGACAACGTTGACGATAGATCCATTGCAGAATGGGATCCGTTTTTTCAATAAATTGCCACAAGAGTTTAGGGACCTACCGGAGACCACATTTGCCAGGCGTTTGAAACCCATATTGATCGGCGCAGAATTGTATAGGGTCGATGACTTTTTTAAATTATGTTGGTGACGACCAGACCTTGTCTTGAACTTTATTATATATTCAACTGTTATTTTATTGAATTTTAGTGGTACCTGGTTATAAAATTTTTAAGCAGCAGAGGAATATTCAGAGTACTCTTGCTTGCCCCTATTTATAGTATATGTTTTTTCGTTATTGTCTTAATTGTGCCGTCATACCTATCATTATTTATGTGCTGTGATTCGAAACTGACTGTGATATTTATTTGACTTAGACTGTGGCCGTTCTTATTTTTTATAAAATGCCACTATTGTTATTGTTTTGATCACATGTTCCGTTTGTAGTATTTTGTTATTGTTGTTTTATATTATTGTTGGTAGGTAGGTATTTTACTGTCTTACATGAAAAATTAGTATGCTAGTCATTAAAAGATTTTATGACGATTGTAATACCACACTGGTTGGCTGCGACAATAAAAAAACTATTTGATTTGATTTGATTTGATTAGTTGATGCTGTTCTTTTCCATTTATTCCAATTAATAAGCATGAATCAATCAATCTAATGCCCTCATGCTCTTATTTCTATTTCCAGATCCATTCCCTAAATTCCCGCGTAGTTTTCTGCCCAAAGTGTGGGGGTTCCCGCAGGACCTGCTCGACACGTACATGAAATTCGACGACCAAGGCTGCGTCAATATTGGTAGGTGCTTTAAATTTATTCTCATAAGCAGGACTTAAATAATTTCTTCTTAATACGGTTTTTAATAAATTATAGTATCCAAATAGTAATCCTCTGGTCTTTCTTTCCAGGTGGTGAAGGGCTCTTGCCACAGTTTTACATTGCCAAACTGACCGATGCGATGGATGAGTTGTTCACCACTCAAAAGGGAGTTCCGCCCGGCGTTGTCGCAGAACTCTTCCATTACCAATACAGCACGAAACTCGGTAAGTAAATGAAAACTAACCAGACTCCCTGAAGAGCCTTGCAAGTTGAAGGTTCTGCTGGCCAACGTGTCACTAGATGCTTGTTTCTTTGGGTTCTCCCCTCAAAACCGCGCCGCAGGTGGAGATGCAGACTTTTGAAAACCGGCGACAGGTTGCGGCAGTGCTATTTTCTTAGTACTCCAAACCCCATAAGAAAACACTTGCTTGTTGGATTCCAGCAACTGGATGCGTTTTGCGGACGTGGAAGCTATGTGCCACGCTCACTTTGCAGACTTTTTTCCTTACCTTGGATGATATGATTCCTCCCTCTGAGCCTTCTCTAGCGACTAATAATATATCACTTTCTTGTTGATCAAAGAGTAAGTAGAACATAGTGACATGGTGGCAGTGTTCTGCAGCGATATCTAGCAGCAGTAGGATAGAACTAGAATTTTTCTTATTTTTTTGGTAGAGCGCAGGAAGCTCCAAACGTAAATGACCCTGATAATTCCCGTTCCTTCATAAGTGATATAACAGTTGTACCTACCAGTGAACGCTTAAGGGAGTCTCAGTCGGTAGCCATTTGTTCCTTGTTCCGGGTCAGTATTTCCCTAAATTGTAGGCGATCAAACTTTAAAATTCGTACATAAATTTAAAATTGTCAAGGATTTTCAAAATGCATTTGTTTGAAAATCCTTGACAATTTCAAATTTATGTACAAATTTTAAAGGCCTAGGGAATGGGGTATTTCAGTAAATTTTTTTTATTTTTTTTTCAAAAGAGTATGGCTCAGGAATAATGGTACTCGGGTCTGTTGAAGATTTGAATGGTGTGACGTAGCTAGCCAAAACTGTTTGAAAAAGTATCCATACACAGAGAAGAGATGAAACCCTTGGATGGTCTCTTGGATACTACGAAACACTACTCTCACACGCGCACGGCGTAGTGTGTGTGCATTTATGGCGGCCCGCCTTTCTTTCAAACGTGTGATCTCTTTAATTAATTTTTCTACCATCTGTTATAGTATCATTGGGCTAAAAGTTGGAGTATATAGGTTTTCAAGCGTGTTGAATCCAAATTTGAGGTCAAAACCCTGAATTTCCGACCCACCGAAATACCCCATTCCTGTTCCTTCATAAGTGATGTAACAGTTGTACTAGTGAACACTTAAGGGAGTCTCAGTTGGTAGCCGTTCGTTCCTCGTTTCGGATCAGTATTTCCCTAACTTGTAGGCGCTCAAACTTTAAAAGTTGTACCTAAATTTGAAATTGTCAAGGATTTCAAATTTAGCTACAACTTTTAAAGTTTGTGCGCCTACAATGAGGAATTTCACCGAATTCTGTTTGCATTTTTCCTGAATAGTTAATGGTGTGGGATAGATGAAAATCGGGCTGATTTCGGAAAATAAGTCTCCTGTTATTTTTGGGAGACAATCAAAATTTTTGATTTCAAAACTAACCGGGAAAACAGACGTGAAGCGGGAACGCTCGCTGATTGGGCTGTTTGGATCGCCATCTCCTCCCAGTGTTGCCCATTGGGACGACGAAATCGTGTTTTCTAAGAGAAAAGTTATCAAACAAAAACAGGGGAAACCTAATTTTCCCCATCTTGCTTTTTCTATTTTTTCTTCAGTTTTTCGATTTCGAACTTTACTGTTTTTCGTGAAATTTTGCATCTGAGGACTATAGATTTCTCGATCTCAGCGCTTTAAGCGGCCATAAATGAACTATTCCAGGATGACGTCATTTTCCCGGTTTTTTTAAACATTCGTATTTTCTACACTGTTTTGTTTATTCGTAAATTAGGAAGTTAGGGCTGAAAGTTTGCCTTCGAACGTTTTTCGAGGTGCTGAATCCGATTTTGGGGTCAAAAATAGGAAATTCCGACATGGTGAAATTCCTCATTTAGGGAAATACTGACCCGGAACGAGGAACGAACGGCGACCGACTGAAACCACCTTAAGGGCTGAAAAAACCTAACTTCTACAGTTTTCATCCCATTTCGATGGTATTTCCTGGGATTGAGTGGTTGAGAGTCTGGTGGATGGTTCTCTATACATTTTTAGGGTAGTGGTAGATACTTGGAGATTGAAGTTTTAATTATACACTTTGCATCAGATCATCTACACAATCGTGATATAGATACGAGGAAGCCAACTTGGCAGACTTTCATTTATCGTCGGATGTTTGTCCTCGAGGACAACTCAATGGCTCCCTTGGCTTGCTACAATTATCTTTAAAATGCTCTTGGTTGACTTCGTCTTCACTCTTTGCAGCCAGTAACCCGAAGTCCGATGTCGTGGTCGACGCTGCTCGAGCCTGCTTGCAAGAACGTCGGCTGTTACGCTGCATCGCTTGCTGGGCGATAAACGTTGTTCCCATCACTTCCCACTGGTTCCGCCCCGGAGGTCATCTCTACACGCACGCGAAGAAGTTGTCCGGCGGATACATGAGAGAAAATTTCGAATACCCCTTCAGATCATACGTGAGTTTTCACTTTCCTTTTCCGTTCAAAATCCTACATGTTTTTCTGTACCAATGATACGATCAGTATATGATTAGTACGTACCTCACACCGGCTTTCACTATTTCATCAGTTGTTTTTTTCTCAATTCACAGAATCTTACGTGCATTTATGATTCGAGGAACGACGTATTAGTTATCAGTTCTTACACTTCTCCTGATCCCTGCTCATTTTGTAATGAGTGAGTACAGATTTTCGTTCCATTATTTTCAGTTATTTTATTATATTGCTCAGTACCTTTTATCACTTTGACGCATCAGGCATAAAGGAAACAACTCCGAAAATTTGATTACATGTTTTTGACGATCTTGCATTCTAGGCCGAATAAATTGAGGTTGATCAGGCGAGATGGAAGTACAGTTCACCAGGATGGCGACCGCACCAATATTCCGATCAACGACAATGAAAAGAGAGGGTGCCCCTGCGGATTCAAGCATTGGTGGGATGGAAATTACCACGAAACGAGGCCACTATCGGTAACTTCCACTATCCAGCTTTGTCTATTTTAGATACCTACAAGTTTATTTTCCACATTCCGTACATCAGATGGAATACCGTCGATGTAATGTATATTATAGGGATATTCATGGTCTGATTCGATCGTCGAGTATCGAATCATCGTAAACTCGAGGGTCTCATGAGGCTCCCACATTTTCTCCCGTCTAATCGTCGAAAATCAAATGGGGAATTTGCCTCACATTTTTTTTTATTTTTATTTTTTTCGAATGAGGGTTTATTTTTATGGAATAAAACCATAGTGAGCTGCTCGAAAACGCATCCAAAAAATTTAGAGAATTTAAGGAAGATGGAAATTTTAAATGTGGTGGCAATGTGTAAGAGGCAGCCATGTTTGAAACGTAACGGATATTCTACCAATCTGACTTCAAAGGAGGTTCTGTGGCGCTTACCACAGAAGCGGAACATACACGAACTTATAGCTTACAAGGATTAACACAACCCAGACACACAAGTGACCGAAATAAACAATATTGCTCACTTTTTTACAATACGATTCTACCTACTAGTTTATCAAGCATTATTAGTGTTGTGATCAGCGACCTCTTCGCATTTCTGTCCATTCGCTTCCTTAGCTCAAGTGGTAGGAGCTCCGATTTAGAATCGGAATGATAGGTGATCGATCCCCGGTCGAGGGAAGTTAATTTTTGATGACTCAACAGTATGGCGCAGTCGGTAGGACCGAACGGTCTCCTCAGAATTTCTCAGAGAAACAATAATTCATTAAGATTAGGTCATCAAAACAACTCCCTCCGAAGACACGAGTCGAGCCACCGCCTATTCGGACAAACGTTGAGGTCAGCAGATCCCCCGCCCGTCAATAAGGAACAATAACAAAAAACTCCGAAGCCAGTCAAAAATACGCGTTCTCAATGGGTTGTAAAAACGCAGGCCCTGACTAGGTAACGGAGTACCTAATATTTCCTAACGGGGGGGAAGATGTTGTGATCAGCGACCTCTTCGCATTTCTGTCCATTCGCTTCCTTAGCTCAAGTGGTAGGAGCTCCGATTTAGAATCGGAATGATAGGTGATCGATCCCCGGTCGAGGGAAGTTAATTTTTGATGACTCAACAGTATGGCCCTATGTCCTACCGACTGCGCCAGGCTGAGACGATCTTGGTCCTAGTAGGTCTGGTGTTAAAGAATTCACACGGACGAGAGGGGAATCGGTTTTTTGGAACTGTATTAACGTCGTCCAGAATAAGAGTGAGGTCTCTTGCTACTTACAGAAATTGTATTTTAACATTTTTTCTGCACTCCTTGCACTTCATATAATTTTGGAAGGGGGACTGGCCTACTTTCGCGGTGTTCCCATCGGAGTTCGCGGTCGGGGTTGACAGCCGGTTATCAACCGCTATCAGCACCACCACCCTTCATCGTTGTCCCAGCTGTGGGCGCTGCGTGGACACTGGCGGGTGGTGGTTGAAGGCCCATGACATTAGTCTTCATCTTCTCTTATTTAGTTTCAAGATTTGAATCACATTATTCGAGGAGCCATTTCACTGGATCGTTTTGTGTGGGGGTGCTAGAACTCTGTCTGTTGTCGGAGTTGTTTTCGCGTCGTTTTTTTTTCGTATGACGTCAACAATATTCCTCAATTTTCGCGGTGTTTTGTAACAGAGGCTTCACTTGTTTAGGCATTTTCTCCTATGGTAATTTTTTCCCCTTGGTTATTCCTAGTGTTAAACGTTATTCTAGGGCCCTATTATAGGATTTGACTTGAAATTCCAGAATCTAAAATTGAGGCAAATTCCCTATTGTGCGTAGCGCTCCTTGCGGCATCAGACGATAACCAAGTCAGTGTCAAAATAACCGCATGTTCATTAATTTCCTTTTAGTTAAAAAATAGAATACCCCAGAGGTTCCTTATAAAATCCTTTAACAAAGTTCCTAGTACACGAATGAAAAGATCTACGGCTAGAATTAAATAGGGATCATGCTTCAGACTTCTGAATAGGTACCTACCGATGAGGAGTCTTGTCTCAAAGAAAAACCCTTGCTACTTCCGTCACACAATTTTGAATGCATTTTGGTACTTATCTCATGGCTGAAACGTGTTCGATGCTAGAAAGGAGAATGTGCTAAGCTCGCTTTAATGCCTGCAAGCAACATTTTTCCACTTCTCCCGACCATCAGATGGTCGCGTTTTTCCTTAGCCGCTTGGGTGGTTCAGCTCCACTCATTAAATTTTAATCTAGAAAAAAACCAACTTCTAACAGAATACAAACGAAATAAACGAACGGAAAAACGGAATAAAAATTTAAAAAGGTGTCGTTAAAAGAAAAACTCAAAATGAAAGGACGAGAAGATCTGTTTGTTGATGTTATGATAGTTGCTTCGCCCAACTGCCGCTAGCGCTAGGATCACATTTTGTAATTCGACGTCGAATCGTCGTATTAGCCGGTGCGCATGCGCATTGACTCACGTCGAATCTCCCAGACCATGAATACCCTTGAATCCATTGATAGGTAGAATAGTCTTAATTAAAACCTAAGAACTCAGGCCTACCAGAATGGTAGACGTTTGGAGTTAGTCCTGGAGTGCATTGCAGGATTAAGTTGAGAATTTCTAGTAAAATTTGATATTAATTACCTATTTAAGAGAATTGATCAGAGAATGGGAACTTACTTGCCTGTAAGGAGCTTTTGGGGAGCGAATAAAAATGAGATTTTAGCACAATTGCGAAAATTGTATTCAACACGCTCAATTACTACCTAGTTTCTTATAGATTTCTCTAGATTTTAACATTTTGATACAACCAAAATTTCGTTGTCGGTAGGGAGATCGGTAGAGACATCAAAGCCAATTTGAAGATTTTTTCTACAGTTCTTGGGTAGGAGAGCCGGCGCTTGATTTCTTGCTGATCCAGATTCGTCCACAGATCTCAGAGCTGCAGCCTTCGTGGAGACCCAAGTGGACGAGGGTGGCACATAGATTATAGTGTAGTATTTCGAGAAATACAGTAAATATTTCCTGTGTAGTACCAGTAGCAAATCCATATTATTATCTTTTGATGAATGCTGGGCTGACTATTTCTATCAGTTTTCACTACAAAAGACTGTCTAGTATCTTTGGCAGGTTGACACGTCTTGGGCACGTGCTCAGTGGCATTACACTTACCACATTGTTTAGTAAATACTGGGCATTACCTAGGAGTGAGTTGTAAACCACATCTCCAACAAGAGTTACTCTTAAAATTGTTTTTTTACGTGCATTCGGACGATACCTGCGGGTTTGAGAGTTAATTCGACTGATTTGCAGAACTCTATGACTTTCTTGGGATCAGCATCCTCCCTCAGCAACCTTTCTTGGGTAGTCCGATTGTGAATTCCTACCACCAGCTGTGCCTCCAAGAGTATAATATACCAAGAAGATATTATCTTCTTGGTCTCCAAACTCTCTCGCAGAAACCAAACAGTCTTTAAGTCCGTGTTGTGTTCTGCGTGTATTCGAGTGAGGACGATGGTCCTATCGATGCGCTGATTTGTAAGCTAGCCTGAACCCTACTCAACGGAGAGATTGATCCCTAAACCTACGGCTTTGGCACTACATCCGCGGCGCCTCGCTGCCTACTGTCCAGATAAGTGCTTGAACTATCTATCCGCAAACCTCGGCGTCTGGACCCAGACCTGCTGGTGAGAGGCGAAACATTTACCTAATGAAGCCTAGTGTTCTGAAGAGGTCCCTAACGTAAAGGTTCGGCGCCTTTATGAGGCAAACCATTTCCTCGGAGGAACTGGGCTGTAGGTAAGACAAGAAATGATAAGTCGGATAGACGAGGTACGAATGCATGTAGGAAGACCCTTGAGTGCAGCTTTTATACTCTAGCTATTATGGTGAGGGGAGAGTGGGAAAGAGGTGACGTCAGATGACGTGTTCTTTCCCTTCCTCACCTCGTCCGTGTTGGTTGACTCATGTCACTCTGGGTTTTCCTACACCTCACTTTATTGGAGAACTAACGAACATAGATGTATGACATTACAGTCCGCATAAAAATGCTCCAATGGTTCAGTAGCAGCCTGCTGTCGGCTGAAAAATCGGGATATCTCCAACGTTTGATTATTTTTGGAGTGCAATGAAGTTAAAACTCACGAAGCACCGGCACTCATCGTTTCACAACGGATTCATTGTCTTGTGTAGAACTGATACGATCTTTACAGCTTCAACGCCTCATGATCCATCAGGTTTTCGATTCAAGCCACTTGTATTTCATTAGACTTTTTTAGTGTTCCAGTGGCTACCAAGCATATTTTTACTTCCATTAGGAACAATTTGAAGTTCTGGCTTGTAGAATGGGGAATTTGCCTCACATTTTTTTTTTTTTTTTCGAATGAGGGTTTATTTTTATGGAATAAAACCATAGTGAGCTGCTCGAAAACGCATCCAAAAAATTTAGAGAATTTAAGGAAGATGGAAATTTTAAATGTGGTGGCAATGTGTAAGAGGCAGCCATGTTTGAAACGTGACAGATATTCTACCAATCTGACTTCAAAGGAGGTTCTGTGGCGCTTACCACAGAAGCGGAACATACGCGAACTTTTACCTTCCGAGTAGTGCGCACAAGAGTGCGCCACGAACTGGCAGGAAGAACCCAGACACCAAATTGACCAAAAGAAACAGTATTACTCACTTTTTTACAATACGAATCTATCTACTAGTTTATCAAGCATTATTATTCTTCATCTTCTCTTATTTAGTTTCAAGATTTGAATCACATTATTCGAGTAGCCATTTCACTGGATCGTTTTGTGTGGCGTGCTAGAACTCTGTCTGTTGTCGTTGCTTTCGCGTCGTTTTTTTTTTTTCGTATGACGTCAACAATACTCCTCGATTTTCGCGGTGTTTTGTAACAGAGGTTCACTTGTTTAGTCATTTTCTCCTACGGTAATTTTTTTCCGTTGGTTATTCCTAGTGTTAAACGTTATTCCAGGGCCCTATAATAGGATTTGCCTTGAAATTCCAGAATCTAAAATTGAGGCAAATTCCCCATTCCACGGTGAGGCAGTCGGGTCATTTTCTCCTACGGTAATTTTTTTCCGTTGGTTATTCCTAGTGTTAAACGTTATTCTAGGGCCCTATAATAGGATTTGCCTTGAAATTCCAGAATCTAAAATTGAGGCAAATTCCCCATTCCACGGTGAGGCAGTCGGGTGGCCAAACGTTGAACACGAAAAAGTCCCTTATTTCATACACTGTGTCACAAAATCACTCCTATTTAGACTGCGCCATGTTTCACAATAAAAAGCCATAATTGTTTCATATTGCTCTAGGAGCAAAACAATTTGCTGAGTTGTTTGTTATCTATTGGATAAGTCGGAAAATAGTTAGGTGTTGTTGTACACAAGTTAAGTCCATCTTCGGATTTCTGGTTGTGGAATTACACGAGATAATATAATACCTATTCATAATATGGATTGTATACTACGTATGAATTTATCAGAAAGATACATTAATTTATCAATATTGCTCAATAGATACCAATCGTGCTGGACTGGAATGGGATCGTCATGAAGGACAACATCGAATGGTTTCGACATGAAAATAATCAAAATCTCAACAGTAACGTGTACGACATTGCTACTCTGATGATTCACAAGCATTTCCCTGGTAAGTACCTATTTCAATTTCTGGCTTATATTTATCATTCACATATCATCATTTCATTCGGTGACTAATAGCTATTTCACAATTCCTAATGCTCTCAGTTCAATGTTTCAAAATGTCCAATGTTCACATTTGGGTGAGTCAAAATGACCAATTTCCACAGCCAGATGAATCAAAATGTCCAATGTTCACATGGCTGTGAATCGAAATGTCCAATGTTCACATGGCTGTGAATCAAAATGTCCAATGTTCACAACCATGTGAATCAAAATTTTCAATGTTCACAGCCATGTGAATCAAAATTTCCAATGTTACCACTTTGGTTCATCAACATTTCTATTGTTCAGTCTTGTGAATCGAAATGTCCAATGTTCACAATCATGTGAATCAACATGTCTATTGTTCACTGTCATGTGAATCCAAATGTCCAATGTTCATGATCGCAATCCTCAATTTCAGGAGAATTGCAAAACGACGAACTTCAAGATACCATAGCAGCTCAGATAATGGATCAAACTAAGGATATGAGACATTTCGAAGCTGAAAACAAAGAGCAAGACAGGGAAGAAAGAAGTAGCGAAATGTACGTTTCTTCCTCATCGCTCGATCATCCGAGTTGCTCTGGCGCTGGATCTAGTTACGACGTAGCGGGTTCTTCTAAATCTTCGCATTTCCGTGATGATTTCGACCACTTCCAAAAAGATATGGTAAGTAATCAGGAAACGAAACTACTATGAATCTTACGTAGGTATGCTATGAGATGAAGAAAGTGAGAATATGCCATAATCAGTAAAACTCGATTATCAGTGTTGATTCCTTGGGATAAAAAAGAACTAGGCAGACATAATAAATAAACGTGATAAAATAAAATAAACGTTTCGCAACGAACTATATTGAAAAAATACGGATGAACTAAGATAATTATTGACAGCACGTTAACAGTTTTAGGAGCACAAAGCAACATGGCGGTCCTTGGTTGCGAGGGATGTTTTAAATACGGGAATAAAGTAAAAATAAACTCAGAATGATACACACTATTTTTTTTTTTTTTGTTAAATCAAAGGTTGAATCACTATTTTTTGGTTCAACTTTGAGAATCCATTATATTCACTTCCAAATGGAGTTCAAGTTCCATCTTTATTCAGATATTCCATAAAGTTGAGTTGTGAATTTCGTTTGCAAAAGCTCAGTCGATTGTTTCTTGTTCCAATGTTCATTCGAATCTAGTCAGTCCAGTATAGTTCTATACGTTTTGATGAATAAAACACCATTTCGGATTTTTCCTACTTCTCCCAAGATTTATTCCCCTTTTAAGTGGCAACACTCTGCAATGAATCTCAGAAATTTTGTAGATCCATACCACAAAAATCGGGAGACAACTTCCATGCTAAACAGGTACCTTCCCGGTCCAGAGCCGTTCCATAATACGATATCTTATTGGTCCATGGAACTGGATCGGTAAGGGCTCATCCTGGTACGTGGAACCAAAATACAACTTCCATGCTAACCGGTCCAAGAGATCCCTTCCCAGTCCAGAGCCATTCAATGATACGTTATCTTCTCGGTCTGTGAAACTGGACCAATAAGGACGCTTGACGGTACATGGAACTGGACCAATAAGGACGCTTCCTGGTACATGGAACTGGACTAGTAAGGACGCTTCCCGGTACATGGAACTGGACCGATAAGGATGCATCCTGGTACATGGAACTGGACCGATAAGGACGCTTCCTGGTACATGGAACTGGACTAGTAAGGACGCTTCCCGGTACATGGAACTGGACCGATAAGGATGCATCCTGGTACATGGAACAGGACCGATAAGGACGCTTCCCGGTACATGGAACTGGACCGATAAGGATGCATCCTGGTACATGGAACTGGAACGATAAGGACGCTTCCCGGTACATGGAACTGGACTAGTAAGGACGCTTCCCGGTACATGGAACTGGACTGATAAGGACGCTTCCTGGTACATGGAACTGGACTGATAAGGATGCATCCTGGTACATGGAACAGGACCGATAAGGACGCTTCCCGGTACATGGAACTGGACCGATAAGGACGCTTCCCGGTACATGGAACTGGACCGATAAGGATGCATCCTGGTACATGGAACTGGACCGATAAGGACGCTTCCCAGTACATGGAACTGGACCGATAAGGACGCTTCCCGGTACATGGAACTGGACCGATAAGGACGCTTCCTGGTACATGGAACTGGACCGATAAGGACGCTCCCCGGTACATGGAACTGGACCAATAAGGACGCTTCCTGGTACATGGAACTGGACCAGTAAGGACGCTTCCCGGTACATGGAACTGGACCGATAAGGATGCATCCTGGTACATGGAACTGGAACGATAAGGACGCTTCCCGGTACATGGAACTGGACCAATAAGGACGCTTCCCGGTACATGGAACTGGACCGATAATGATGCATCCTGGTACATAGAACTGGAACGATAAGGACGCTTCCCGGTACATGGAACTGGACTAGTAAGGACGCTTCCCGGTACATGGAACTGGACTGATAAGGACGCTTCCTGGTACATGGAACTGGACTGATAAGGATGCATCCTGGTACATGGAACAGGACCGATAAGGACGCTTCCCAGTACATGGAACTGGACCGATAAGGACGCTTCCCGGTACATGGAACTGGACCGATAAGGATGCATCCTGGTACATGGAACTGGAACGATAAGGACGCTTCCCGGTACATGGAACTGGACTAGTAAGGACGCTTCCCGGTACATGGAACTGGACTGATAAGGACGCTTCCTGGTACATGGAACTGGACCGATAAGGACGCTTCCCGGTACATGGAACTGGACCAATAAGGACGCTTCCTGGTACATGGAACTGGACCAGTAAGGACGCTTCCCGGTACATGGAACTGGACCGATAAGGACGCTTCCTGGTACATGGAACTGGACCGATAAGGATGCTTCCCGGTACATAGAACTGGACCAATAAGTACGCTTTCTGGTACATGGAACTGGACCAGTAAGGACGCTTCCCGGTACATGGAACTGGACAGATAAGGACGCTTCCTGGTACATGGAACAGGACCGATAAGGATGCTTCCTGGTACATGGAACTGGACCGATAAGGACCCTTCCTGGTACATGGAACTGGACTGATAAGGACACTTCCTGGTACATGGAACTAGACCAATAAGGATGCTTCCTGGTACATGGAACTGGACCAATAAGGACGCTTCCTGTTACATGTAACAGGACCGATAAGGATGCTTCCTGGTACATGGAACTGGACCGATAAGGACGCTTCCTGGTACATGGAACAGGACCGATAAGGATGCTTCCTGGTACATGGAACTGGATCGGTAAGGGCTCATCCTGGTACGTGGAACCAAAATACAACTTCCATGCTAACCGGTCCAAGAGATCCCTTCCCAGTCCAGAGCCATTCAATGATACGTTATCTTCTCGGTCTGTGAAACTGGACCAATAAGGACGCTTCCTGGTACATGGAACTGGACCAATAAGGATGCTTCCTGGTACATGGAACTGGACCGATAAGGACGCTTCCTGGTACATGGAACTGGACCGATAAGGACGCTTCCTGGTACATGGAACTGGACCGATAAGGACGCTTCCTGGTACATGGAACTGGACTATAAGGACACTTCCTGGTACATGGAACTAGACCAATAAGGATGCTTCCTGGTACATGGAACTGGACCAATAAGGACGCTTCCTGTTACATGTAACAGGACCGATAAGGATGCTTCCTGGTACATGGAACTGGACCGATAAGGACGCTTCCTGGTACATGGAACAGGACCGATAAGGATGCTTCCTGGTACATGGAACTGGATCGGTAAGGGCTCTTCCTGGTACGTGGAACCAAAATACAACTTCCATGCTAACCGGTCCAAGAGATCCCTTCCCAGTCCAGAGCCATTCAATGATACGTTATCTTCTCGGTCTGTGAAACTGGACCAATAAGGACGCTTCCTGGTACATGGAACTGGACCGATAAGGATGCTTCCTGGTACATGGAACTGGACCAATAAGGACGCTTCCTGGTACATGGAACTGGACCAATAAGGACGCTTCCTGGTACATGGAACTGGACCGATAAGGATGCTTCCTGGTACATGGAACTGGACCGATGAGGATGCTCCCTGGTACATGGAACTGGACCGATAAGGATGCTTCCTGGTACATGGAACTGGACCAATAAGGACGCTTCCTGGTACATGGAACAGGACCGATAAGGATGCTTCCTGGTACATGGAACTGGACCGATAAGGATGCTTCCTGGTACATGGAACTGGACCGATAAGGATGCTTCCTGGTACATGGAACTGGACCGATTAGGACGCTTCCTGGTACATGGAACTGGACCAATAAGGACGCTTCCTGGTACATGGAACAGGACTGATAAGGATGCTTCCTGGTACATGGAACTGGACCGATAAGGACGCTTCCTGGTACATGGAACTGGACTGATAAGGACACTTCCTGGTACATGGAACTAGACCAATAAGGATGCTTCCTGGTACATGGAACTGGACCAATAAGGATGCTTCCTGTTACATGTAACAGGACCGATAAGGATGCTTCCTGGTACATGGAACTGGACCGATAAGGACGCTTCCTGGTACATGGAACTGGACCGATAAGGACACTTCCTGGTACATGGAACTGGACTGATAAGGATGCATCCCGGTATATGGAACTGGACCGATAAGGACGCTTCCTGGTACATGGAACTGGACCGATAAGGACACTTCCTGGTTCATGGAACTGGACCGATAAGGACGCTTCCCGGTATATGGAACTGGACCGATAAGGACGCTTCCTGGTACATGGAACTGGACTGATAAGGATGCATCCCGGTATATGGAACTGGACCAATAAGGACGCTTCCCGGTACATGGAACAGGACCAATAAGGACGCTTCCCGGTACATGGAACTGGACCGATAAGGACGCATCCCGGTATATGGAACTGGACCGATAAGGACGCTTCCCGGTACATGGAACTGGACCGATAAGGACGCTTCCCGGTATATGGAACTGGACCAATAATGACACTTCCTGGTACATGGAACTGGACTGATAAGGATGCATCCCGGTATATGGAACTGGACCGATAAGGACGCTTCCCGGTACATGGAACTGGACCGATAAGGACGCTTCCTGGTACATGGAACTGGACCGATAAGGATGCTTCCCGGTACATGGAACTGGACCGATAAGGACGCTTCCCGGTACATGGAACTGGACCGATAAGGACGCTTCCCGGTACATGGAACTGGACCGATAAGGACGCTTCCTGGTACATGGAACTGGACCGATAAGGACGCTTCCTGGTACATGGAACTGGACCGATAAGGACGCTTCCTGGTACATGGAACTGGACCGATAAGGACGCTTCCCGGTACATGGAACTGGACCGATAAGGACGCTTCCTGATTCATGGAACTGGACCGATAAGGACGCTTCCTGGTACATGGAACTGGACCGATAAGGACGCTTCCCAGTACATGGAACTGGACTGATAAGGATGCTTCCTGGTACATGGAACTGGACCAATAAGGACGCTTCCTGGTACATGGAACTGGACCGATAAGGACGCTTCCTGGTACATGGAACTGGACCGATAAGGACGCTTCCTGGTACATGGAACTGGACCGATAAGGACGCTTCCCGGTACATGGAACTGGACCAATAAGGACGCTTCCCAGCATGGAACTGGACCAGTTAGGGAACAGTTATAATTTCAGTTACATGCTTCTCACTCCTCACTCCAGGGAGCTGTATTGGTAAAATAATAGGACCAAGTTGATACTCGGTTCCACAGTCCCAGTACAGCTGTACCGACACACCTCTAGTCCCAAGTGACACGAAGTGACTTTGTTTTAGTTTTGTTTGCTTGGTGATGGGTGATAAATTATGACAGTTGGCAATAAAAAATATAGTTACAAATAGAAAGGTTAGTCACGTGCCAGGCGCAAAAATTAGCATAAATTGTAATACCCCTATTATACTCCAAAATTGTCTACATAGTTCCGAAATCATAACTACATTTTTTGTTTACTCGTTCCAGTTGGCCAGCGGCCCGGCAAACCTTTACGAAACCTCCCGCAAACGACCGGGCGACCTCGACTTCTCCGACGCACCTTCGCCCAAATCCTCGCACCTCTCGGACGACCGCGGGTCACCCAAACCCTCCACCAGCCGCCTCTCTCCCAAGTATTCTTAATTTTTTCCTCCAACTTCAAAACCATGGCTGCAACATTCGCTAAATCACGAGAAAAAAAAATTCGTCAACTTCCGTTTCTTTGATCAAAATTTTCCAAAAAATCTAAATTCTTACCTAAATATTATTTTTTAATTTTAGTACAAATATTTAGTTGGTTAACTTATCGAGTTATTGTTATTTTGAGACTTATTAGAAATTTTATTATAGCAACTATTTATTCAATTTTTTCAGATTTTTCGTCTGAAATGTGACTGTTATTGAATACCTCTCCTGTGGTATCATTTTATCACTTTGTTGAATGACAAATCATAAACATTGGAACTAATCACGACTATTTTCAGTCAACATTAGTGTTTTTTGGGTGATTGTATTGGAGTTTTGGGTGTTAGTAAATGCTTTTTAAAAAAGTCTTTCAGCTACCGAAATACGGTGAATTTTTTTTTGTATCTTGTAATGCAGTATTTGCCAACTACAGAACTTTTCTGATATCTGGTTTCCATTTTTGTGATGGGCGTTTGAATTAAGGAGACATTTCGATTGCTCCAAGTTCGCCCTTTTTCACTGCATTGCTGACAGGGCTTTTTCATAAATTTCACGTTCAACAATAATTCTGTTTTGGAAACCATTTCCTACTGCATACAAGAATTGATGTTAGATGCCATTTATCGGTGAGTGGTGGAATTTGCGTGATCTCTCGACTATCATTCAAGAAAACTGGAAAAAAATCGGTGTTTCGATGTATTCACGGAGAAGACTGTTCTTTGTACGAAAAGATGAAGCCTTAGCCCCCTCGTGATTCCATTCAATGAAGCAATAATAGGTGGACACAATGAAGCCGTTTTATCGTATTGTAGTATTTCATTAGGTAGACATCGAACGTACAGGTGAAATGTTTCTGAATCTCTTTATAATGGATGCGATTTTTATTTAGTAGGTTGTGAGGGACAGCGACGCCAGAGCCGCCTAGCGGCCGAACTTGAAATCCAATTTTGGGGGGTCGGGCCACTTCGTATTTCGAATACGCGGGCCAATTCATCCGTTTTTGAATTTTCCGAAGCGAAATTTTGATTTTCAGCGTCTCCTCGCATAGTTATAAACGAATGATTTCACGCCTCTTTATGCCTTTGTCGATGTTCCTTCAGGTGTTTTTGGGGCCAAATGAGTACCATTTGCTATCAACAGCCTCGACATGTATCCAGTTTTCTTTTTTTTCTTTACAACGGAAATCCCGAATTACCAAGTACCTTTTTGAAAAGGTTATTTTTCGGTCATGAGTGTAATTAACGTGTAAATATTACCAGTACCAGTTATTTTCCTCGTTTTGTCCCCCTCATTCGGCTAGAGACTGTTTTCTTATAGTTTGCACATTGAAGAGTTGATGATTTATCTTATAAAAATTTATCTGTAGTATTATACATTATATATACACAAATATATAACATAAAGATTTTTTTATATAGCATACTGTGTGAAATGTGATAATATATTTTTTGATTGTGATATGTTTAACTTTTTTTCTTTTTTTTTCCAAGGGCTGTCCATATTTATAGTTCCCTGGGTACTCAAATATCAATGAATCAGAGAAGACGTTTATCGATTAAAATAACAATTTTGTGTAACCGAGAATTACCGCTATTGAAATTGAATTATATCGTTATTAATCGACCTATAAATATGGATGTTTTGAGCTTAGGTGTTGCTTTTTTTGCGTGTGAGTTTTATTATTTTTTCAGCTTGTTTAGGATTACTAATGGATTATTATAATTGTACGCTAATCTTTTTCGATAGATTTACCTATTCTGAAATGAACTTTGGTTACGTTTGAGAGAAAAATGTAATTACCTATACTTGAAAGTAAATTAAATCGTAAGGCTTATTTACATAAACGCATTCAAGAACATAGTGGCTCCTTAAGACATTCCCTCTTGTACCTATAATTCCCCTGTATGACCTTGTATATAAAATTAATCTTGAAAACTGCAGGTCAGATGTTTCATTCCCTGTAAATAGTGGATTTTCACAGTCTTGGGAGGAGGTAGTGCTGCATTAATGGTCTCTATAAATATATCCATTGTGATACATTTAAATACATTATTAATCACTTCGTGAAATGGTTGTTTCGATTATCCTCTCGCTTGACAGACCTTCAGGTTTATTATTTTCAATAATGAACCTTTGGAATCGACCATGAATGTCTATCCTCCTTCCAAATTGGAAGTCGATTTAAGGAGTCCTCTGCAAGTCCTGTTGGTCTCCCCCCTGGATGCAAGCAACCAGAGCAAGTCACTCCGGAGAGTCGATTGTTCACACAATCAGTGTCTCAGCCTAATAGCAGGTCCCTGTTATGACCTATTTTTTTTTTTTTTTTTTTTTTTAATAAACTCCCCTCAAAGACAAAATGTCTTTTGTGACGGAGGGGGCACGCCATAAATGAAAATAAATAAATAAATCAAATATAATGGGGAGGACGCCCAGGACTCACCCGACGCTGGCCCTAGGGATAAGGGAAGATGAGGAAGGTGGGGGTGGGAGAGAGGGATGAAGGGAAGTGCCTCTATAAAACGACCACCAGTTCAAATACGAGCCGAGCAGGACACGGGTGGTGATACCACGGAGTACGCCTACCGAGATGCCTAACTCGCGCAACTCTGTGGCACTTTTCCCGCACCACACCCCGCGCCATGACAAGGTTGCAGCCATCACCCTGATGTTGTTAGGTGCCACTCCTTTTAGCTCCGACACCACTTGCCATAAATCATCTCTATCATACTTTCTTATCTTAGCCCGCCAAGTCTGCTCCATGTACAAGCTGCCATTGACAACTTGGACATCCAGGATAATGCAAGACTGGTCGGGATTGACAGCAACGATGTCAGGCTTCTTACCCTGGTCACTTGGCATGTGATACAATCTCTCCCTCTCAACATCCCAGCTGCTAGATGACAAAGCACCTGCTATCTGCTTGGCGACCGCATCATGACGTAGAATACGGCCCGTAGAGAGAGGCGCACGTTCTAGCGCGTGCTTCCGACTATGCAGGTTGGCGCCTGAGTTTTTGACAGTTCGCATAACTCAAATGCCAGGATCCCTTCCCAGAGCCTGCAGCCCTGGGTGATATAAACCACGACCCCCGCGAATCCAAACCTCAACTGGGGGGTAGACTGGTGGCACTTGGACTGCTGTCGTTATGCCAGTAGCCTAGGGCACCCCCCTGCCCGCGGTACCAGTATTGGTTACTGGCCATATACCCACCATGAGATGGGCACACTCAAGCTCCCCAGAGGCCATGACTGGTCACAGGACCGGTACAGAGATTTGGTACCTGTACCTACCGCTTTACCAACACCTGCAGTAAGCCTGCAGCTCGAGCATTACGAGAGCGTGTGGGACACGATGCCCTGAAAAAAATCAACCAGGGAAAAAAATCTAACCTCCCCTCAAAATTTGTTGGTTTACGTTTCAAGGTACGTAGAATCCGAAAATCGAATACAAATTTTCCGCCGTACGCGGCACTTTCCTTAGTTCCCATGGACCGATTTTGTTGAAATTTTGTATTTGGGGTCTACAGGGTGAGCCACGGAAACTTACTTATTTGAAAAAATCGCCGTTCGGCCTGGTGGGGTAGTAGAAGGGGGGGACAATGGCCCATTCGAAGGCGAAGCTCCTAAAGTTTTGTTACCTGTACGGTTAGTTGCCACCATGCTTTGGACGAGAGAGCAGCGGACATTTGAAACCCCTAGAAACCTTTTTTTCCAATGATCGGTCAGTTATTGCGACCCAACGAGCCCTCTGTGCGCGCTTCGAAATTCGTTCCTTATGGAACGGTTCCCAGTCGAAATTCGATTCTAACTTGGGCTACCACATTTCGGGAGAATGAAAGTGTTGCCAGAAACCGAACTGGACCTCAACGGACCTCCAGAACCCCAGAAAACGTTGAGAGAGTGAGGCTGTCGGTTTTGCGCTCCACCTGTCGTTCAGCTCGCAAACAGGCAGCTGTTCTGGGGATCCCAGGCACAACTGTTAGACGGATTCTCCACGATGATCTTCAATTTCATCCCTATAAATTGGCTGTAGTGCAGGAATGGGGAATTTGCCTCAATTTTAGATTCTGGAATTTCAAGTCAAATCCTATAATAGGACGTTTAACACTAGGAATAACCAAGGCGAAAAAATTACCGTAGGAGAAAATGCCTAAACAAGTGAAGCCTCTATTACAAAACACCGCGAAAATCGAGAAATATTGTTGACGTCATACGAAAAAAACGACGCGAAAACAACTCCGACAACAGACTGAGTTCTAGCACCGCCACACAAAACGATCCACTGAAATGGCTACTCGAATAATGTGATTCAAATCTTGAAACTAAATAAGAGAAGATGAAGACTAATAATGCTTGATAAACTAGTAGGTAGAATCGTATTGTAAAATTACTCGAGAAATCCAAGAAAATAGGTTGTCAAATATAGGTCCTGTCGCTTGTAAATCACTAGCGATTTTTAGAAATCAGCTGTCAAACACTGATGCAGAAACCCAAGTTAGGAAAATGCAAATTTTAGTCTAAATATTGAAGTTTTTGCAGATTTCTAAGTTTTGGTGGAATACTGCGATCTCAGACAATTCAGAAATATCAAGAAATTCAGCGATGAAGGGAAAGAGAGAACCTTCAGACAAAATTACCTTTAAGGTGTCAATCACTGGTATCTTTACCCTGAATGAAACAATGAGGCATTGTTGCTTAAAATTTATAATCAGGGTATTGCTGAAATAAAATAATTTTGTGTTCGAGTCTACTACGGTAACGGAAGTATTGTTTTCACTTTTCAACGTTAAAACGCTTGCATACGAGTCTGCAACACATTGAAACATTTTCATGCCCCCCCCCCCCTCCCCTCCCGACACATGAACTACATACCTCCCATAAACTACTAATTCGACTCAGCTGATCTGGTAATATCAAACTGTAAAGTACCTACCTAACTGTAAAGTACCTACCTGTAAAGTACCTAACAACTTCACTTCTGATGGTCATAATCATCATTGTGGCGACTTGGGACAATTTTCGTTAGCAATTAATTTCGTGACGATTTTTTTTAATGTGCCATATGAAAGACATGAAAATGTCAAAACGTCGATCGTATTTCGGTCAGCTATAATTTGGATATACCTACATGGATACGGTGTTGCTACCTACAGGTAGGTAGGTAGGAATCAATGGCCGGTCTCCTTTAGTTATTACGAGGCAGGAACCATCACCGTTGCTAAGGCGAGCGTTTTGTATTGCAAAAATGTGTTCACTTTGTGAATTTCCCATTGTGAATATCAAGAAATAATGTCATCCACCGGAAGGTCAAAACGTCAGCGTCAGTCCCAAGGTCAGGCAAAGGAACAAGAACAATAATTGTTAATAGTTAATTAATTATTAATAGTTAACAATAATTAATTATTAATAGAGTTGAACACGCCATTCTCATCTACTTCAAAAGAGGAAATACTGGCCGATCCATCGCCACTGACAGCCATGCAGCACTTTGGGTCAGAAGGAGATGCCTACTTCTTCGATGCCTTAGACCAATCCACCTGGGCCAATAAGAAAGTGAGTAATGACCATTGAATGAAGTGATTGTCGACAACCACTTGATGGGTTAAGAACTGGGAATACAGTACGTTCTGTACCTTCTTCGTACTAAACAATAACTTCTGCTCCACAGCTCGTCAATACTTCTTTGTTAGTGAACCTGAGGGATAACCTGCAGAAACAGCGTGTAGAAGCGGAGCGCGCTGTGAGGTGGCGAGACCAGCGTATTGCCTCTTTGTGCGCCTCCCTCTCCAAAGAAAAGGAATTAAGGGCTCAGAGCCTGAGGGTGCAGCGCTCAGCGGAGACTTTATTAAATTCATTGAAGGAGCATTTACCTTAATAATTTTATGTTTCATTTTTCAATAAAACAACAAATTTCGTGACGATTTTTTTTTATGTGCCATATGAAAGACATGAAAATGTCAATAAACCGTCGTTTTTCTATTGATTTGCGCACGTTTGTATTGATCGTCACATACAAGAATGCGGATTATTGTGGTGGATCGTGCATTGATTCCATATTCGCCCGCCATATCAATAATATCGTTAGTGTACGTTACTTAAACGCTAATACAGGTTTGATAATCACCGTTGAACGTTCAGCAGTTCAGCGTCCAATCGAGGCTAAAGCGTATTCTACGTTTCTATACTTGTAGCAGCAGGCTCTAAATAAAAACATTCATCTGTCGCGGTAACACCGAGTAATGGGCGGTGATGAGAAAAGTATGAAAGCTGGGAGCTCGATTTTCGCCTCAGCTGATCTGGGAGCTCGATTTTCGACTCAGCTGATCTGGGAGCTCGATTTTCGACTCAGCTGATCTGGGAGCTTTATTTTCGACTCAGCTGATCTGGGAGCTCGATTTTCGACTCAGCTGATCTGGGAGCTCGATTTTCGACTCAGCTGATCTGGTAATATCAAACTGTAAAGTACCTACCTAACTGTAAAGTACTGTAAGCTGCCAACCCTGAAGGGGATTGGCTAAATAACGTTGTGTAGGGAAAAGAGAGGGGGAAATGATAAAAAAAAATGAATGGTTGCAACTTAAAGTTAGGTATGAAATTTATACTTAGCTTCGTTGCGCAACGGTAGAGCGGAAGCGGCAGATGCGGTAGGCGTTTCTTGTATAACCTGAAAATGGAGCACTTCCCTGAAGGGGCTTCACCACGTTGCTCAAAAAAAAGAATAAAAGGATTGCAATGCGACGTGGCGCAATTTAACTATGTAATGCCTAGGGGTGAAGGTATGATATTGTACTATTACTGTGATTTCAGTATTTACCACTTTGAGAAACTTCAGGTGTTGCTTGGACAAAGAACTCAAGAAAATACGTTGTAGCGAAATATAATGAACTCGAAGGTGCAATGCAAAACAAACATATGAATGTACAACTTTGAATGGTACAAATAAAATCAATTGAAACAGAAGCAATTCGTTGTTGGTTATTTTCAATCCCAGATCATATCTTATACGAAAGAAAAGGTAAGTATGAGGTTGGTATGACAAGATTAAGATGATTATTTTAGTGTAATCAACAATATGTTTTACGAATAGCTGCTTAAAGGCAACTATGCAGAAAATGGTAAGCCTATCACGGTAGATTTCGGAATAAGTCTCTGTCTCAACCCTACCTATGATTATTGGCCAATAAGGAAAACAATTCGCACTCACGTTGCTGAAACTCGTTGAGGCGGGTTCCGGTGTGATGCAGGGTATTCAGTTGTCCAGAAGGGTAGTCAGAAGAATGCAGAGGTCGACCAAACAGGAGAGGGGAATCACTACTACGACTGTTTGGCTTTAAAAGAGGTTTTCGGTATAAGAGAGCAATGTTGAATTTTAAAGTTGCGCAATAAATTGCAGAACGAAAGGGGGCAGTTGCAGTTAATGTCTGTGGAAGTCTTATAACTGTTAACTGAAGGGATGGTAGCAGAGAGCAGGCAGGAATGAAGTGGGGGGCCGGCGCGCAGCCTTATATACGCTCCCCTCCACACTTGGTGGCTCCCTCAAAGCCCACTGGTGGGAGGCCCCTCCCGGCGCTGTGATGTGCTTGACTCCCGATCCCTGTAGTAAGTGTGATTCCCGATCCTTCCTCCTTTTCTCAATCTTTCCGTTTTCTCCTAGTTTTTCCGTTCTTTTCCCAATCTTTCCGTCCTCTTTCCTCTATCCTGGTCCTGATGCTTGAATAGCAGAACCTGTGAGCTGCGGCTCACATTCCCCGTTTTCCGGAAGCCAGCATTGTCAACGACAATGCTGGGTATCGGCAATGGTGTGGAAGGGTATGTTCGTCTGAGGGCAACCTCATACTCGTACCGACGACACCCCGCACAAAGGTCGGGTCTCCGGTCTGCGCTGTGATCCTCGCCGCATGTGGCTAATGCGTTGCCCTTACGATGCGCCCTCTTCAACCTCTCCCAAAACTCCTTACAGGCGTAACACCGGAAGGCCACCAACTGTGTGCATCGTCTGTTGCATATTGGGCACCTTGCTCTCTTTTTCTTGTGCTGTTTCGCCTGCGACGGTTGGTACCTCTTCAAAACGATCTTGGGAATGGATCGGGGTGAGTTGGTTCCGACCTCAATTGCGACCTGTGGCTCTCGTACCGGCGTCGGCAGCAATGGGCGTTCCTCCCCACTGTCACTTTGAGATGATGGTGGTAGCGGAATGCGGCTTCCTCTGCGTTGCTGCAACGGCAACTCACGGAATGGTGAGATTGGCCTCGTGGGTGAGCGTCGTGGCACCGGACTCGGTGTGGTGGACCTGGCTCGTGAGGTAGATGCCACCGGAGATCTGTGGGCAATGACGGTCTCTCCTGCTTCTCCTGGTCCCCTCTCAGATGGCTGCGACTGGGAGGAGGTACTGGGAGTCATTGGCGGGTTGACATTGGTGGAAGGTAAGGAAACGACAATCCTTGCCGCAAGTGGCTCTGCGGTTTCCAAGCCCAACGCCCTCTTCAGCTCCTGTATGTTCCTCCTTGCCTACCGCTCTACCCAATTGCCATAGAGCCATCCTGCAAACATACAAGGAATTGCGCCAAGCATCCCTGCCCTAGGAAAAGTGCATGTGATTTCAATTGGGCCATCATTAACGGGTTTGGGTCAGAGAGCATGAAATATTAGTTGACCTGATGGGTCCAAGTGTTTTGTGTATCTTGAAGAGACCTAGTTAAATTCGATAACTTGAAGAGTCCTAATTAAATTGGTTGACTTGAAGAGTCCTAATTAAATTGGTTGACTTGAAGAGTCCTAATTAAATTGGTTGACTTGAAGAGTCCTAAAGGAATATGTTAATCAGTCAGTCGGTATAGTGTCGTCCCTATTAGTCAGTAAGTTAGTTGTAGCTTGTGTAATTGCTCCCATGTGTAGCTTGCGATAATTCACTGGTTCTCGCTGCCTCAATTTGTAGGGTGGAGCAGTTACTTCGTGTTCCTGGGTTGTAGGCGGAACCGCTTCGGTGGCCTCGACATTGCTGACAGGTTGGTGGTCGTTGCTCCGTTCCTCTTTACTGGGGACTGGAACGGTGAACGGCTCCTGTGGTGGGAGTGTCATTGCATCAATGAACTGTTCGTCCTCATCGTCCGATGGCTCTTCCGGTGCGCTGGTACTGGATCCTGGATTGAACGGTTTCAGCGGGCCAACGGATGCCTGGGTTGGTTCAATCCGATGGATCACCCCAAGACTACAATTTTCCGCCGAGGGTGGTCGGAATAACGCCTCAAATTGCTTTAGAACTGCTCGGGTCGGTGCGATGTCTTCAATGTCAAGGTGGCTCTGCTTTTCCACTACTACCTCGTCAAACTCGGGGCTTGGTTCGTCCCATGGGTCTGTCAGGATAAGTTCCCATTCTTCTGGATGTTCTAGTATGGGATGTGAAGTTTTCCATTCCTCCAGGTTGACATCCTCCTTGAAGGACTCATCAGTAGTGGTTGCAGTGCTGACTGGTTGGTGAATTTCTGGGTTCAATGTGGTCTGCAAGTGGGCTATGGTGTTTTTGATGATTTTAGGTGGCATTGCTGGTGGCAACATTGCAGGTAACGTTGCTGGCATTGCAGGGTCAGCAATGGTCGGCTCCACTGATATTAGTGTTTGGGGCGTTGTAGTCAGCATTTCAGGCGTTGCAGGGTCAGCAATGGTTACTTCCGCGGGTGTGGTTGCAGCCAGAGTTGCTGGAGTTGCGGTCAGGATTGCTGGGGTTCCAGTATCCACGACGGCAGGTCTCAGCGATGTTGTTCCAACATCGGTCAGTGAATTTGCGGTTTGCTTTGCCGGGGTTGCTGGGTCTGCAATGTCCTGTTTGAAGGGTACAGGGGTGGTCAGAGTCGTGTGAGTTGCGGAGTCTGCAACGGCATGTTCCCATAGTGAGGTCTTGGTCAATACTGCTGGAGTTGTGGAGTCTGCAACGGCTTGCTCCCATGGTGCGGTTGCGGTCATAGTTTTTGGAGTTGTTGGGTACACAACGGTTCTGGGTTGGTCACACTTGACTTCGTTCACCAAAATTGTCGGAGGTGGAACAACAGTGATACCCGGAGAGGTGCTGGGAAACGTTGTAATTGTTGCAGTTGCGCAACTTTCGTCATTTTTCACAACTGGTTTCCTCCTCTCGGATACCATAACCATCCCCACAGTCAATGGTTCGTCGAATTCTTCTCGTTTGGACATTTTAGCGCCGCATGGTCCGTAATGTTGGTATTCCATACGTGGTCCGGTAGTCAAGGTGATAGGGATTTTTCGCAAGATGTCTAACCCCAACAAGTCCAAAGACGCCTCGCGTCTAGCGAAAATCGCAAAGGTATGCATAAATTTATGCTCCCCGATCTGTGTAAGCACTCGTTGCTCTCCCGCAAAAGGCAGTGAATGCCCGTCAGCTCCCCATGCCATTGCTTTGGTAGGTAGAAGGGGAATTCCCTTTATCGGACTTGAGAGTACCGACAACGCTGCTCCCGTATCAATGGTCATATTTCGGGTCTCAGGACCCAGTCCGACCTTCATTCTAATGGTTCTGACCATGGGTTGCTCTACCGCGGGGATATAATTTAAAATTTTAGGAGGGTTATAACGTGAAATCTCACTGGCCCCACTAGGTTTCTCCCCATGACGCGCCGGCGGACTTGATATTTGCAGCAACCTTCGTTTCCGGAAGCAATCTTCTTCAAGATGTTCTCTAACACCGCAAAAATCGCAAAAAATAGTGCGTTGCGGGCTGTCCGGACACTCAACCGGAAAGTGATGCCTACTGGCGCAAAACATGCACGGAAAACGAGGTGAAGGCGGCTCGAGAGTTTTAGGGTTCGAAGTTTCCGGACGGTGGATGTCCCGACGTTCGGTTTCCCGTGAAATTCGATCCGAAGGGTAGCGGGATCGCTCTCTCCGAGGTTCGTCCTCCGAATAGCCTTTGTTTTGGTCGGTTTCCCGCCGCGTGCATTTGGCGGCAAAATGCTCTAGGCTCCCGCATTTATAACACCGACGATCGTTGACCGCGGCCAAGTCCCACCTTTCTTCCACGTCCTCGGTATTTTCGAGCGTCTCCTCTATTTCCTCCGCCCTTTTTAATGCAGTCCGAATTGATATGGGTCTATTTGCAACGAGAAAAGAGCTTAGCCGCCCCCCGACACCTCGAATGAACGCGCTTAGTGTTTTACGATCCACCCAACTGTTCTTGTCGTGAGCATCCATGTTGGCTCCCTCTTCGATGATAGCACAACGCGCCAGGCCCCGTACGCGATCCGCAAACTGCCGAAGCGTTTCCGACGGATTTCTTTTTACCGTCCACAGCAAGGCGGCCGCATGCTGAGGGTTTTCTTTTCTAAACCAGATCAACATTTCCTCTCGGGCGATCCTATACGCTTGCTCGCTGTTGAGATTGTCTTGACGGTCGATGAGAAACTGTTTGGCTGTTCCGCGTGCTTTAGCTCGCAGAAGGCGGATTTTCTGGGTCGCGGAAAGGTTCACAGCTACCGCGTCAAAATTCGCAAAAAACGAGGTCACATTTAGCGCTCCCATCGCGTCGGGGTCCCACGGGTCAATTTCAAGAAATAGGGATCTAGGAATATCGTCTGGATCTCCCCCCCGAGTTACTTGGTTATAGTTTTTAAGCAATATGGTCATCTCTCGCATTGTTTGCGTCATGGAGTCAATGGAATCGGCCCCCACTGTAATAGGGGATGTGGAGCGGTCGTCGTCAAAACGGTTCTTTCCTGGACTCGACATTGTGCAGAATAATTTGCGTCACACAAAGCTAAAAATTAGTCAGTCTTGGTCTGGTCGTTGCGCAACGGCGCAATGTCAATTTAAACAACAGGTGGAAAATTTTAGCCGTATTGCACAACGGTGCGGCTCGTGGAATGCTACCGTCCTTTTCACAACGGTGCGTAAAACAATTAAATTTGGCACAACGGTGCAACAAGAAATGAAATTTCGCACAATGGTGCAATGCAAAAATCAAAACTATAGTCGCAATTGGCGACAATGGCGCACTTTTCCTTTGGCGTACAACTTCGGATATGGGATGCACCCTACCTATCCTACAGCTAATCACCTGCTCAATAGTGGTTTTTCTGACTAAAATTGTTCGTACACAAGGCTCCGCCAAATGTGTACCTGACCTTAAGTTGCTTTATGAATTTAAGGGGAATTGAATTTAAAATTGCGTTGCTTGTGCAACGGACAACGTTATATGTGATAAAAATGAATTTAAAATTGGCGTTACACCTGCAATGAAGTTGCGTTGTGGTGCAATGGTCAGCGTTGTTGTATATAAATTTGAATTTAAAATTGCATTGCTGAAGGCAATTACACAACGTTAAAGCGTTACAGAATAAAATTTGGGGTTCGTTACGAGGCTTGCCTCGTAAAAAATCCCGTTCGCTGCCACCAATTTGTAAGCTGCCGTCCTGAGGGGATCGGCAAAATAACGTTGTGTAGGGAAAAGAGAGGGGGAAATGATAAAAAAAATTAATGGTTGCAACTTAAAGTTAGGTATGAAATTTATACTTAGCTTCGTTGCGCAACGGTAGAGCGGAAGCGGCAGATGCGGTAGGCGTTTCTTGTATAACCTGAAAATGGAGCACTTCCCTGAAGGGGCTTCACCACGTTGCTCAAAAAAAAGAATAAAAGGATTGCAATGCGACGTGGCGCAATTTAACTATGTAATGCCTAGGGGTGAAGGTATGATATTGTACTATTACTGTGATTTCAGTATTTACCACTTTGAGAAACTTCAGGTGTTGCTTGGACAAAGAACTCAAGAAAATACGTTGTAGCGAAATATAATGAACTCGAAGGTGCAATGCAAAACAAACATATGAATGTACAACTTTGAATGGTACAAATAAAATCAATTGAAACAGAAGCAATTCGTTGTTGGTTATTTTCAATCCCAGATCATATCTTATACGAAAGAAAAGGTAAGTATGAGGTTGGTATGACAAGATTAAGATGATTATTTTAGTGTAATCAACAATATGTTTTACGAATAGCTGCTTAAAGGCAACTATGCAGAAAATGGTAAGCCTATCACGGTAGATTTCGGAATAAGTCTCTGTCTCAACCCTACCTATGATTATTGGCCAATAAGGAAAACAATTCGCACTCACGTTGCTGAAACTCGTTGAGGCGGGTTCCGGTGTGATGCAGGGTATTCAGTTGTCCAGAAGGGTAGTCAGAAGAATGCAGAGGTCGACCAAACAGGAGAGGGGAATCACTACTACGACTGTTTGGCTTTAAAAGAGGTTTTCGGTATAAGAGAGCAATGTTGAATTTTAAAGTTGCGCAATAAATTGCAGAACGAAAGGGGGCAGTTGCAGTTAATGTCTGTGGGAGTCTTATAACTGTGAACTGAAGGGATGGTAGCAGAGAGCAGGCAGGACTGAAGTGGGGGGCCGGCGCGCAGCCTTATATACGCTCCCCTCCACACTTGGTGGCTCCCTCAAAGCCCACTGGTGGGAGGCCCCTCCCGGCGCTGTGATGTGCTTGACTCCCGATCCCTGTAGTAAGTGTGATTCCCGATCCTTCCTCCTTTTCTCAATCTTTCCGTTTTTCTCCTAGTTTTTTCGTTCCTTTCCCAATCTTTCCGTCCTCTTTCCTCTATCCTGGTCCTGATGCTTGAATAGCAGATCCTGTGAGCTGCGGCTCACAGTACCTACCTGTAAAGTACCTAACAACTTCACTTCAGATGGTCATAATCATCATTGTGGCGACTTGGGGACAATTTTCGTCGCAACAAATTTCGTGACGATTTTTTTTTTAAACTGTAAAGTACCTACCTAACTGTAAAGTACCTACCTGTAAAGTACCTAACAACTTCACTTCTGATGGTCATAATCATCATTGTGGCGACTTGGGACAAATTTCGTCGCAACAAATTTCGTGACGATTTTTTTTTTAAACTGTAAAGTACCTACCTAACTGTAAAGTACCTACCTGTAAAGTACCTAACAACTTCACTTCTGATGGTCATAATCATCATTGTGGCGACTTGGGACAAATTTCGTTAGCAAATTTCGTCGCAACAAATTTCGTGACGATTTTTTTTTTTTAACTGTAAAGTACCTACCTGTAAAGTACCTAACAACTTCACTTCTGATGGTCATAATCATCATTGTGGCGACTTGGGACAAATTTCGTCGCAACAAATTTCGTGACGATTTTTTTTTATGTGCCATATGAAAGACATGAAAATGTCAAAAGTGAGTAATATTGTTTCTTTTGTGTCTTGAGTTCTGCGTTCTGCCCTCCTTCCTAGTTCACACACTTTTGTGTTAATCCTTGTAAGCTAAAAGTTCGTGTATGTTCCGCTTCTGTGGTAAGCGCCACAGAACCTCCTTTGAAGTCAGATTGGTAAAATATCCGTTACGTTTCAAACATGGCTGCCTCTTACACATTGCCACCACATTTAAAATTTCCATCTTCCTTAAATTCTATAAATTTTTTGGGTGCGTTTTCGAGCAGCTCACTATGGTTTTATTCCAAAAAAATAAACCCTCATTCGAAAAAAAAAAATGTGAGGCAAATTCCCCATTCTGATCTTCCCTTTGGAACACAGCTGATGACGACCGGGACGCCAGGAATGGCAGCCGGACGAAAATCCAACCTGAATTGGTTGTTTACTTTTAAATAATGCAGTAGTTTATCATGATGTCAGAAAGCATGCAATTCGTGAAAAAAGAGGCGATACACGATTTTTTTAAAGGGGAGCAAGTAATAATAGATTAGCGAATTTGGAACCCCTAGGTGGGGCCAAAAATCTGGAAATATAGGTACGTAAAACGTGTCAAATCGATTGCTGAGACAGGGAGAATTTTTTCCTTTCACAATTTTATCAATAAAGGCAAAACAGGAAGTATTTTGTTTTGATTTCCCGAAAGTTTGGTTGCAAGGACTCCTAGGACGCCTTAAAAAAAACGTCTGCCAAGTTGGGTGGGCAGTATAGCTTCCTCACTCATTGTAACATGGACGTATAGAATCAGTTGGCGAAAAAATCCTTTTGTATTCGAATTGTATTTTCAACGTGAAATTTTATTTAGCGGTCCACCGTCTAGGACCTAACCCACACAATCCCTGCAAATTTCATCGAAATTGGTTGAATAGTTGCGGAGTTTTGGTTGTAACAATAAATTTACAGTTCGCGCATGCGCAGCGGCTATTGCTTGACCAATTTGATTGAAACTTATAGGGTGTCTCTTAGAAGTTAGTCCCTAACTAACCTCCAAATTTGAGCAAAATCGGTTCATTAGAAACCGAGGTTCCAGGAAATTTACGTTTGCGCATGCGCATTCGCTCCTATTGGTCCGAAGGTGCTGAAATTGATAGGGGACCGTCTAGGACCTAACCCGCACAATCCCTGAAAATTTCATCAAAATCGGACCACAGGTTAGTATAGTTTTGCCCGGGGTTAAGGATTGACCACAGACAGACCGACATACAGACAGACCGACACGGAACCAAAATTGTTCGGGAAGCTCTAAAACGCAAAAAGCAAGTGGAAATTTTGATTTTGGAGGACATTTTTTTTTTGTTCACTTCTTTCACGAATACAAAGCTTCCCTACCTTCGGTAGTGAGGAAGCAAAAACATATTCATTTGTTTTTGAGCACAAAATGAGGTAGGTAACTATCCGGGTTGAAAAAATAACAACAAAAATACAAAACACTAGCGAGGATTTTAATAACACGTCCAGTTAAGAACCTCGTTATAAACAAGAAATTCGAGGTATTTCCTAGCAGATGAGTAATTTGGATGGACAGAAAATTGTAATAAGAGCATCGTAAACTTGAGAACTCTATATACAACAAATATGTATAAAACCTCGAGTCAATGTCAATAAAATCTAGCACGAATAAGTACTTACATATTTACAAACAATAAAATGTGCAGAAGTTTGTTACGCGTCTTCGTCATAATCATCACCTCCGCTTGAAATTACCTCGATTCCATCATCAGGTTCTTGAGTTGACGGGTTTTTGTCGTTTTTCTTGTTCTGGTATTGTTGCGACAACATTTTCATAACTTCTTTGTGCGGCAAACGTTTGTCAGCCTTGATAGAGGCGTAGTTTTCTTTCACGTACTTGGCAAATCCGTTTGCTTCGCGTTTGGCCTTGTTCTTATTCTCTTTGAGCTCAAACCGCCCGTGACACCTTCCACAACTGAATCTGAAAAATCAGAAATATAAGTGTGAATGAAAGTTGGAAAAGATGATGCATTGGGCAGGACTGTGTGATGGAGTGAGGAGACCCAAGTGCAAAACTCTTGGGGAGCTGAGGTGCACTTCAACGAGTGCCCTTTCAGATGCACAGTACTGTGAGTTTATGGGTCAAGTAATCAAAAATCAATTTGTGGAGAGTTCTGTTAGGGAAGGGTGCTCTGATCATGGATTTCATACTACTTCATATTTCAAGGAAAGAAAATTTCACAATAAATAATATTAGAAGTTTATGAAAAATACTGAAATTTTAAACTCAAAACAAAAGTAACATTTCACCAATTTTACAAAAGTTTAGGTACTGAAACATAGGTAATAATTAGATGTCTTTAGAAGTGCATTACACTGATTGATGAATCTAAATCGTCACTGTCATTAGTGCTGCTGATGCTGGAGAGACCGCTTCCACAACTCAGTTCCACAGCGTTAGATGTGCTTGGTTCAGCATTAGGTATCAGTTTTGTGGATGGTGGCCGTGTCAATGAAGTTATCCCTAATCAGATACTGGTTGATGACTTCATGATCTTTTCTGTTCTATTCTGTTGATATGAAAAATGCGAGGATGAGGTTTTTTTCCTCTCCACACTTTCCTGCGACTTTAATTTTTCAAAAAGCTTTTTATTAGGACAGCTGGGTGAGGGGAGGATAAAGAAGGCTGGTCCTCGTTTTATAGTTTTACTCAAGTACTTTCGCCTGGTGGCATCATCAGGAGCTTAAGTGTCTAGTGGATGGGGGTTCATATTTCCCTCGGTTATACCTGGTAAAAATCATTTGGCTAGATTTCCAGTTGTGGTAGGGGCTGGCGAACTTGCTGCTTAGGGGTGGTAAATTTGAGATTCTTCTCCTGTTTGCTTTATTCTTCATTCCAAGATATTTATTATTTTCCTTACACATTTTTTGCATGTAGAAGCTGTATCCATTCTTATATGGTGCAAGTGGTCACCAGATCTCCCTGCTTGGGAATTGTTATTAGGCACTTGATTGAAAAAGCTTAGAAAAGGGTTATTATTTAAATTAGCCAGTGTGTAGACTTAACCTTTTTCAAACTGGGAAACTTTATGGTTTGCCATCATGATCTTTTCTGTTCTATTCTGTTGATATGAAAAATGCGAGGATGAGGTTTTTTTCCTCTCCACACTTTCCTGCGACTTTAATTTTTCAAAAAGCTTTCTATTAGGATTAAAAATTTCATGGAAAAAAAAATTCGCTGCAAATTCCAACGGGATTGAGTCAAGGGATAGTGCCAGAAAACATTCATCAAATGCTCTAATTCCTCATTTCTCCTCTTTTTGAAAAATTCACTATTTAATGTTAAGGTTTAAGAAGAAAAATTGGGAATTGTTATTGTGACGATTTTACCGAGTGCTTAAGGGAAATTCATATTTCAAAAATTATTAAAAACGCTGCAAATTATTACACAACGGTTTATTATTTTTCTATATAGATCACTAGTCTACAAAATCACCAACCATCCAATATGAAGAGAAAAAAAAAAAAAAAAAAATTAAATCACCAACCATCGATCGCATTTCGGTCAGCTCTAATTTGAACGGAGATTAGGCCTATTTTGCAATTCACACTCGTGTTTTGATTTATATATATATATATTTCAATATAAACCCTTAAATTAGGGTGTGCGCCTGGGTAGGAAAAACTGTTTATTGTTACTTTTAATCTAAGGTAGACCTCATTCAGAGAATTTTGGTACCAGCCGCGACCTTCTAGCGTGTGTAAATCTTTTCCTATGAATTTTTAAAGTTTCGACCGTTTATGACGTCACAGTGGGCTGGGGGGGCGCCCAGGCGAGAGGGGCGCGTGACGTCATAAACGGTCGAAACTTTGAAAAATCATAGAAACAGATCTACTCACGCTAGAAGGTCGCGGTTGGTGCCAAAATTCTCAGAATGTAGTCTACTTTCGATTAAAAATCTAAAAAAAAAATCAAGGCGCACCCCCCATTTCCATAGGGAGCGAACGGTTTGTCCTGCAGAGCTCCGCGTGGTCTCAAAAAATTCTAAAAATTCTATAGAATCTTAAATTGAAGGAAAAACAATACCTTTATATCGAAATTTTTTGAGTAAGGACGTTTTCAAAATTTCAAAATTGATTTTGGAACTTAGAAGTGACCTACATCAACCAAAAGCTTCGGGGCACAACTAGACCCCAAATGGAGCCTACATACCAAATTTCATCAAAATCGGTCAATGCTAAGTGGCAAAAGTGCCGCGCACGGCGGACGGACGGCCAAATTTTTATTCGATTTTTGGATTCTACGTACCTTGAAACGTAAACCATCAAATTTCGAGGGAGTGTTAATAAATGTTTTTTCTTGGTCGATTCCAAAGGTTCATTATTGAATATAATAAACCAAAACGTGAATAAAGCACATACTTATGCCGTGACTCATCACGAAGAGCAATAAGACCCAACTCGTTGATATGACGGTAACCGCACTCATAATGAGCAGGTAGTTCATCGTTAGCGTTTTGGGTGAAATGAGTTATTAACATAAATTGTGGCTGAACTTGCCCTCTGGTGATCCGTAAGAGGCTTGTGAGGTCAGGAAACCTATTAAAACGTGCTTGAAGACTATCTGGGGATAAGTTCTTGCACTCCTTTCCAATACTAACAGACGTTCGTTTTTTCGATTTTGGTTTATTATTTTTAATAATGAACCTTTGGAATCGAACAAGAAAAAAAAAATTTAACAGCCCCTCAAAATTTGATGGTTTACGTTTCAAGGTACGTAGAATCCAAAAATCGAATAAAAATTTGGCCGTCCGTCCGCCGTACGCCGTACGCGGTACTTTTGCCACTTAGCATTGACCGATTTTGATGAAATTTGGTTTTTAGGCTCCATTTGGGGTCTAGTTGTGCCCCGAAGATTTTGGTTGAAGTAGGTCAGTTCTAAGGGTTCCAAAATGAATTTTGAAATTTTGAAAACGTCCTAACTCAAAAAATTTCGATATAAAGGTATTGTTTTTCCTTCGATTTAAGATTCTATGGAATTTTTAGAATTTTTTGAGACCACGCGGAGCTCTGTAGGACAAACCGTTCGCTCACTACGAAAATGTAAGGGTTTATATTGAAATATATATATATATATAAATCAAAACACGAGTGTGAATCGCAAAAGAGGCCTAATCTCCGTTCAAATTTTAGCTGACCAAAATGCGATCGATGGTTGGTGATTTTTTTTTTTTTGATTTTTTCGATTTTTTTTTTTTTTTTCCCTCATATTGGATGGTTGGTGATTTTGTAGACGAGTGATCTATATAAAAAAACGTCTGCCAAGTTGGGTGGGCAGTATAGCTTCCTCACTCATTGTAACATGGACGTATAGAATCAGTTGACGAAAACAAATTTCAGGTTCCTGCGTTCAACAGGAGAGGAAATGGCCTTGGAGCTCACTCAGCTGATCAGTGACCACTCAGGCACCTTCAGCATTCTCCATTGACCCTGCCTCTCAAATTTCAGCTTTCAGAGGTCTAATCTCCGTTCAAATTTTAGCTGACCGAAATGCGATCGATGTTTTTCTTCAAGTTGGATGGTTGGTAGCTTTGCAGACGAGTGATCTATAGAAAAATAACAAACCATTGTGTAATAATTTGCAGCGTTTTTTTACACATACTCACAGTACTGTGCGGTGGAGGGGGATTTATTTTAAACTTCCCTGTCTTTAAGCTTCTACAACGTTCATTTCATTCAAGTCCTTTTTTATTCATCTTGAGTGTGACGATGATTTATTCATCTTCATGACTGAAGCGGAACTATGTTTAGTATAACGCTCATACTGGGATGCATGAATAAAGGAAAAGAAAATGATGAGTTACTTGTAGAACTAACTAATTTAAGTTGGGGAAAAATAGTTTTCATGTCAAGCAGAAAACAATGGCTTCTTTCGTCGAGAAAATGTTTAGAAGAAATTAGGGAAGCTAATGAAAGTTGAAGATTTGAATGATGTGACGTAGTAACTTGTTGTGACGCATTAAGGGGGTCTCAGTCAGTCGCCGGTCGTTTTTAGTATTTTGCCAAATCGAAGGGGCAAAAAGTTAAAACGCTGCAAATCATTGCTCAAAGGTTTATTATTTTCTGTATAGATCACCCTTCTGTATAGATCACTGGTTCTCCATCAATAGCACCTACCACCATCTGTATTCTCCCTTGACCTTCCCTCTCAAATTTCAGCTTCCTGCGTTCAATAGGATTGAAAATTACTTCGGAGCTCACCCAGCTGATCAGTGATCTGAAGAGTGAAGAAGATCTCCTCGAATGCTGAAGACGCCTGGAAGAGCACTTTCATTCAATAGGATAGAAAATGGCTTCGGAGCTCACTCAGCTGATCAGTGATCTGAGGAGTGAAGAAGATCTCCTCGAATGCTGAAGACGCCTGGAAGAGCACTTCCATTCAATAGGATAGAAAATGGCTTCGGAGCTCACTCAGCTGATCAGTGATCTGAGGAGTGAAGAAGATCTCCTCGAATGCTGGAGGCGCCTGGAAGAGCACTTTCATTCAATAGGATTGAAAATGGCTTCGGAGCTCACTCAGCTGATCAGTGATCTGAAGAATGAAGAAGCTTTTGAGCAATGATTTGCAGAGTTTTTTACCCACCAACATTTTTTTTACCTACCAACTTTTTTTTACCTACCAGCTAGGTACTACCTACCACACCATACTGGCTTCACACCTTCACAATCAAGTTTATTAGAAAGAACTAAACGCTTCACACTCGATTGGAAAAATAGAAAGCTTCATATGGAAATTTGATTACTGGTTACGCAGAACAGCGATCGCATTTTAGTCCGATAAAATTTGAATGGAGATTAGACCTCTTTTGCGATTCACACTCATGATTCTGTTTTATCGAAGGAAAACCTTCAAGTACTCGTAGGGACCGAACGGTTTGTCCTACAGAGCTCCGGGTGGTCTCAAAAATTTTTAAAAATTCAATACTATTTAAAATTGGTGAAAAAACGATACCTTTATTTCGAGAGTTTTCGAGCTAGGGCACTCTTGAAAATTTCAACCCTTAATTTTCACCCCTTAGAAGTGACCTACATCAACCAAAAGCTTCGCGGCACAACTAGACCCCAAATGGAGCCCACATACCAAATTTGAACCAAATCGGTCCAGTGTTGCTAAGAAAAGTGCCGCGGACGGCGGACGGCGGACAGGGGACGGCGGACGGACATTGCAAATTTGGATTCTACGCACCTTGAAACGTAAAGTGACAAAGTTTGAGGGGGGGTTATGTAAATTTTTTGCGATACGATCACATAGGCTTATTATTTGAAATAATAAACCAAAAGTTGTACTCAAATTGGAAATTTTAAAGGGTTTTAGAAATTCATTAGTGCACGGCACTAGGGAATAGAAAAACTGAAATATTGCCGCTGGAATCATCAAAATCGAACAATAATTGCCAGAGAAAAATGGGAAAAACTATTGACTAAACGGTTATTCCCAAGTAATTCCCATTTTTCTCTGGCAATTGTTGTTCGATTTTGATGATTCCGGCGGCAATATTTCAGTTTTTTAATTCCCTAGGGCCGTGCACTAATAAATTTCTAAAAACCTTTAAAAATTCCAATTTAAGTACAATTTTTTAACTTTTTGCCCCTTTGATTCGGCTAAATACTAATCCGGAACGAGGAATGAACGTCGACCAACTGAGGCCCCCTTAACATGCTGACCTTGGATCGAGACATTCCACTAATCCTGTGCGGTCTCCAACGCCTCGTGGCCTTGGATACTACAAAAATACTATGCATACACACCTGAAGCGTAGGGTGTGCGTTCATGGAGGCCCGCCTTTTTTTCACACGTGTGATCTCTTTATTTAATTTTTCTACCACATGTTATAGTATCAATGGGCTAACAGTAGGAGTAAAGAGGTTTTCAATAGTGGTGAATCCAAATTTGAGGTCAAAAACCTGAATTTCCGACCCACCCCGAAATACCCTATTCTCATACTTTTGAAACCTGGACAGGCTCGGTGACGTGGGTGCTCTTACCATAGTACGGCTAAATGTCCCGGTTTTAGTTTCAAAAGTCGCCACTGTGTTGCGCTCTAAAACTAACAAAAATGCATTACCTTTTTCCTCCGGAACTGCTTCATAACTTACCGGAACTGCTATATAATTTACAGGTACTCACCGCTGGGTATCGAAGGATTTTGTCATGCGACCAATGGTATATCCGCAAGATATACATTCCCAAGTGAACTTCCAGTCTCTGGAGTAGCTGTGGCAGGTGTTGATCGGTAGCAGCTCGGGGAACGCTTCTCGAGCCTTGTACGTCCACGCCTTCCAATATGCACCGTGGCCATCTTTCTTCCGGTCTAAAAGCCAAACGGCGGCGTGACACATTTCGTGGATCAGAGTGTCCCTCAGCCTGGCAGCTGTCGTCACTATAGGCTAATAATAAAAGAAATAACTGTGAATAATATAAGATCATGAAACAAGTTGGTATATAATAGAGGATTTTTCGTACACAGTGTCCACAAATGCGTTCAGAAAGAAGATAATATGAGATCAAACTAAAAGTTTCTCTGATTTTTTAACCACTATTGTTTTCGTGATTTGATCTTTTTCAACCTTGTGGCACCATAATCCCTAATAATAATACTTCTGTAGAGATCTTTGTAAAGGAAAATATTAGCCTGAATGTCAACTAGCACCACAAACAGTAACTGAGACGCAGGTTGTGCTGATTGGAAAGAATAACTCAGAAACAAAACGGGTGAAAACGAAACGAGACGTTATCAAAATCTATGAGATAGACGTTATCAGAATCTGCTCACTGTGGACAACGTGATTCTAGAGATGAATTTCCAGTCGCCACCTTTGCCAGAGATGAATTGGCATTCCCCACCAACTGCAGAACCCCAACTAACTTATCATAACGACAAACTAAAAAATATTTGTTAGTTTACTGCTCATATTGGAAAACGTGATTTTAGAGATGATTTTCCATTAGCCCTCATCATCTTTGCCAGAGATTATTTGGCATTCCCCACCAATACCAACAACTAACTTAACATAACTACAAACTAAAATCTATTTGATAGGTTTTCTGCTCACTCTGTTGTGGATGGATAACACAGTCACTCTTACAGGGCAGGAGTCTCGGTAAGGGACGTCACCTAGCTGCTGATGAGGAAGGAATGGAAAGTGGAACATGGGAGAGGAGGGGGGCGGCCCTGTGATGGGAACTGTAGGCCTGTGGTGGTCTCACTCGTGTTCTTGATAGTGACCTGATTAAAGGTACAATTTTTCCCTTGCTATTCCTGTGAGAGATATAGTTTCCCTCAGTCCATAAAAAGTTGGTAGTCGCCATAGGAAAAGGGATTCAACAACTTGGCGCAGTCAAGTTGAACAAGAAAAAGACTCAAAATATGAAATTCTGCCTGAACGGCAGTCTTCAAGACCCGGTTGATTTCCTGGGTCTTCGGTTGGACAACCGTCTCTCGTGGAGCAGCCATATTGATTATCTGCATTCGAAATTAGCATCAGCCAACTTCGCTCTTCGTCGGCTTTTGTCTGCTGTTTCCTTCCCTGTTCTTCGCGCTTTTCATGAGTCGCGCCTCATATACGATCATCACGTGTGGCAACTCTTCAAGTTGGGAAAAAATTTTCAGACAGCAGAAGGCAGCTGTGAGGATTATATTCGGTTTGGGATACTAAGAAAGCTGCAGGGGGTACTTCAGGAAACTACGTTGTTTAACCATTCCCAGCCTCTATGTGTTCAGTTGCATCACGCTGATCCACAATAACCCTGGATTGGTGCCGAGTGGTTCGGAAGTTCACAATTATACGACTCGAGCTCGACATAATCTCCACCCTCCCACTACTCGATTGACGACCTCTTTAAGATGTAACCCCTTGCAGACGGGCGTGAGGTTTTTCAACCATTTACCGGAGCTGGTGCGCGAGCTTCGTGGAAGAAAGTTTGACGAACGGGTTAAGGCTATCCTCCTAGATGCGGAACTTTATGACTCTTCGGAATTTTTTTCGGTTGTTTTTTGAATTTTATATCATGATAATATTATATAATGACTCGCTTTCGGAGGAATATTTTTGTTAAGTACACCAGTCATGCGTATTTATTTAATTAATTTAGTTTACTACTTTAAATTGCCGTGATATTTTCTGTGATAGTGAAACCATAGTGTGATATTAGGATTAGAGTATGTAGGTGCATTTTTAGTTTTACTGTTTGGTGTTTCATGTATTCATTGTTATTTGTGGTCTTTTATAAGTTAGTATATTCGTAGTTATAGCACTCAAAGTCCCACTAAATGTACCTGCCTACCTATACCTGCTCGCACGTTGTTGCATTAGTTTTTTTTTTTTAACATGAATAATGTTTTTGCGGTGGCCTACCAGAGTCGAAAAGTGTCACGAAGTTTATGTCACGAAATTATGTCACGAAGATGAGCACAAAGAGGAATATGATAAAGATGAGCACAAAGAGGAATATGATTAAGATGAGCACAAAGAAGAATGTGATAAAGATGAGCACAAAGAAGAATGTGATAAAGATGAGCACAAAGAGGAATGTGATAAAGATGAGCGCAAAGAGGAATGTGATGAAGAATTACCAACGTTACCTTTGTTACCTACAAATAACTAGTTACCTACGTTTCATGGTAGTACCTAAACATTTCAATGGCTTACACATCTTATTTTTCTCATCATCGCCCATTACTAAACGGGACGCAAAAACATTATTCATGAATTGTGATGTTAGCCATAGGCTCAAAGTAGGGGCGAGGCGCGGAGCGCCGAGTTTTTTTCACGTCAAATCTTCTATTTTATTGCTAGTACTTCGACTATTGTATTACCACCATGCGGCTGCTACAATAAAAAACTCATTCATTCATTCAGTGGGACCCGAATAGTCTCCTCAGCATTTCTCAGAGAAACAAGAGATTTCCTAGTAGGGTCGATCCAGCGCGCCGGAACCGGATCGTCCGCCATGTTTTCAATACGGCGCGCCGGATTGCCTCCTAGTGACGTATTCGACCGTGACAATATGGCGCCGTATCGGATACGGCGTGTTCTTATCACAATCCGGCGCTGTATTGAGAGCATGGAAGAAGTATATCTTCCATGTTGAGAGTGTGTGTGTAATACGTCACGCCGTATCAAAAACCACTAGGAACTCTCTAATAATTCATTAAGATTAGGTCATCAAAACAACTCCCTCCCAAGACACGAGTGAGACCACCACGGGCCTACAGTTCCCGACACAGAGCCGCCCCTCTCCTCTCCCATGTTCCACTTTCCATTCCTTCCTCATCAGCAGCTAGGTGACGTCCCTTTCCGAGACTCCCACCCTGTAAGAGTGACAGAGTTATCCGTCCAGAACCACTCTGGACAACGTGATTCTAAAGATGCATTTCCATTCGCCGCCGCCACCTTTGCCAGAGATGAATTGGCACTCCCCGCCAACTGTAGAACCCCAACAAACCAACAATAACTACAAACAAAATCTATTTGATGGGTTTTCTGCTCACTTTGGACAAGGTGATCCTTGAAATGAATTGCCATTCGCCGCCAACCATCTTTCTGGACAGATGCGTGATGCCGGCGGAAGATGTCATCCGTCCGCTCCACTCCAACGTCATGTCCTCCGGGAGTTTCAAATCAAAGACATCTTTATTGAACATCTTGAAGAGAATTGCGGCCAGCTCTTCTTTCTTCCTGGCGAACTTATCCTTGTAAAACTCGGCAGTAGGGTGACAGGATTTGTGGCTGACTGAACAATCCAAAGAACTAAGGAATGAAAGCTGATCTCTTCCTTTCGCTTCGATGTCGTCGAGAGCTGTTTTCAGATCGGAGAAACAGAACGGGGTTGCTTTGCCTTTCTTTTTTATGGGAGGCTTGGGTGATTCTTTCACATAAAAATCGTCAGTATCGCTAGGGATCAGCACAGGTTCAGATTCCCAAAAGGGCGATGCATGTTTGGTAGACGGACCCAAACTTGTAACCAAATCTTTCACTTCTTTTATAGTTTTACGGGGAGTCGATAGTTGGCTATCAGTTGCGCAGTCTGTGCTATCACTGTCGTCCGTTCTCCGAGACACAATTTTGCTGTCACCTGGCCTCTTAATCTTATTGCTGATCTCTTTCTGTTTCTTGAAGGTTGTGGGTTTTTTAAAGTCTGCTGCTCCATCGCCGATCAACTTTTCGAACTTGGAACTCGTTTTCCCAGGACCTTCCGCACCTCCTTTGACGTCACCGCGGTTCGACTTGCTGTGGATTACGTCATGAAAACCAAGGAAAGCATTGCTGAAAGTATCGTCGATTTTCACTGGAGTCTTATTCTCACTACTGGCGTAAACCCCTCGATCGGGTTTCGTGTCAGAGCTGATCCCAAGTAAAGCGTCGAACAATTTGTTGCTCCGAGCTGCGTTTTCTTCAGGTTTTAGCTCCTTGCTTTTCCTCTGTTCCTTACTGGATCTCTTCTTTTGGTTCTTCGTTCCAGCCAACACAGATTTCAAGGGAGTCCCACATCGGTTGCTCACGTCACTCAACAATTTTCTATTCACCTGGGTCGTTTTCTTGTCTGGCGTTTCAAAACTGAATTTCGGCAGAGATAACTCTTTCACCCTGCTGAGAACTGAAGACAATTTCTGCTCCTCGTCTGAGGAATACACTACACAATCGGACTCTGAACTAGAATCGCTGCGAATTCTAAATTTCGAAAATTTCATCCGGGAAGTCGTCAAATTTTCAGGGCTGCACTCTGGCGAGGAAATCAGTTGTTTCTTAGCTCTGCCCTTTTTCGTTCGTAAGGGAACTTCGTCATCATCGCTCGAATCTAACACGACGACTTCCGAGGTGTAAGTGTCCCAGCATAAAGATTTTCTAGGCATGGTTATATTGGAGTGATTACTGATCTGTTTATGATGCACCCACAAGAGAGATCCTTGGAATGAAAGTCACAGGGTGATTGCAATAGAAAATACCCATTGACGTCTGTAGTAAGAGCAAAAATCTACCAAATTGTCTGAAAATATCCCAGGCAGGTCTCAGCAGGCAGTAATCAGCAACCACTTCTTCCCGTTGTTGATGGTGTCCCCGCACAAAATTTCGGGCTCATTTCCCGACACTCAGACCGACGATGAACGTTCACAAATAATATATCTTAGATCGTTAATGGAATCTAAGAACACCTAATTAACAAGGACTTGATTAAATTACTTTGAGATATTTATTTAAAAGTAGGAGACAGAGAAAATATTTATAAGCAAACGGCTCCCACACCCACCGCGACCGTTACATCAAAAACCACTCCAAAAAATTTCAAAAATAACAAACAGTGTTACCAACAATACAGGTATGGGAATCCCTACTACTTTCCCCATACTCGTCCACCTCTTTTCCTGAAAATGGGAAACTGTTCACGTAATATAATAATATTATATTACGTGAACAGTTTCCCATTATTTCATATTATGAAATAAAGGAATATACGTTAATGTGATGAAAAAAGTACAGTTCTTTCTGCATCTTCCATGCACCGTGGAAGTCACGGACCTAGGGGGCCCGAATACTATACCATGGATACTATACCATGGTGGAGGTACACTTTTTCTTCCTCCATGACACAATCCCTCCTCCTCCCATGACCGCCCGAACAGGTTTGTTTTGAAAGATGGAAGTTCATTCAACGGATTCTGGTGATCTGTGATTTGAGTTCTATTAACACAAAGTAAAGCACAGTAACGTTGAGCTTTCGTACAGTACAGCATTCGGTCATGATAAATTTGTAAACGTACTAATAGTTGGTAATTCAACAGTTTTCGTGATACTAGACGTCATGACCGTCTAGTGTAAAACTGCCACCGTTTACAACCTCTTGAAATTCTTCATGTGACATCAACCTGTGACACGTACCTACTACGTAAGTGAACGTATTAAGCTCAATTTTGGTTTATTATTTTCAATAATGAACCTTTGGAATCGACCAAGAAAAAAAAATTTAACACCCCCTCAAAATTTGATGGTTTACGTTTCAAGGTACGTAGAATCCAAAAATCGAATAAAAATTTGGCCGTCCGTCCGCCGTACGCGGCACTTTTGCCACTTAGCATTGACCGATTTTGATGAAATTTGGTATGTAGGCTCCATTCGGGGTCTAGTTGTGCCCCGAAGCTTTTGGTTGACGTAGGTCACTTCTAAGGGTTCCAAAATCAATTTTGAAATTTTGAAAACGCCCTAACTCAAAAAATTTCGATATAAAGGTGTTGTTTTTCCTTCAATTTAAGATTCTATAGAATTTTTAGAATTTTTTGAGACCACGCGGAGATCTGTAGGACAAACCGTTCGCTCCCTACAAAAATTTAAGGGTTTAAATTGAAATATATATATATAAATAAATCAAAACACGAGTGTGAATCGCAAAAGAGGCCTAATCTCCGTTCAAATAAGAGCTGACCAAAATGCGATCGATGGATGGTGATTTTGATTTTTTTTTTTTTTTTTTGAATTTTTTTTTTCATTTTGGTTTATTATTTTCAATAATGAACCTTTGGAATCGACCAAGAAAAAAAAAATTTTAACACCCCCTCAAAATTTGATGGTTTACGTTTCAAGGTACGTAGAATCCAAAAATCGAATAAAAATTTGGCCGTCCGTCCGCCGTACGCGGCACTTTTGCCACTTAGCATTGACCGATTTTGATGAAATTTGGTATGTGGGCTCCATTTGGGGTCTAGTTGTGCCCCGAAGCTTTTGGTTGATGTAGGTCACTTCTAAGGGTTCCAAAATCAATTTTGAAATTTTGAAAACGCCCTAACTCAAAAAATTTTGATATAAAGGTATTGTTTTTCCTTCAATTTAAGATTCTATAGAATTTTTAGAAATTTTTGAGACCATGCGGAGCTCTGTAGGACAAACCACTCGCTCCCTACGAAAATTTAAGGGTTTATATTGAAATATATATATATATAAATCCAAACACGAGTGTGAATCGCAAAAGAGGCCTAATCTCCGTTCAAATTAGAGCTGCCCGAAATGCGATCGATGGTTGGTAATTTTGATTTTTTAAAAAAAATTTTTCTTTTTTCATTTTTTTTATTTTTTATTTTTTCCTACATATTGGATGGTTGGTGATTTTGTAGACGAGTGATCTATATAGAAAAATAATAAACCATTGTGTAATAATTTGCAGCGTTTTTTATTTTATTTTATTTTTTATTTTATTTTTTCCTTCATATTGGATGGTTGGTGATTTTGTAGACGAGTGATCTATATAGAAAAATAAAAAATAATAAACCATTGTGTAATAATTTGCAGAGTTTTTCATCACGTGCAACTAAATAGTTGAGATTTGGGTTCCGACATTATATAATACTACATACTTTACATAGGTTACATAAAAACGAAACTGAAGACATCAACAAAATACTTGAAGAACTTTTATTTATCACTTCCAAAATTAGAGTCTCTACTTAGAGAGGGTAAATTGATTAGGTACTTGAGGTAGTACCTACTTGAGTAGGCACTTGAGAGTAGTCACTATCATCTCTAGGCCAGCTCGTAATTATTTTGTGTTTCTAAATTCCACGATAGGTATCATGGGCCTACCTAATTACAATTCAAACCTAGGAAAAATCAAATCACTGAAATAGACCAGGTTTGTGTTATATTTTCACGAGTTTGTTATCCATGCATTATTTTTTTCTCGACCCTGAAATCTCTTATTTACCGTTGCCGCGAGCATCAAAGCTTTAGTAGAGTTGGAGATGAGAATTATTATGTTTGGCATCGCGAGTCCTATCGTGTTCATCTTATACACAAAATAATTATGGAAAACTGGAATTCTTTAGTAGGGGAAAAGCTCGCAATGCACATGGAAGATAATAGGTACGTTCAATCGTATGTTTTCTATAAAAATTATGTATGATTTTTTCCGATGCCTTTCATGGAGGATCACCATAAATCTTTCTCGACAGATTATAATTGATCTGCACATTCAAGTTTAGTCGATTATGATTGGTACATGACTGTGAAAATGTCGACTATTGCTTATCGAAAGAACGAATTTTTATTGCCTTGTGTGGTTAATTTATGTGTTAGAAAGGACTTTGAGGAAAAGCTCGTGTAGCCTAAGTACAAATGAGTTTTTTGCTCTTCAGAAAAGCAGACAATTCTGATCCAATGAGGAATTTCACCATGTCGGAATTTCCTATTTTTGACCCCAAAATCGGATTTAGCACCTCGAAAAACCCCCTAAGGCAAACTTTCAGCCCGAACTTCCTAATTTACGAATAAAAAAAACAGTGTAGAAAATACGAATGTTTAAAAAAAACCGGGAAAATGACGTCATGCTGGAATAGTTCATTTATGGCCGCTTGAAGCGCTGAGATCGAGAAATCCATAGTCACCAGATGCAAAATTTCATGAAACAGTAAAGTTCGAAATCGAAAAACTGAAGAAAAAAATAGAAAAAGCGAGATGGGGAAAATTAGGTTTCTTCTGTTTTTGTTTGATAGCTTTTCTCTTAGAAAACACGATTTTGTCGTCCCAATGGGCAACACTGGGAGGAGACGGCGATCCAAACAGCCCAATCAGCGAGCGTTCCCGCTGCATGTCTGTTTTCCCGATTAGTTTTGAAATCAAAAATTTTGACTGAAGAAGAAGAAGAAGAAGAAGAAAACATGTTTATTTTCAAAAAGATAGAGAACAACTAAACATTATACAACAATACATACATCAAAGTCAGCACTACTGTTTAACAGAAAAAAACATTAAAGGCATGGACGTGTCCGTCTGCCGAGTGGGTTGAGTCAAAACATGCATATACAAAAGAATAATAACAAAAAAGCCAAATCAATGGGGACACTAGTCCCAGTTGAACTCCTTAATGAGTAGGTCGCGGTATGTCCAACAACGATGGCCAAATTGAGCAGCCTTCAGCCATGCATCACTGTCGTTCAGGATTCTCACCATAGCAGGCATTTCCAGCTCTCCAGCGCCCAAGAAATGGATCCGGAAGTCAGCCAGCACTGGACACACTCCAAGAAAATGGACAATGTCCTCGTTTACCCCCATATTGCAGAGAGGGCAAACCCGGCGAGACCTACAGTAAGTGCCATCTTTGAGCGCGAGGAGGGTACCCCTGAACTTCAACACCCAGCGTCGAACCCACAATGGATGATCCACGGCTTCCCTGCGCAAATCTGCTGGCATCACACTATGATCGAGCTGGGGGTAAAAAGGATTTCTTGATTGTGCCGGGCTCAATCGCATTTCCTCAATCCATGCTGTCCGGACCCACTCCACCAGCTCCTCCAGTTGCTGCCGCCATGATGCCAACTCTGCCATGTCTCCCATAAAGGTGCAATTGTAACGTTCTGCTAAATCCTTCAGTGCCTTGTACCACGATACATTCCTATGGACGACTTCAAGGGCCACAATACATGGGAAGCGGTGTTCAGGCATATTCAAAGCTTGAAGGATGTAGCGACATGCAACTGACAGGCTGTACACATAGATAGGGTCAGCTCCAGACTCCAGGTAGATAAAATAATTCAGGGTATTTCTGGGGAGGCCGAATATCATCTTTATGAAGAACCTCAGGACCTGCTCCAGAGAACTTGACAGTGTGTATCCCGTTACCTGGGCTCCATAACACAAAACTGCTCGCGAAACTGCATTGAAAATCTGAAACTTGGAGTGGACCGGGATGGCTGAGCGGCAAAATAGAGACCTGTAAACATTATTGATGCCGAGTTTAGCAGCAGCTGCTCTCTCGGCAAAGTGTCTCCCAAATGACAGTTTAGAGGTCAGGGTTATGCCAAGGTATTTATAGCTTGAAACATTCTCTACCTGGCTGCCATTGAACTTAAATGAGTCCTGAGCTCCCAGCCTTCCACCCCTACGAAATACCATGACACCAGACTTCGCCAGGTTCAGGGTCATCTCCCACCTGGCACAGTATTCCTCCAAACCCTTGATGTTGCGTCTCAAGTCAGCATTTTGACTGTCTCCCAAAAATAACAGGAGACTTATTTTCCGAAATAAGTTTTTCATCAATCCCACACCATTAACTATTCAGGAAAAATGCAAATAGAAATCGGTGAAATTCCTCTTTCAGATGTGCAATGGTGACGATAGGGTTATGTGGTACTTAAGTTCTGTGGTACCCTTTGGTTTCTCCTAGGACTACTTATTGGTTTCAAACTATTCCAAGTCACAAAATTTACATAGTCTTCGTATTAAAAAAAAAGCTTGAGTTAGATGATGTTGCTTCTGTAATACCTGGTGTTGCCTCAATATTATTTTCCTACTTCGTAAGAGTACAAACGAGGAATAAAATAATAATTTTCATAATTCCTATTGCAATTGAGTAGGTACCTCTACCTATCTTCATTAGTTCACACCAATTTATAGAGGTTTAATTACCACTGCTAGAAGACATTTTGGGGGTCGAGAAATAGGTACCTACCTCAGAATAGGTTTGTGTTTGAAGGAAATTCATCGTAACATTCAACGCGAGCAAAATCATTCTCTTTATTTTGTTCAGTATAAGGGAGGCACCAGCGCCTGTGCCATTTTTGAGATCAACTGGGAATGAGGCATTATCATTATCACAGTCTTGGTGTATCACATTAATTGGTACATCGCCGATTTGGTGATCACAGCATTCTACTTCCAACAGAGGTAACACCTTGGTACCAGAGTCATCACAAGTGAATGAGGAATTTCACCATGTCGGAATTTCCTATTTTTGACCCCAAAATCGGATTCAGCACCTCGAAAAACCTCCTCAAGGCAAACTCTCAGCCCGAACTTCCTAATTTACGAATAAACAAAACAGTGTAGAAAATACGAATGTTTGAAAAAACCGGGAAAATGACGTCATCCTGGAATAGTTTACTTATGGCCGCTTGAAGCACTGAGATCGAGAAATCTATAGTCCCCAGATGCAAAATTTCACGAAACAGTAAGGTTCGAAATCGAAAAACTGAAGAAAAAAATACAAGAAGCAAGATAGGAAAAATTAGGTTTCCCCTGTTTTTGTTTGATAACTTTTCTCTTAGAAAACACGATTTGTGGTCCCAATGGGCAACACTGGGAGGAGACGGCAATCCAAACAGCCCAATCAGCGAGCGTTCCCGCGTCACGTCGTTTTCCCGGTTAGTTTTGAAATTAAAAATTTTGATTGTCTCCCAAAAATAAGAGGAGGCTTATTTTCCGAAATCAGCCCGATTTTCATTTATCCCACACCATTAACTATTCAGGAAAAATGCAAACAGAATTCGGTGAAATTCCTCATTGTTCCTGAATACAAGTGATTCCAGTTGTTTTGCCCCGAAAATGGCCCAAAACTGAGATAGCTGGTGTTGCTGCTTAAGCAACATCTAGTGCACAATCTAGTGGGAGTCTACTATACCTTCTTTCGGTCATAATAAAATGATTTAAGACCGATACAGTTTAATTCAGCCCTCATCGAAGGTATCAGTCCGTGGACAGGAGGAACTCTGTTTTTCTCCTTCGTAGAGAGTACGGATGGCTGCCGCCAGAGCGCTCCACCCACCACGGATCCATAATCAATGGGTCCTCCCTTTTCCCCCTTATCTGGGCAGCTTGTCTCAGTTCCTGTCCTTGCCTACACCGTTTGACGTTTACCCCACTGACTCATTCACCACTTGTTTTCATACTAAGGTGGGACCCTCTGTCTAGAACCACAGTTTACCATCTCGCCGAGTACCCGCGGATTTTTTCGCCTCCCTCTTCATCCAGAAGCAAAAACACTCCCACACAATCCTCCGGTCTCTTCGGAACTTGACAAAAAACATGAAATAAGGTCGCCTATTATGTCTTGCCCCAGAATCCCGTCTTCCTAGATGTGTTCTCCTTCTCATCTGTAACAAATGTGTACTTTCTTCTCTTAGGATGGCGGCTGCTCTGGCAATATTCGCTGTGTTACTGTGGTTCATTTTCAAAGTATTGAATATCTACAACAGTCAATATAAGAAACCCAGGATCTACTGCAAAGATGCTGATTTCCAAACGTACTTGACCAAATTGGTTCCTACGCTACAATCACCGTAAGTACCATTCAGATTATTTTAAATCATTCAATACGTATGCACTAAAAACACCTCATCCTGTTAAACAAGTGTGTGGATATCATGTCTCCACTTTTCTCTCCCCCATTCCTCCTCCCTAGTTCATGACAAATCTATGACATTAATGTGTGTACTTACTCTGTGGAATACTGTTTCACGACTTGAAGCCACACTTGTTGTTCGGCACCTACATGTCATTCCTAGACAAATACAGGATGTATCAGACTCGACTCGCCAAACTTCAAGGGCCGATTCTGCAACTAATTTCCAACAAATTTCGTCCTCTAACTAATCATCTTTTATGCTCCTCTGCAAATCCGACGTTTTTACAATTAGATATTTTTTTGTGTTTTTCACTTTTATCATTAAAATGGTCACTCCCTTAATTAACTAGATGAAGTCAAGTAGGTATGAGGAGAAAACGTTAACATTTCACCTTCACGTCAAACTTTTTTTTTTAGCCTGAACCTGTAATTTGTGTCAACTGTCTACTTCTTTAACTATTTTCTATGGTGATGACATGAATAATTGTGTATATTTTAGTTCGGGGTCTGTGAGAAGAATGTGTGACTTATTTACCCCGAAAAAGTGTAAGGCAAGTCTGAGAGGCCCTGGTTCGATTCCAGGCCGTGACACCTATTTTTTTAAATTCCAATTTGTTTCGAGTCGACCAAGAAAACAAATTTTAACCCCCCCCCCCATAAAAATTTGTTGGTTTACGTTTGAAAATATACGTAAAATCTGAATAACGAATACAAATTTTGCACAAAACAAAATACCGTTTCTGGAAGTTGTAGGTAACTGAACAACTGTTTGTATATGCTTACTAAAAATTAAAATTTATAGTTGTAATTTTTGTAGTTGTAAACCTTTGGAATCGACCGACAAAAAAATTTTGATTCCCCCTCAAAACTTGTTGGTTTATGTTTAAAGTAATATTTTTTTAGTTAATATTTATTTAATATTTAGCAATATTTCAGTTTTTCAATTTCCTAGGGCCGTGCACTAATGAATTTCTAAAATCCTTTGAAGTTTCAAATTTAGGCACAACTTTTTACGTTTGGTGTCTTCAATTTCGCTTAATACTAAAAAGGAACGGCGACCGACTGAGACCCGACTTTTTTCACTTTTAAGATGTTTTTCGTATTTTCGACCTTACGCTATGAAAAAAACAGCCAAACTCCCTTGTTTTTCAGTCAAAATACAAATGTAATTATACCGTTGGAAAGAGAGTTAAATTCTATATCTCCCTAGTGCTAAATAAAACTTTTTAAAGAATCGGGGTTGGATGGTGGGTGGGAGGGGAGACCCTCCGAATCCTCCCGCGGATTTCGTTGAAAAAAAATCCACGTTTTTTCGCATTCAAGCGCAGTTTTCTCCACTAATAAAAATTTTGAAAACAATTCTGACCATACCGTTCGAAAGCTGAGTTTTTGGGTCAACTTTTGGGGTTGCACTGGGAAATTAACCGGGAGTTTCAATTAGCTGGAAAAAACTGTACATTTCCGAGATTTTACTATTCGGGCTCATTTTTCAACATCTGAGTCTTCTTTTAAAAAGTTTCATTTGGCACCAGGGAGATAGAGAATTTAACGCTCTTTCCAACGGTAAAATTATATTTGAATTTTGACTGAAAAACAAGGGAGTTATGGCTGTTTTAATGGCGCAAGGTCGAAAATACGAAAACGTATAAAAAGTGAAAATAGTAAATTAGTTGTAGAATCGAACCCTGGCCGGTGGTTCGATCTTAACCGAAACACCCTGTATGGACTCTTTTTGGGGTCTAGTTGTGCCCGGAAGATTTCGGTTGATGTCAGTCACTTCTAAGGGTTGAAATTTTCAAAACGCCCTAGCTCAAACGCTTTCAATATAATGGTATTGTTTTTTTCATCAATTTAAAATAATATTGAATTTTTAGAATCGAATGAGACCACCCAGAGCTCTGTAGGACCATCCGTTCGCTCCCCATGAGCACGATAAATTTCGATAAATTAGAATCGCGAATGTGAATCGCAAAAGAGGACTCCTTCAATCTCCGTCCAAATTTTAGCTGAAAATGCGTTCGTTTTTCGTTTCTTCGAGTTGTACTCAGTTTTGCTTCCTTGGCAACCAGTATCCTATATTTCTCAAAGTTTTCCTGATATATTTCTTAAAGAAGGCACCCACAACTCTTTATTTCTTCGAATTTTATTTCTTCAAAATAAAGTTGATTGTGATGCAAAAATATGGTTGGTAGGTGGTGGCAATGGCGTTCTTTGCAGGCGAGTGATCTATACCTACAGAAAAATATAAATCTTTCTGTAGTAATTTGCAGCGTTTTTTAAAATTTCGGTTTGTACCAAATAAAATGTATATATATCACAAAATTAAATGGTATACAACACATAAAAACAACTTAGAGTTGTTGGATTTTGGTCTACAGATCAGCTTTCTCTTTCTGTCTGGCTGTCAATTTGGCCACTACCGCTCGTGATTTTGCAATTGGCGACAGTTCGGTGATTCATTGTTTGTCTTTCTACATACGGTATTACAACCTTCTTCTTCCTTTTATTATTAACCTTCATCTAATTTCTCCGTTAATGGGGAAAATAACAGCCTAACATATCCATGATCTATCTACGCGGAAAAACGTGAGTTTTGCGTCTTGGCATGAGATGACTCCCTGGTTCGGGCGAAGAGCGGTCTCAACGTCTTTCCAACGGTGTTATTTTTTGATTTTCTCTCAAATTGAGGGAGTTATGGTCATTTTTGTCTCAAGTTCGAAAACACGAAAAAATTTTATAATTAAAAACGTGGGTTTAAAGTTATAATCGATCTCTGAAATTTGCCGAGTCGTGTCCGATACACCCTGTACCTAAAGGATAGACTAGGTACAGTTAAGTATCTGAACTTCTTTTCCAAGTTCTATAGGTTCATACAAAATATCTTACGTTCTGTATAATCAAATTTTAATTTCAAAAACCAAAAAAATAACGAATTTGGCGTGAAACTGAGTTCTACTGCAAGTTCATTTTCAGGGAAAGACCCTCCGAAATCGACGTTTTCTTTATTCAAAGGCCACTTTTCCCCCCTAATTGCACTGTAAAATTATGGTAATATATGGTATATTAGAATTCAGCACAAATTTTCTGATATTAATGCGTTTTTCAAAAATGAAAATTGTCCAAAATTAAGAAAAGTATTTATTTATTTATATATACAATGAAAACGTGCGTATATTTGTTGTACCCAGAAATGCAGTAGCCGTGTGGGTACTCTATGAGTTCGTAGAGACGAGTAGTACCGTGAACTGGGGTGATACTGATATGCTGGGGTGATACTGATCAACACGCCTTTTCTTATTTGCATGCTATTGCAGCGCTCCACACAGTCCTAAATGGAAAGTTAGGTCGTGTTATGTGTTCGTAACTATGTTTTCTCTGGGGGAATATCGTTCCCGCCCGATAGTCTAGGTTACCATGGTAGCTGATAAGGAAATAAACAAATCTCAAAATCGGGCCCAGCTGACATTGTGATTGTAACTTCTGTTGTGCCAGTGTCGGGTGTTGTGTGGTGAAGTTCTAGCGAAAAGATTTTGTTTCTACTAGAGGTAAGCATGAAATATCTGCAATTAGTTTGTTTTTTCCGTGTTACTACAGTTGGTTATCTGTTAAAAACAAAAACAACTCATTTCCAGGGGGTGATAGTGATCACGGCCGAAATGCCCCGAAACTATCAAAAAGTGATTGGTCCATCATTATTTTTGGCAACAAGTGCTTCAAAATAAATTGTTTCTTGTCAGTTACCAATCATGTGCCACGAATGGTCTCATTGTAATAATAAATACTGAAGAGGATATTACGAGTCTTGAATTTTGGCATTATTCTGATTTTTACAAGTTAAGAGTTGATTTTCATTATTTTTTCAATAAAAAGTGTTCTGAAATTAGTTGTTAGAGGGGTTGTTTTACCTCAGGGTACTAAAAAACAATTTGTAATTGTTTAAGTTCGATTTTTAATTGTTTTTAATATGTTTAAGTTCGATTTTAAATTAGTGATCACTATCACCCCCTATGTGGGGGGTGATACTGATCAATTTAATTTTTTTTTTTAATGAGCTTAATTCAACAAAATTTCAAAGTTTGATATAGGATACTGTTCGTAAGATGTGGGAGAACATAAACTATTTTTTTCAGATTTTTTTGAATTATTACACTGGTAGTTTTCAAGGAAAAACTGTAGAAATTGATCACTATCACCCCAGTCTACGGTACATGAATATGGACTCCTAAGATCTTCAAAGCATACCCAGTGCATACAGTATGTTGGTTTGTTATACTTGAAATCGGAAAAACCAAGAATCGTGTAAAAAACAAAACTTTCTAAAAGAAATTGCAACACCATTGTTCCTTTTCTTAACCACACCTTCAACTGAAATATTTCTTTGAAAATTCGCTCATTAATTCATGCTGCATGAATAGACTTGTTTTGATTATGGAAATCTGAGATCTTGGGCCAGTTTTTACAGTAGATGTACACAATAAAACAATCCTTACAATACTTCGGTAATGTTATCTTCAGACAGTTTTTCCACCAAACAAATCCTCTTAAAAATTTTTGTTTGACACCTGAGAGAGAGGAGATTTAAAGTCTTTCCAAGGGTATCTTCGGATTCAAACATGCTGGATTAATTATGGTGGTAATACAAGGTCGAAATCACGAGAAAAAAACCTTTTGAATGTGAAAAAAGTTGGATTTTAATTTGAGTAAAAATGTATTGCTGCAAATTAGTTGTGGAATCACCCTCTCCCCCTCTTGTAGCTACTGACCACATTCTAATGACTTTATCTATTTTTAGAATAGAGTCACACCGCTTATTACGTAAGCCAATGCGAAGGTGTCACTCTCGAAGAAACACATTTGAAAAGTCTAGTTTCCATTTACCGGGAAAGTATTGAGAACTTTATCGCGAGGATTACAACAATGTTGGCAGTCATTTTTCGAGGTGTCCTTCATTTGTGAGATTCTATCCTTGGAATATTGCGAGTTGGAAACTTGTTCTTCTCGCTAGATACTACTAAAGTATGAGAACAAAAAATCGTTCAAACGTATCGAAGAGGATAATCCTTACACCTGTTTTTCTTTTTACGCCTCCTCAGCCGTATTTGTCGAGAAAGATGTGATTTTTAAAAAAAGGATCAACTTCCAGTTGAATTATCATTATTAAATTCTTCTCCTTAACGCTGACGTACCTATACGCTTCATTCATTTATTGCTCTTCATTGACTTTGGAAGTGAGTTGCACTCTTACTACTGACTTTTTGTATTGAACCACAAAATCAGAACTACTGTCTAGATAATTTGAAAATGGTCTACTTCAAATTGGAGGATAGATAGGTAACTTATGTGTTGAAAGGCGGTTCCCTGAATTAAGAGTGATCCTCTATGAATTAGAGGAAATTTGGGTAGTCCCACATGAATTGGCGAATAGTCCCCATGGATTGGAGGTTGCGAGAGTTTTGTCTTGAATTGGAGAAGATTATCCTGGAAGTTCCCCATGCGTTGGAGAGTGGTCCCCATGGATTGGAGGTTGCGAGACTATTTGTCTCGAATTGGAGAAGATTATCCTAGAAGTTCCCAATGAGTTGGGGAGTGGTCCCCATGAATTGGAGGTTGCGAGAGTTTTGTCCTGAATTGGAGAAGATTATCCTGGAAGTTCCCCATGCGTTGGAGAGTGGCCCCATGGATTGGAGGTTGCGAGACTATTTGTCTCGAATGGGGAATTTGCCTCAATTTTAGATTCTGGAATTTCAAGGCAAATCCTATTATAGGGCCCTAGAATAACGTTTAACACTAGGAATAACCAACGGAAAAAAATTACCGTAGGAGAAAATGACTAAACAAGTGAACCTCTGTTACAAAACACCGCGAAAATCGAGGAGTATTGTTGACGTCATACGAAAAAAAAAAAAAATGACGCGAAAGCAACGACAACAGACAGAGTTCCAGCACCGCCACACAAAACGATCCAGTGAAATGGCTACTCGAATAATGTGATTCAAATCTTGAAACTAAATAAGAGAAGATGAAGAATAATAATGCTTGATAAACTAGTAGGTAGATTCGTATTGTAAAAAAGTGAGTAATACTGTTTCTTTTGGTCAATTTTGTGTCAGGGTTCTTCCTGCCAGATCGTGGCGCACTCTTGTGCGCACTACTCGGAAGGTAAAAGTTCGCGTATGTTCCGCTTCTGTGGTAAGCGCCACAGAACCTCCTTTGAAGTCATATTGGTAGAATATCCGTCACGTTTCAAACATGGCTGCCTCTTACACATTGCCACCACATTTAAAATTTCCATCTTCCTTAAATTCTCTAAATTTTTTGGATGCGTTTTCGAGCAGCTCACTATGGTTTTATTCCATAAAAATAAACCCTCATTCGAAAAAAAAAAATAAAAAAATGTGAGGCAAGTTCCCCATTGGAGAAGATTATCCTGGAAGTTCCCCATGCGTTGGAGAGTGGTCCCCATGGATTGGAGGTTGCGAGACTATTTGTCTCGAATTGGAGAAGATTATCCTGGAAGTTCCCAATGAGTTGGGGAGTGGTCCCCATGAATTGGAGGTTGCGAGAGTTTTTTCTTGAATTGGAGAAAATTATCCTGGAAGTTCCCCATGAGTTAGAGAGTGGTCCCCATGAATTGGAGGTTGCGAGAGTATTTGTCTTGAATTGGAGAAGATTACCCTGGAAGTTCCCCATGAATTGGAGGTTGCGAGAGTATTTGTCTTGAATTGGAGAAGATTATCCTGGAAGTTCCCTATGAGTTGGAGAGTGGTCCCCATGAATTGGAGGTTGCGGGAGTATTTGTCTTGAATTGGAGAAGATTATCCTGGAAGTTCCCCATGAGTTGGAGAGGTGGTCCCCATGGATTGGAGGTTGCGAGAGTATTTGTCTTGAATTGGAGAAGATTACCCTGGAAGTTCCCCATGAGTTGGAGAGTGGTCCCCATGGATTGGAGGTTGCGAGAGTATTTGTCTTGAATTGGAGAAGATTACCCTGGAAGTTCCCCATGAGTTGGAGAGCGGTCCCCATGAATTGGAGGTTGAGAGAGTGTTTGTCTTGAATTGGAGAAGATTATCCTGGAAGTTCCCTATGAGTTGGAGAGTGGTCCCCATGAATTGGAGGTTGCGAGAGAGAGAGAGAGAGAGAGAGAGTTAAAGCATTTATTTATCGAAACATACATTAGAAGGATTTGATTAATTAAAGTTTTTGCCATCATGGGCCATACCATATTGCATGTAATTTCCCAGTTTCATAGAATACAGAGTTATTATTAACCTTTTGAACATCAGTATTAATTACAAATATTTTAGTTGTTTCACTTAATCCTAGATTTTAACGCTTTGCCTCATGCTTCATTTTCTGCTTACTATCCTTACTTAATCATCGCTTATACTGCTGGATACAATCCGTCGCAGGGGGTATTCGCTGTTCATTTTTGAAATGCCTGTTTATATGTTTATGTATCGTTTATGTATAACTAATGTGCTTTCTTTATTTTATTCTCTTTTCTTTCGTACAAACTAATTATAGTTAATTAGTATACAATATACTAGAATACAAACTAATAAATAGATTATGTATAGTTAAATTCATTAACCAGAAATTGTCTATATTTACTTGCTTCTCTTATATATTTAACAAGGTTTTCCAATTTGCCGTTACCATTCAACAATTTTATCATCTCTCCTTCCGTGATTGACCCCTTACCCAAATATCGCACCCTAAACTCCCTCAAAATCGGGCATATGGCAAGGAAATGAAATGATGTTTCGTCTTCTTGGCGGTTGCACATTGAGCATTTGTTCACTTGCCCGTCTCTCCACCATCTGTAGTTAACCGTGAGCATTTCTGTTCGGGCCCTTGCTATCATTCTAATTTTATATATGTCATTCCAGTTCCTGTACTCCAATCCTCCATTCTGCCCTCTATCCAGTCTTGCGTAAAGCTGATGGTGTGCTGAAGTTTTCGCCTCATTTTCCAGCTCCACTCGCCACTTCGATCTCGCTTTCTCAATCACTTTATTCATTGTTCTTTCCCACCCATTTCTTTCTATAGTCATGCCCACCCGCCCGGCCAATTCCTCGTATTCTTTGTACCATGCTACCCTTTCCTCTATTACATTTTTTGCGACTATCCACGCAAATCTTTTCTCCGGGTATGTCATTACTTTTGCGGTATAATCCACTTGTAGCTGCAGAGCGTGGAAATAGAGGAGCTCAAAACCACTTTCTGAGTACAACGCGTAATTGAGGGTGTTTCGGGGGAGGGCAAGTATTTTTTTCAAATAGTATCTTTGTAGTGCTTCAACTTGGTCGTGTGTTTCGTAGCCCCAAATTTGTGCACCATAACACACCATCGCTCGCGTGGTTGCCTCATACACTCGGTGCTTGACATTTAGCGGGACTCGGCGTTTTCTGATGAGTGTTCCCCATACCATACCCATCCCATGCTTTGCTTCCACAACCTTTTTATTGAAATGTGGTCCTAGATCTAGTCGCGGAGTTAGGGTTATTCCCAGATACTTGTATTGTTTGGCGATTTCAACTGGTTGCCCTAGGTAGCTCCATTTCTCATTTTTTGCCGGTCTCCCTCCTCCTTTTCCAAAAATCATAATTTGAGATTTCTCCTGGCTAAGGGTGAGGTTCCACTTGTCCAAATACTGCGCCAGATCATTTATCATTCCTTGTAGGGACCCAGGGCTATTCGCTATCAAGGCAATGTCATCAGCATACATTAACGTTTTTATTACTGCTTCTCCAATTTTCACCCCGCCTCCTAGGCACTCCGGTAAGTCATTGATGAACAGTGAGAAGGCCAGTGGACTTAACAAGCACCCTTGTTTCAGCCCTACTTCCGTTTCAAAATACTCTGCTATTCCCTCTTCGGTCCATACGCCCATCCTTGTCCCACGATATAAATTCTCCAGCATTTTGACCATCCTTGTGGAAACCCCATAGCCATACAGCTTGTAAAATAAGGCACTCCGTGAAATATGGTCATATGCAGCCTTTATATCAATAAAGAAAACGTACGTCTTTTTGTTTTGTTTTTCTCTTAATTTTACTATGTTGGTGATACTGAAAAGATTATCCATTGTCGAGTATCCCGCTCTGAACCCCGCCTGTGCCTCTGTGAGAATCCCTCTACTTTCCACCCATCCCGCAAGCCGCCCTAGGAGGAGTCCTGCGAATATCTTGGCACCTGTGTTCATGAAAGCTAGTCCACGGAAGTTTGCTGGATCCATTGTATCCCCTCTTTTATGAATCGGGAATAATATAGCAACCCTGAAAGACTCCGGAGCTGTTCCCGCCTTATACATAGCATTATAGGTCTTCAACAGTCTTGTTTTAACAATTTTCGGTGCGTTCATGAAAAACTCGTTTGTCACCCTATCTGGCCCCGGCGCCTTATTCTTTTTCAAATTTTCGATGATGTTATCTAGTTCCCGCATGGTGAATTCCATATCTAGCTCTTCTTCCACGATGTAAGGGGCCGCAAAATACATTGTCATATCAATGGGAGGATTTAATAGTTTTTGAAAGTGTTCCACCAGTACTGTTATCGACATTTGTGGCATTAGAAATTTGGATTTACCCCTTATTCTGTTGACCAACTTCCAGAAAGTTTTTGAGTCACTTACTGTGCCCAATTCTATATCTACCTCCTTGTAGTACTCATTTTCCTTCGCCCTGCATATTTTTTTGTACTCCTCATTGGACTTCATATATTTTTCCTTATATTCTGCGTGATTATGTTTTCTGAATAATTTCAAATGTTCCATGCTTGTCTTTCTCGCTTTCCTGCAGGTAAAGTCATACCATGGTTTGTTGAATGCTGGTTTGTTTGGATTTGGCATTTTATCCCCCAGTTCTGCCGCATGTCTAATACTTTGAATGATTGTCTCATATTCGCATTGTACATCAACCCAATGTTCTCCCATTGCCTTTACCCGATTGGTGATTTTAGGACCGTACCATTTCGAATCTTTGTCTGTCCACACCAACTTTGGTAGTAGTGCGCTAGTTTTCATGTTTCTGTTATCTGATCTTAGAGAAATCGTAAATGATACTGGTAGGTGGTCGGAGAACAGTTCCGGCACTATTTCAAATGTCCGAACCCTTTCCAGCACCTCTCCCGACACCGCCACTACATCAATGACCGAGCACCCCTTCCTATCCACAAACGTATATTCCCCCTCCCTATCACCCTCCATTCTACCGTTTAGTATAATTAATTCATTCTCATCAAACAATTTTACCAGCTTCCTTCCTCTTGTATCGACAACTTTATCTTTAGATTTCCTATCTCCTTTGGTCGTGATGATGTGGCTGTACGGGTCCTTTGGTATATATTGTAAAAGTCCCATCCTGGCATTTGTGTCACCAACTATTATTAGTTTTTTTTCACAGTTTTCCTCCATTGCATATTTCAGGTTTTCAAACTTGTTCTCCCAGTTATTGCAATTCAGGTAGATTGGCAGTATTGTGATTTCATTTCCTTCTGCTTCTCGAATTGGAGAAGATTATCCTGGAAGTTCCCAATGAGTTGGGGAGTGGTCCCCATGAATTGGAGGTTGCGAGAGTTTTTTCTTGAATTGGAGAAGATTATCCTGGAAGTTCCCCATGAGTTAGAGAGTGGTCCCCATGAATTGGAGGTTGCGAGAGTGGTTGTCTTGAATTGGAGAAGATTACCCTGGAAGTTCCCCATGAGTTGGAGAGTGGTCCCCATGAATTGGAGGTTGCGAGAGTGGTTGTCTTGAATTGGAGAAGATTACCCTGGAAGTTCCCCATGAGTTGGAGAGTGGTCCCCATGAATTGGAGGGTGAGATTGTGTTTGTCTTGAATTGGAGAAGATTATCCTGGAAGTTCCCCATGAGTTGGAGAGTGGTCCCCTTGAATTGGAGGGTGAGATAGTGTTTGTCTTGAATTGGAGAAGATTACCCTGGAAGTTCCCCATGAGTTGGAGAGTGGTCCCCATGGATTGGAGGTTGCGAGAGTATTTGTCTTGAATTGGAGAAGATTACCCTGGAAGTTCCCCATGAGTTGGAGAGTGGTCCCCATGAATTGGAGGTTGAGAGAGTATTTGTCTTGAATTGGAGAAGATTATCCTGGAAGTTCTTCATGAGTTGGAGAGTGGTCCCCATGAATTGGAGGATGAGATAGTGTTTGTCTTGAATTGAGAGATTATCTTGGAAGTTCCCCATGAGTTGGAGAGTGGTCCCCATGGATTGGAGGTTGCGAGAGTATTTGTCTTGAATTGGAGAAGATTACCCTGGAAGTTCCCCATGAGTTGGAGAGTGGTCCCCATGAATCGGAGGTTGCGAGAGTATTTGTCTTGAATTGGAGAAGATTATCCTGGAAGTTCCCTAGGAGTTGGAGGATGAGATAGTGTTTGTCTTGAATGGGGAATTTGCCTCAATTTTAGATTCTGGAATTTCAAGTCATATCCTATAATAGGGCCCTAGAATAACGTTTAACACTAGGAATAACCAAGGGGAAAAAATTACCGTAGGAGAAAATGACTAAACAAGTGAACCTCTGTTACAAAACACCGCGAAAATCGAGGAATATTGTTAACGTCGTACGAAAAAAAAAAAACGACGCGAAAACAACTCCGACAACAGACAGAGTTCTAGCACCCCCACACAAAACGATCCAGTGAAATGGCTACTCGAATAATGTGATTCAAATCTTGAAACTAAATAAGAGAAGATGAAGACTAATAATGCTTGATAAACTAGTAGGTAGATTCGTATTGTAAAAAAGTGAGTAATATTGTTTCTTTCGCTCACTTTTGTGTCTGGGTTCTTCCTGCCAGTTCGCGGCGCACTCTTGTGCGCACTACTCGGAAGCTAAAAGTTCGTGTATGTTCCGCTTCTGTGGTAACCGCCACAGAACCTCCTTTGAAGTCAGATTGGTAGAATATCCGTTACGTTTCAAACATGGCTGCCTCTTACACATTGCCACCACATTTAAAATTTCCATCTTCCTTAAATTCTCTAAATTTTTTGGATGCGTTTTCGAGCAGCTCACTATGGTTTTATTCCATAAAAATAAACCCTCATTAGAAAAAAAAAATGTGAGGCAAATTCCCCATTGGAGAAGATTATCTTGGAAGTTATGAGTTGGAGATTGGTCCCCATAAATTGGAGGTTGTGAGAGTGGTTGTCTTGAATTAGAGGGGGTTGTCCTAAACGTTACCTTTGAGTCGCAGGGTGGTCCCCATAAATTCGAAAGACGAAGCGTTCCCTCATGAATTGCTACAAATTAAGGTATGAACCCCTATGAATTGGAGGATGGTCCTCAATGAATTAGAACGGAGTTGGGCGTGGGTGGTCCCTTTTGAATTGGGGGTCGACCTCTTTATCACACTCTCCCCCCGTTTTGGAAATTCGCACATAATATATCTCATGCTGCAATCGAGACATTCTCGTCTCAGTATTTTGGAAATGAACCCCAACGGTACATTATTTGATTTGATTTATTTAAACATCATGGATATTTGTGGAAGGTAGACTCATCGACAACCACTTGTAAAAGACAAACAGAATGACGGGTACAGATAACTATGAGTCCTCTTATTGAGTGTGCTATGAATGGTTCACGCTAATTCAGAAATTTTCGTACTCAACCACTCAATGAATCACGGGGTTTGGCGCCCACTTGAGCGTTCGAACTTCCTGTGACGGTTACGAGACTGAAGTATATTGATATTTGCCTGCTTCATAATAATCGCTAGGTATCCACTCAAACCAAATCCAACAACCGTATAAGGTGACACAAATTTATCGGACCACTCTTTATTTTCCTAAAATAAGAGAGCTAAAGAAGCAGTAGTTTTAGTAAAAAGAAAACCAAGAAAGTCTATTTTTTGAATTTTGGAGGAATTAAATCTATGTGAAAACACGTGTGAAATGAGCGCAATAGTGAGTGTGGCATATAACTACTTCGTATCCATCCTCCGATTCTCAGAGAACCATTCTCCAATTCTTAGGGGACCATCCTCCAATTCTTAATCCGTCAATCTTGAACTCCCTCTTTTCAATTCAGAGGGAAATATCCTTTAATTCGTAGGGGACCATCCTCCAAATTATAGGGAACCGTCCTCCAATTCATGGGGGGCCATCCCCCAATTCGTAAGGCGCCGATATTGAAGTCCATCCCTCCAATTCAAGAGGAACCACACTCCCTCGCCCTCACGATTTGGTGATGTTTCTAAGCAAATTAGTCACTAATGTAGACAAATCCATCTAGTCTACCATGCAAGGTCTTGGAATCAGGTCCGCAAGAATTTCCCTTCAAAATCTCAGGTGTCTTTCGTTTTCTCTTCCCCGTCGATCAACACTTTGACATAAAACTTGCCGTAAAAGTATCCAACATCCAATATTTCTAAAATTCGGAGTAATAATTGGCTGCTACCGTTGGCAAGGTCGTTAAATTCACTTTCCAATATTGGTTTCCAACATTAGAAGAATTTTTTATGGGCTCAATTTAATTACCCGTCGAGAAATGGAATGCTCACTGAGCTTGTAAACTTTCCCTTCTGGTTTTCCAATCTTTCAAAGAAAAATGTCGCAAACTACAGTAAAAGTAACATTCTCTCCTCTGTTTATATAAAGCCCTGATTTCTGAATGATTTCTCCTCATGGGAAGTACATTAACCAGCTTGAGCCCTAGAATCCTTCGAAATCTTGAAATATTTTGGTGTCGAACTGACCGGCACAGACTCGGAATCAAAATTGTTCACTTGTGAGTCGTGTAGATACTATTTCGGATGTGGAAAAAATCAAGGCAAAACGGATTTTTTTCTCCCCAGATGTATCAAATTTTTGAACGAGTTTGCACTATTCATTCCGAGCATTGCTACGTTTCGGAAGTTCTTCTCTTCCGGTACTTTTTTAAACGGATTTTGAAGGTGGAATTCGACGAGCTCTTGAAAGTTTTTGCTAGAATTTTTTCTCTCGCTTTCTGACCCCAACCTTGGTCGGGTCGTTCCGGCTCTTCGCTTTGAGTCATGTTGCGCAATCCACTCGAAATCACCTGCTTCTCAAGCCTCAACTTGAAATTTAGGGCTGTTTCTGTTTCTCCGTCCTTACAACTCATTTTCAATCCAAGAGCCTGTCGTTCTTCGGGGCTCTGAAAAACTTTCAAAGTATCCTCTGTTCAAAGACGGAGGATACCTACTTTCCAAAAAACCTCTGGCAAGTGGGTGTGGCACATAGCTTCTTCGCATCACTAACCCGATTATATAGATGATCCGATGCATAGCAGCTTATCTCAAAACATCAATCTGTAAGTAGGTACCGTCCACTACCCTCGTAGGGGACTCAATCCGCAAAATCCTTGAAAATTTCGTAGAAATCGGATGAAAAATGTAGAAGTTATGGTCGTTTCAAGGAATTCACGTTTGCACAAGTGCAGTGGCTACTATCTATCTATCAGTCTGGGATTTTCATAGGGGGCCATCTACACACCAATCCGTATAATCCCTGAAAATGTCTTCGAAATCGAATGAAAAATGTTGAAGTTATAGCTGTTTTTTTTTTTTGTTTTTTTTTTTTTTGTAACTCCCCTCAAAGACAAAATATTTTTTTAGACGGAGGGGGCACGCCACAAATAAAAATAAATAAATAAATAAAAAATAATGGGGAGGACGCCCATGACTCACCCGACGCCGGCCCTAGGGATAAGGGAAGATGAGGAAGGTGGGGGTGGGAGAGAAGGATGAAGGGAAGTGCCTCTATAAAGCGAGGATTTCACGACCTGATTTCGGGACCCTAAATTGGGCCCGATCACCGTCGGCCCTGAAATCCGATGGTGAAAACCCATGCTGCTGGTCACGTTTTGGGGAGGCGACCAGGCAGGGAGGTCGGGAGAGATTTCCAACCGATTTCAGGAGGAAGGGTGGGGATAGACCAGGCCCCCACCTCTTCACCCGGTGAACAGGGCGTGAAATGCTCCACCAGGCTCCATCATGGTTGACATCAATGATGGTGATATAGCAGCACTATACTTCAAGTCTTTGTATGTCCTGCCAGTGGCCAAAAATCGAAGCGTGACAATCAACCGTTCCTCTGCACTCACTGCTTCACGCATAACCGTACTTTTTTTTCGATATGAGGCCTCACTATATTTAGTAAATTGGTGAAAACCTCGGGTGTCATACGCAAGAAATTCCGGAGATCTTCAGCATCCAATACGTCCATCAGTCTTGCATGAGTCAATAGACGTCTTTGGCGGTACACATCCTTCATCCACATCTTCTTTTTCTTCCTTTCCTTCTCACACGCGGCCAATGCAGTTAATGCTACACCAACAACTAAATGTTTTGATAAATACGGAGCCATTCAATTAAATTTTTGAAACTTGACAACTCAACTAAGAACTTAACTAAGAAACTTTGAAACTCAATTGGAAACTGTCAACGGGCGCTTCAGAACGGGTCGTGAAAATACGACGCTCTGTCGAGGAGAGGGGAGAACAGTGGCAGGGAGATCGGGACCATGAACGGGAGGGCGGTCGGGGACGCGTCGTGAAATCGGGGCTTAAAACGTCCACCAGTTCAAATATGAGCCGAGCAGGACACGGGTGGTGATACCACGGAGTACGCCTACTGAGATGCCCAACTCGTGCAACTCCGTGGCACTTTTCCCGCACCACACACCGCGCCACACACAGGAAATACACGTTTGCGCATGCGCAGCAGCTACTATCTATCCGTGGGTGATGATGATCTCTATAAATTAGATTTATAGGTACAGGGTGTATTAGATAACGTGGGAGGTACTTCGTCGGGTGATTCCACTACTAACTAGCAACAAACTGTAACATATATTTTTCCTCAATTTAAAATCGGACTTTTTCACATTTAGGATTTCTTCGTGATTTTGACCCCGGATTACTAAAACAAATGTAACTACCATTAAAAATTCAGTAAGTTCAAATCTGAGGATACCGTTGAGCGTTGAATTTCCTCTCCCTGGCGTCAAACCAAGCTTTTTTGATGGGATTTATCTGGTGAAAAAACGCCAGAACATAAAATTCCCACAATGGGGAATTTGCCTCAATTTTAGATTCTGGAATTTCAAGGCAAATCCTATTATAGGGCCCTAGAATAACGTTTAACACTAGGAATAACCAACGGAAAAAAATTACCGTAGGAGAAAATGGCTAAACAAGTGAACCTCTGTTACAAAACACCGCAAAAATCGAGGAATATTGTTGACGTCATACGAAAAAAAAAAAAAAAAACGACGCAAAAGCAACGACAACAGACAGAGTTCTAGCACGCCACACAAAACGATCCAGTGAAATGGCTACTCGAATAATGTGATTCAAATCTTGAAACTAAATAAGAGAAGATGAAGAATAATAATGCTTGATAAACTAGTAGATAGATTCGTATTGTAAAAAAGTGAGTAATACTGTTTCTTTTGGTCAATTTTGTGTCTGGGTTCTTCCTGCCAGTTCGTGGCGCACTCTTGTGCGCACTACTCGGAAGCTAAAAGTTCGTGTATGTTCCGCTTCTGTGGTAAGCGCCACAGAACCTCCTTTGAAGTCAGATTGGTAGAATATCCGTCACGTTTCAAACATGGCTGCCTCTTACACATTGCCACCGCATTTAAAATTTCCATCTTCCTTAAATTCTCTAAATTTTTTGGATGCGTTTTCGAGCAGCTCACTATGGTTTTATTCCATAAAAATAAACCCTCATTCGAAAAAAAAAAAAAAAAAAATGTGAGGCAAATTCCCCATTACGAGAAATTTCAATTCTTTACAACGTCTGTAGGGCAAATTCATACTGAATATGATTAAGATTTTTAATCTCAGGAATATGTTTCTGTGATTATGAATAAGATTAAATTCGTATTCAAACAAAGAGTATGATTAAAATCATAATTACGGAGTATGATTAAGAGTACATTCTTAATCACAGGAAATCGGTGATTAATCACAGAAATCTATGATTAATCTTGGAAAATTTGTGATTAATTTCAGGAAATGTATGGTTAATTATGGGAAATGGTAAAAATATCCTGGTACCTAAGTAAACTTCCCGTACAACTAGAGTAATTTAGACGCTAAAAACAGAAAGCCAACTGATTAGGGATCCGAGCTGAAACGATACTTGATCTTATCTCCTCTATTTGACCAACATTAAAGTCGCTAAGCGATCTTTAAAAAAATGGATAGCCATAGAGGCGCGACAAGGTGCCCAAGGACTAATTTACCAAGTGTAAAGTTGAAGAGTTTTCCTTCAAACGGGCTTGTATCCTTTTTTACACTTTTTGTTTTTTTCACGGATTTTGAATCATTGGAATAAGGCCCATCACCTCACGAGTTGAATTCCTTCCGAAACGGTTTATATCCCGCTTTAAATTTGCTAAAAACCGGGTTTGCCAACAAAACGGCTTATATCCATCCCAATGTTTTCAATTAATACTTTCTTAATTTTTTTATTCGGTTTCCGGATTTTACATACCGTGAAACGCAAACCATCAAATTTTGAGGGGAGTTGGAATTTTTTTTCTTGCTCGATTCCGAAGACTCATCATTGAAAATAATGGGTAAACAAATAAATGAAAATGAGACTTTTCTTCACACAACTAAAAACTCGCTTTTTTTCAAAGTGGCTGTCTCCCTCTAAACGCATGCCACAATTTCGAAATTTGTTCTTACAATCAATCTATGAACAAACTGTTTGGAACATTTTGGGAACCCTAGAGCCCGTTTGAAAGAAAACTCCTCAGTTGCTCGTAACTCTTTTTTCCAAGGTAATTTATTGTTCGGAGTCGATTCCCATTATTATGGCACAATTTTACTGGGGAATGTGGTAGAACGGTCGGCTAAGGTAGTATTTACCGGAAACGTGGCCGCTATTTTAGAGTTTGCCGGCGTTGAGCAACAATGAAACATAATAATTTCACAGTTTGATATTCCACTCAGCGACCTTAACCCGGGGATCAGCACCCTTCTTGCGGAATGGGGTGTGCGCCTGTGTAGGAAAAACTGTTTATTGTTATTTGTAATCTGAGGTAGACCTCATTCTGAGAATTTTGGGACCAACCGCGACCTTCTAGCGTGTGTAAATCTTTTCTTATGAATTTTTAAAGTGTCGACCGTTTATGACGTCACAGTGGGCTGGGGGGTCCCGCCCAGGCGAGAGGGGCGCGTGACGTCATAAACGGTCGAAACTTTGAAAAATCATAGGAAAAGATTTACTCACGCTAGAAGGTCGCGGTTGGTGCCAAAATTCTCAGGATGTAGTCTACTTTCAATTAAAAACCAAAAAAAATCAAGGCGCACCCCCAATTGCGGGGGCTAAAAGATTTGGGTTTTCAGGTAAATATTTTAAATATTGGAGTTTCAAAGATTTATCGATTTTATGTTTGTAGTTCCTCAAGAAAATTGTGTTCTGAGGTATTTCCTGATAACATTCACATAAATTAATGTGAAATATTCACAGTATCCTGAGATAATTAAAGACAAAATTTTATGATTAATAACAGATTATGACTTTAGTCATACTTTAAGTGCGTGAATACAATTTTAATCATATTATTCCTGTGATTAGTCTCAGATTAAGTAGGTATTCTTATTCATACTCCGTGATTATGATTTTAATCATACCTACTCTTATTGTGTGAATGCGGATTTAATCTTATTCATAAATACAGAAACATATTCTTTCCTTTGAGTAAAAATCTTGATCATATTCACGAGTATGATTTTGCCAAACTCTTGCTGTAAGAGTAGTTAGCTTCTTGCCATCTGCATCGCAGACACCAATGCCCTCTGACTCACTCCACCCATTGGGAAAAAATGGAGGTCTCAGAGTTTTTTCTCATCTATCGATTATTGTAGTGCAGCAGCAAACTCAGCAGACGAGCTGGGTTTTGGAGAAATTGGTGTTGCTTGGTCACCATATTAATGGGGAATTTGCCTCATATTTTTAAAAAATTCGAAAGAGGGTTCGCTGGAATGGAAGAAAACCATAATGTGCGAAAAAGCATCCAAAAAGAGAATTTAACGAAGATGGACATTTTAATTGTAGCAGCATCTGTATATGGGAGCAGCCATGTTGCGACGTATACCACTTCCTAACCAATCTGACTTCATAGGGTGATCTGTGCCCCTTACTACAGTAGTGCTACCTCTGGTAATGAAACTATAGCTTAGTACGTGGTTGAATACAGGAGTGCGTGACTGGGGGAGGGATTTTTAGAATTTTTTGAGACTACGCAGAGCTCTGCAGGACAAACCGTTAGCTCCCTACGTGAATTTAAGGGTTGGACATAAGATAAATCAAAAGGTTTGTTCCTACAGGGACGGCAGTTGGAAGGAAATCAAACCAACCGCTGTTCCAACAGAATAATCCGTTCAACTGCAGTTGGAATGCATTCCAACGGAAGTGGACGGCTCGAAGGGGTCCCGTCGAAAAGGAAACCTTTCACATTTGAAACCTTTTTCATAACCTGCTCATTCTAAAATTGAATTCGTGGAGTTCACTTCGCATCTCCTCCAAACAAATCGGGTTTAGTGTTGTTTTTGTGTTCGTATTTAGTTCGTTCTTCGGACCTCTTCTCGTTATAACTTTCGTTTCATTTTTTGGATATAGGTTTTTCCTTTAATGTGCTGTGTTGCTTGTAAGCTATACATTAATGAATTTAATGTAATACTGTGACTATGACTGGGAAAGTATGGATAAAGTAGGAAAAATGTTCTATGTTTAATAAATTAAAATTAAATATTTAATTAATGCGTTAATGCAACACGGACTTCTCAATTACAACTACCCCAAAAATCAATTATTACTCCACTGCTTAAATCATTTTTATTAGTGAGTTATGCAGTTATTGGTGTATTTTTTGAGAGTTTACCCCACCCTCTAGCCAATGGTCGTCCATACACAGCATTGGTTATTTCAAATCATCCTGTTCTATTTATTAATTAATCCTGATAGAAAAAAACACTATTGAACATTGCCGAAGTTAAACAGGTGGACAAGGACTCCAGCAGTTGCCGAAACATAGGGGATTTGCCAAAAGTTCAAATTGGTATGCCAAAAGTTTTTATCATTTCGAAAAATTAACTTTAATTTTTCACGTTTTCAGGGAAAGTCTATAAAAATTGCAAAATTGTACGCGACGTTTTCTTACAAACTGTACCTACCTAATGGCCCATAGTTGTATAAATTTCCAGCGTTTTTTTTTTCCGAACGCAGGAGAGGCATTATATAAAAATTAAAAGAGCGTTTGAGTAAACAACTTTAATGGAGATGAAAAAAGCATTTTACAACAGAATATATATATGAAAACAAATAATAATGGATTGTAAATGTAGGAAGGAATCAACAAAAATCACCTAGGTAAACGAATGGTAACATTGATTTGAATTTAGGAAAGCAAATTTAGTAAGAGTTGTACCAAATGTAAAAACGTTTTACAAATTTACCACTCAATTTCATTTAGGTAAACAAAACTTGGCTAGTAATTTTAGCAAGAGGTGAAATGACTCGTGAAACTGGAAGTAACGTGAGCTCCAGTTTGTGTAACGTTAAATAAGGGGACGGCAAAAAGCGTTCCTACAGGGAAGTTGAACAGTTCGACAGTTTTGGAATGCGATTAAGAAGGCTGTGAACTGCGGTTCGATTGCCTTCCAAATGCATTCCTCTGTTGGAACAAACCTAGAAACACGAGTGTGAATCGCAAAAGAGGCCTAATCTCCGTTCAAACTTAAGCTGACCGAAACGCGATCGATGTTTTTCTTCATGTTGGATGGTTGGTGGCTTTGCAGACGAGTGATCTATATAGAAAAATAATAAATCTTTGTTTAATAATTTGCAGCGTTTTTACAATAAGATTCCACCTATTAGTTTGTCAAGCATCATCAGTCTTCATCTTCTCTTATTTAGTTTCTATATTAGTTAGTTTCGTTATTTGAATCACAGTATATCACCTGTTGACGTTCTGTGATACTATTTTTTGCTGAGATACTTCTTTTACGCTTCGCCAGAGCACAGCAGAGTGAATTCGGTCAGTTTTCGCGACGTTTTATGGGAGGGTGTGATTTCCTCAGCTTCCCTCGATTTTCCCGGTGTTTTTGATAGAGGCTTCACTTGTTTAGGATTTTCTTCTGGTGTTGAAGGTTATTCTAGAGCCCTTTTACAGGATTTGACTTGAAATTCCAGAATCTAAAATTGAGGCAAATTCCCCTTTGTTGCTTAACGAAGTCAACACTCATAAGTTTCTATCTTCTTGTGGGTATACGCCAAAGAAAGGGGTATTAAAAAGTTGAAGATTGAGAAGATTTTAGTAGCGAAATGGTTTCCAATCATTGCTGAACCTGACACTGGCAAGTTTGTCAGTCACCAATTGTTTGAAATTAATATTAATACCAGTACCTACTTCCGGTAGTAATCCATGTTTCATTCTAGTGGTTTCAAGTTTTAATGGTTGTATCCACTCGTATTATTCTGTCGCTTTTGAAATCATAGTGGAAATAAGCTACGTGCGTAGGTACCCAGAGAGCGGAAATCCCGTGTTGCGGCGCTCGGTCGCAAATTGTCACCTTGGCATCCTAAGCCCTCACGTTCATTTGAAGTGTCTGAGAATCTTTTTTCTACATGTCTTGTTTTTAAAGGAAAAGTAAAAAGTACTCAGCGGGACGTCCCCTGGATTGCATGCATTACTAAATATGTTTCACAAAAAGTGGATATTTTCCGCTCGATTGTGGGTGTACATAAGTCACCCCTTTTCCTCTTTGTCTTTTTGTCAATTTGTCCTCCCGCCTGTTCTTCTCAAGTATCTGATTGATGAATACCGTAACTTATTTATCTACGCCTATTTATTATCAGGAGGCACCTATTAAGAATCCTTAAGTATCATCAAGAGCTCAATTTGGATTGTTAATGACTTTATTCAATGAGCTATTCAAATAAGAGCTGTGGAGAAGCGAGTGTTTTCGTGAAAGATGAATGATCGTGATTGAGCGTGAAAACTCAATTAGCGTGTTGACAGGGCGGATTGCGACATCAAAGTTGACAGGTGTGATGGGCCGTCGATAGGGCTGGTTAGGCGTCGAAAACACGAAGTTGTTTGAAGCCCTCTTTGGATCAAACATTCACAAGGGTCAAGTCACGTTATATCGAACGGCACTTTTGACGATTACCTGCTCCATCGATCCAACCTCCTGGGAAAGCTCAGAGACAGGCCTGAATCTCTGGGGAGTGACGTTGGCATTCCAAGTTGTGAGATCACGAGAGATGAAGGGGTCTCAGTCGGTCGCCGTTCGTTCTTAGTATTTCGCGAAAATAAAGAGGGCAAAGTACTAAATAAACGGGTTTTCCATATTTCTCTGGCAATTATTGTTCGATTTTGATGATTCCAGCGGCAATCTTTCAGTTTTTCAATTCCCAAGGCCCATGCACTAATGCATTTCTAAAATCCTTGAAAATTTCAAGTTTAGCTTCATTTTATGGGAAAAACAACAAAGTTAACGATTTTTCCCATTTTTCTCTGGCAATTATTGTTCGATTTTGATGATTCTAGGGGCAATCTTTCAGTTTTTCAATTCCCAAGGCCCATGCACTAATGCATTTCTAAAATCCTTGAAAATTTCAAGTTTAGCTACATTTTATGGGAAAAACAGGTAACTAAATTAACGGGTTTTCCTATTTTTCTCTGGCAATTATTGTTCGATTTTGACGATTCCAGCGTCAATCTTTCAGTTTTTCAATTCCCAAGGCCCATGCACTAATGCATGTCTAAAATCCTTGAAAATTTCAAGTTTAGCTACATTTTATGGGAAAAACAACGAAATTAACGATTTTTCCCATTTTTCTCTGGCAATTATTGTTCGATTTTGATGATTCTAGGGGCAATCTTTGTGTTTTTCAATTCCCAAGGCCCATGCACTAATGCATTTCTAAAATCCTTGAAAATTTCAAGTTTAGCTACATTTTATGGGAAAAACAACAAAGTTAACGATTTTTCCCATTTTTCTCTGGCAATTATTGTTCGATTTTGATGATTCTAGGGGCAATCTTTCAGTTTTTCAATTCCCAAGGCCCATGCACTAATGCATTTCTAAAATCCTTGAAAATTTCAAGTTTAGCTACATTTTATGGGAAAAACAACGAAATTAACGATTTTTCCCATTGTTCTCTGGCAATTATTGTTCGATTTTGATGATTCTTGGGGCAATCTTTCAGTTTTTCAATTCCCAAGGCCCATGCACTAATGCATGTCTAAAATCCTTGAAATTTTCAAGTTTAGCTACATTTTATGCGAAAAACATAACTAAATTAACGGTTTTCCCATTTTTCTCTGGCAATTATTGTTCGATTTTGATGATTCCAGCGGCAAAATTTCAGTTTTTCAATTCCCTAGGGCCCTACAGTAATAATTCATTTATAAAATCCTTGAAAATTTCAAACTTAGGTACAACTTTTTAAGCGCCTTCAATTTCGTGAAATACTGACCCGGAACGAGGAACGAACGGCGACCGACTGAAACCCGAGGTGAATTTTGCTCATTACCAATGCTGATCAAAGAAATCGATATATTGAAACAAAATTGAGTTCTTTCTTTTACGAAGAATGTACGTTGAGGGGAGAAAATTTGAGTTTGGCTTTTCTCGTTATCGAGTGCACTTTCGCATTGCTGCATCATTAGGACTTAGAGGCATTTTCTTTAATAATCACTCCATTTGGTATTCTGTAGGGTTCAGTCTTAAATTACAGATTGCGCGACATAAGGATATTTCAATTAAATTTTGGACAAAGTCCGCTTAAAGTAACCCATAGAAATGATTTTCAAGCTTCTTACAATTCAATTAATTGAAGCATGGAAATATTTTTAAAGAATAAATAAATAAAAATATTCATGGTGGAATCCAAATTCACTTCTTGGATTCTATTGGATATCCAATTTGTTGCAAACTCGTTCCAAACTGTATTCTAAATTTCTCAGTTATGTCCCAATCAATTTTATTCATTTTATGTCAATCTCATTTAACTCAAAACCTTGGAAATGCAAAAGAAATTGATTATTTCTCGTTGTATCCTATTATAAGACTGTAGAAGTTTGGTTTTTCTTTTTTTAATTGCGTTTGAGTGGAAGAACAAGTTTTGCTGTTCATTATTATATCATCCCTTTCTTCCGATGAAAAATCATTAACAAATCATGATTACAGTTCATGACCACGAATGTCGTAATTATTCAGAACGATGGTTTCAGGCCGGTAAAATGATAGGAAACGAGTTTCCCAGTTCCAAGTTGAAGTTTCTCTGAGAATCTGTATTATGTAGGCGGTCCAGTTAGCTATTGATTGCATTAATTTTTATGGGAGAAAAAGGAGTCTTGACCTTTTATCGCGTGACTCGAAGGACTTGATGAATGTTGACTCGTCATTTATTTGTTTGCTGTGTCTGTAGCACGAAAGGTGTGATTGTTTTGTAAGTAACGTATCGGTTTTCACGTATTCACGTATGCGGATAAACGACCTTTATTGGCCCATGTAGTATGTAACGACGCCGTACGTCGGCCTTGACGATGTTTTCTTTATAGCTCAGCCAAATTGTACCAAAATACTCCATTAGATAGAGACGTACAACACGGGACCTGAGGGAGGGGAAAAGAGGACTATTAAGCGACAATCTTGTTCAAACCACGGCCAAACGGCTGAACAAACAATCGATCCGACATTGACAATCATTCTTCTAGTTGACGAGTCATCAGACCCAACTATCGGATACGATTACTCTTGATAAAAAAGATTATGTCCGTTCATAGGCTCATTTCCACCTTCATATTCTTGAGAAAAGTCGAGACTGAAGGTTAAAAACACCGGAATTTGTTGGTTTACTCGAGAGAAACGACCTCTTCAAAGGCTCATTTCTACCTCCAATTTTTGAAAAAAAGCCGAGACTGAAGGTTGAAAACACCGAAATTTGTTGGTTTACTCGAGAGAAACGACCTCTTCAAAGGCTCATTTCTACCTCCAAATCTTGAAAAAAGTCGAGACTGAAGGTTGAAAACACCGAAATCTGTTGGTTTACTCGAGAGAAACGACCTCTTCAAAGGCTCATTTCTACCTCCAATTTTTGAAAAAAAGCCGAGACTGAAGGTTGAAAACACCGAAATTTGTTGGTTTACTCGAGAGAAACGACCTCTTCAAAGGCTCATTTCTACCTCCAAATCTTGAAAAAAGTCGAGACTGAAGGTTGAAAACACCGAAATCTGTTGGTTTACTCGAGAGAAACGACCTCTTCAAAGGCTCATTTCTACCTCCAAATCTTGAGAAATATCGAGACTGAAGGTTAAAAACACCGGAATTTGTTGGTTTACTCGAGAGAAACGACCTCTTCAAAGGCTCATTTCTACCTCCAAATCTTGAAAAAAGTCGAGACTGAAGGTTGAAAACACCGAAATCTGTTGGTTTACTCGAGAGAAACGACCTCATCAAAGGCTCATTTCTACCTCCAAATCTTGAAAAATATCGAGACTGAAGGTTGAAAACACCGAAATCTGTTGGTTTACTCGAGAGAAACGACCTCTTCAAAGGCTCATTTCTACCTCCAAATCTTGAAAAATATCGAGACTGAAGGTTTAAAACACCGAAATTTGTTGGTTTACTCAAAAGAAACGACCTCATCAAAGGCTCATTTCTACCTCCAATTTCTGAAAAAAGCCGAGACTGAAGGTTGGAAACACCGAAATTTGTTGGTTTACTCGAGAGAAACGACCTCTTCAAAGGCTCATTTTTACCTCCAAATCTTGAAAAAAGTCGAGACTGAAGGTTAAAAACACCGAAATCTGTTGGTTTACTCGAGAGAAACGACCTCTTCAAAGGCTCATTTCTACCTCCAAATCTTGAAAAATATCGAGACTGAAGGTTTAAAACACCGAAATTTGTTGGTTTACTCAAAAGAAACGACCTCTTCAAAGGCTCATTTCTACCTCCAATTTCTGAAAAAAGTCGAGACTGAAGGTTGAAAACACCGAAATCTGTTGGTTTACTCGAGAGAAACGACCTCTTCAAAGGCTCATTACTACGCTCATTTCTACCTCCAAATCTTGAAAAAAGTCGAGACTGAAGGTTAAAAACACCGAAATTTGTTGGTTTACTCGAGAGAAACGACCTCTTCAAAGGCTCATTTCTACCTCCAAATCTTGAAAAAAGTCGAGACTGAAGGTTGAAAACACCGAAATCTGTTGGTTTACTCGAGAGAAACGACCTCTTCAAAGGCTCATTTCTACCTCCAAATCTTGAAAAATATCGAGACTGAAGGTTGAAAACACCGAAACTTGTTGGTTTACTCGAGAGAAACAACCACTTCAAAGGCTCATTTCTACCTCCAAATCTTGAAAAAAGTCGAGACTGAAGGTTGAAAACACCGAAATCTGTTGGTTTACTCGAGAGAAACGACCTCATCAAAGGCTCATTTCTACCTCCAAATCTTGAAAAATATCGAGACTGAAGGTTGAAAACACCGAAATCTGTTGGTTTACTCGAGAGAAACGACCTCTTCAAAGGCTCATTTCTACCTCCAAATCTTGAAAAATATCGAGACTGAAGGTTTAAAACACCGAAATTTGTTGGTTTACTCAAAAGAAACGACCTCATCAAAGGCTCATTTCTACCTCCAATTTCTGAAAAAAGCCGAGACTGAAGGTTGGAAACACCGAAATTTGTTGGTTTACTCGAGAGAAACGACCTCTTCAAAGGCTCATTTTTACCTCCAAATCTTGAAAAAAGTCGAGACTGAAGGTTAAAAACACCGAAATCTGTTGGTTTACTCGAGAGAAACGACCTCTTCAAAGGCTCATTTCTACCTCCAAATCTTGAAAAATATCGAGACTGAAGGTTTAAAACACCGAAATTTGTTGGTTTACTCAAAAGAAACGACCTCTTCAAAGGCTCATTTCTACCTCCAATTTCTGAAAAAAGTCGAGACTGAAGGTTGAAAACACCGAAATCTGTTGGTTTACTCGAGAGAAACTACCTCTTCAAAGGCTCATTTCTACCTCCAATTCTTGTAAAAAGTCGAGACTGAAGGTTAAAAACACCGGAATTTGTTGGTTTACTCGAGAGAAACGACCTCTTCAAAGGCTCATTTCTACCTCCAATTCTTGTAAAAAGTCGAGACTGAAGGTTGAAAACACCGAAATTTGTTGGTTTACTCGAGAGAAACGACCTCTTCAAAGGCTCATTTCTACCTCCAATTCTTGTAAAAAGTCGAGACTGAAGGTTAAAAACACCGAAATTTGTTGGTTTACTCGAGAGAAACGACCTCTTCAAAGGCTCATTTCTACCTCCAAATCTTGAAAAAAGTCGAGACTGAAGGTTAAAAACACCGAAATTTGTTGGTTTACTCGAGAGAAACGACCTCTTCAAAGGCTCATTTCTACCTCCAATTCTTGTAAAAAGTCGAGACTGAAGGTTAAAAACACCGAAATTTGTTGGTTTAATCGAGAGAAACGACCTCTTCAAAGGCTCTTTTTCACCTCCAATTCTTGGAAATAGTCGAGACTGAAGGTTAAAAACACCGAAATTTGTTGGTTTACTCGAAAGAAACGACCTCTTCAAAGGCTCTTTTTCACCTCCAATTCTTGGAAAAAGTCGAGATAGATGGTTAAGTTCCGTCCATTTTGATCGAAACACTCCTGGAGACGTTGTGATAAGTTCTGCGTAGTCCTTTGTACCAGTTCACGCGGAACTGCTCGAATCTCTTGGGATGTTGACTCACCTCGAGCCTCCAATCGCTCGTCAAACCCAAATACTCCAATCTCCCTGCTGTCCCCAGGAAAGTATTCTAGAAATTTCCACACTTGCACCATAGTGCACCACTTGCTCTATGCATGTTTCATAGTCTTCCAATACTCTACATAAATTAGAGAAAATTCCCAATCGTGTTGTCCTTTTTTAAATAGGAGAAACCAGAAACCTGATCGTGAGATTGATGTTCGATGTCAAACAAATTAGGTTTCCGGTAGATCAATAGAAAGTATTCTTATTATTCTTTGATGCTTCACTATCCAACTCTCTTGGCAAACTTTTTAGGACGTCCCACAGTAAGACTTGGGCGTCCTTATGCGATCGATCTGGGGTGGAGGAGGACAACACTCAACAGAAAAAAATAACCACACAGTAATCCGTTTTAGACCATTCTGAATCCAAATCCGCGAAAAAAAAACCATAGGTGTATGTCTGTGTGTGTGGGTGTGACAAAATCTTGTGTCGTCAGCCCAGGCCTTAGTTCTCAACCGATTTTCCTGGTTCTTTTTTTTTTCGACGCGGAAAACTATCTAGTTGTGCACTACGTCGCCGGAATTTCGAATTTCTCCTTCTAATGGGGGGGGGTTACTGCTTAAAAAACGTGCGTTTGCGGGCATAATCTTGTGTCGTCTGCCCAGGCCTCAATTTTCAACCGTTTTTCGTGATTCTTGTTTTGTTCGACTCAAAATCTTGAAAATTTCACACTTTTTTTTCCAGAGTATCAAAATTGGCATGGAGAGTGGGGGGATAATTTCACAAAATATCCTATTTATAGGACGTCCCACAGTAAGACTTGGGCGTCCTTATGCGATCGATCTGGGGTGGAGGAGGACAACACTCAACAGAAAAAAATAACCAAACGGTAATCCGTTTTAGACCATTCTGAATCCAAATCCGCGAAAAAAAACCGTAGGTGAATGTCCGTGTGTGTGTGTATGTCTGTGTGTGTATGACAAAATTCTTTTGTCGTCTGCCCAGGCCTTAGTTCTCAACCGATTTTCCTGGTTCTTTTTTTGTTCGTCGCGGAAACCTACCTAGTTGTGCACTACGTCGCCGGATTTTCGAATTTTGCGTTTTAAGAGGGGGGGGGGAAGGGTTTTAATGCTCAAAAAACGTGCGCTTTAGGGCATAATCTTGTGTACTCGGCCCAGGCCTCAATTTCCATCCGATTTTTTTGTTTTTTTTTTTATTCGACGTGGATACCTATCTAGTTGTGCACTACGTCGCCGGAATTTCGAATTTTGCGTTTTATGGTGGGAAAGGGGGGGTTGATGCTCAAAAAACGTGCGTTTTTGGGCATAATCTTGTGTACTCGGCCCAGGCCTCAATTTCCATCCGATTTTTTTGTTTTTTTTTTTATTCGACGTGGATACCTATCTAGTTGTGCACTACGTCGCCGGAATTTCGAATTTTGCGTTTTATGGTGGGAAAGGGGGGGTTGATGCTCAAAAAACGTGCGTTTTTGGGCATAATGTTGTGTACTCTGCCCACGCTTCAATTTCCGCCGATTTCCCTGGTTCTTTATTTGTTCGTCGCGGAAAACTACCTAGTTGTGCACTACGTCGCTTGAATTTCGAATTTTGCCTTTTTAGGGGGGGAATGGGGGGGTTGATGCTCAAAAAACGAGCGTATGCGGGCATAATCATGTAAACTTTGGCCAGGCCTCCATTCTCAACCAATTTGCAAATTTCTTTTTTTTGTTCGACTCAGGAATCTTCCAAATTGCTCATTATTTCACTAGAGTATCAAAATTCTTAAGGGGAGAGGTCGAGTGGGGGGATAATATTCACAAAATTTCCGATTTTCCAATATTTCGGTTCCTTAATAGCTTACTAATTGTATCTAAACTTTGAACTTGAGAAAAATTCTCATTACCTATATCTCCGGATTTTCATGAATTATTCTCTGTGCAACCACAGAACTAAAAGTGGTGCCACCTTGGTGCCAGGACAACATAAACCGCTTCTTTCGTGGGTTTTTTTTCTGTTTCACCTTGAATACGGAAATGAACTTTGACGGACTGCCTACCAAAACAAATAGATGAAATTTCAACGTTACGACGTATTTCCGCTTTGGTGCCTGACTTGCATGGTGGGGGGGGGGGGACTTGATTTCGCATGTTGGGTGTCGTAGATCATAGTTTTCAAAATGCTCTTCAAATGCAAGGCTCCCATGCCGCTAGAAATGTTGTGGTGGGTATAGTGAGGGGGGGTGCTATTTCTTGCCTAAAATACTTAATAAATTACATCGAGTGAAAAAGGTTTTTCGCTCACCAACTGGTATTAATTGACCTAATACTTATCCAATGGGACGGCCCCTGGAATGCATGCATTACTAAACAATTTGTTCAATATTTCGGTCCCTTTACGGCTTACTAATTGTACCCAAGCTTTGAAATTGAGGAAAAATTCTCATTATACCTTCGGATTTTCACGAATTATTCTCTGTACCACCATGGTGCCATAAATCGCATATTTCGTGGTTTTTTTGTTTTTTGTGTTTCACCTTGAATGCGGATTTGAACTTTGACTGCCTACCGAAGTAGATGAAAATTTAACGTTACGCCGTTTTTCCGCTTTGGTGCCAGACTGGCACCATTGGTGTGTGAGGATGTGGTTGTAGGGGGGGGGGTGGGGGTGAACTCGAATTCCCATGTTGGGTATCGAAGGTCATGGATTTTAAAATGTTATTCAAATTTGAAGCTACCGTGCCGCTAGAAATGTTTTGGTGGATACGGTTGTGGGGGAGGGAGACCTCTGAATTACTAAATAAATTACATCGAGTGAAACAGTTTTATCGCTTACCAACTGGTTTAAATTGTTCAACCGCTTATCCAATGGGACGTCCCCTGGAATGCATGCATTACTTAACAATATGTTTTTCTTTTAAAACCCACTCTTCAATCGATAGTTTTCTTGCTAGGGCGTTTTGCAACTGTCATCCCCTATAATCCACCCTCATAATCTTGGTAAAATATATAAATTTGGTAAATCTGCAACATCATTTTTTCAATTTTTTTTTCAGGTACATCCCCACGAAATTTTGGGGTTTCGATGGCCACATCCAGACTATCCTGCACAGCGTTTTCGGACGAATGAAATCCCCTTGGCCAAGAGGGGAGAGGTGTGAAATACTGCTGGAAGATGGAAGTACACTGACGTACGATGTGTATCAGAGGCTGTCCAAAGATAAAGGTAACTAAACCAACTATAAGTGTCTGGTAATTATCTACCTACATATGATTCAAAAACTTAGACCTACATAGGTATTAGGTTCAATTTTCAAAAAAAATCACAAAATCAAAATTTTTTCAATAAGGTGCAATAAGGGTAAGTGGGGAGTATGCCTTTCACAAGCAAACATAAGGGCTGACACGAATATCCTTTTGGGTGTTGTAGAGAACTACGTTAAGTTTCACAAAACACCACTAGAGTGTACTCATATCGGTTGTAACCTTCACGGTGAGGTTATGATGTACCACATGTGTTTTCATCTGTGAGGTAGAGGTGATCAACTATTTTTCAACCCGAGTTCATCCTGCCTCTACTTGGGTATTGCTAATGACTGACAAGGTAATTATACACTTTAAGGGCCGGTTTCACCACAGTGGATTAACTAGAGTTGATCCACGACAGAGATTTAAATCCTGGATTTCGAGAAAGGACTGTTTCACGAACGCGTTATCACGATTTAACTCGGCCTTATCACGATTTAACTTGATCCACCCCGGAGGGTGGTTTAACTCTACTGATCCGTGGATCTTTACGAAAAAGGCGCCGCCATATTGTTTTTTGTTTACAAATTCAAATTCTGTTTACAAATTGCCGTCTTCCTACCCGTCTTGTGTTCATTTCGTTTTGATTTCATTTCGTTTTCATTTTGTTTAAATGAATCGACTATTCCCTATATTTTCGTCATTCTCGTCGTCTTCTGAGTCCGACGAGGACTTCCAACAACTATTGGAAGTCGTGGTGCTGAGACGGCGTATTGTGCGGGTAGATTGTAGATTGTAGATTGTACCTGAATCTGCGGATCAGGGTGAGGGGAGCCCAAAAGCACTGAAGCCTGGTGGCTTATTATTGTGCGGGAGAGAGTGGACCATTTCAATATTTGGGACGACACTGATTTTTTCGCCAGATTCCGGCTGACAAAGGAAGGGATTTCTGTAATCCTGGAAGAGGCTTGACGCTTGATGCTTGAAGATGGGAAAATTTACTAAAATTTAACATCAAAACAACGCCGTTGATGGCAAAAAATTTAACAAGAAATTACGCCCGACTATTGAAAAAAGTAAACAAAACTAGAGTTGTCATCTCTCACTTATTTGTCAAAACACAAACAACGGCGGACAAGACGTAAGTATCCACGGACAAAATATTATAGTTCCATGCTATTACTTCTTCCATGCTCCTTCATCGCGAGCGTTATCGTGCTGGGGATAGCAATTTCGATGCTAACTAAATAAACTAGGATTAACCTTGATCCATGGATGAAACTCTTTCGTGAAACGGTCAAGATCCTGATCCGTGGATCTATTTTGAATCCTGGCTTAAGATGATCGGAGGTTCATCCACAGTGGTGAAACCGGTCCTTAATGTTACAGTTTCATTGTACATATGACATTTTGTTCTAACTTTGGTTTTTTTGAAAATAATACCTCCTCTGCACTTTCCCCGTTTTTTTCCTCCTATGGGGGGAAGTGCAGAGTAAGAAACATGGGCAAGTGTGGAGTTCCGCACTTCCCCCTAAATGGATGAACAAGGGAAGTATGGAGCCTACTCACAAGCATAATACTATGTATTTTTCATCTACTCTTGTTGTGAACTTGGGCACTTTTAATGTAACTGGGAACTTTTTTATTCGCTCCAGTAAAGAGGGAGAACGAAAGATGTCGTCCCGAGTTGGGGTGGAGATGGTTCCTATGAAAATCATGCACCCCCCCCCCCCCCCATTGAAAGGTTAGGGCAAGGTACTTTAGGTAGAGATTGATGTTTTGAGATTAACTACTATGCATCGGATCATCTATACAATCGGGTTATGGATACAAGAAAGCTATGTGCCACACCCACTTTGCAGACTTTTTTCATTTCGAAGTTTTATGCAAACTTTTGCATTGTTAAGATAACCATTTGTAGTATAAGACTGTAAAAAAACGTTCTTATTCGTAAGACTGATGACTTACAGTGATTTAAACAATTTTCAATGAAGATTCAAAAGTTTGAATTTTGCAAGATTTTTATGTGTATACCACATAAAATATATTTAATGTGGTATACATAAAAAAAATATATTTAATAAAAATATTTTATGTGTATACCACGTTTTTAACTTTTCAAAACTGTGTAACTTCACCAATTTCTGTCCGATTTTAACTTTGCAAAAAGCAAAATAATGCCTGAAATGAGCTCTTCCACACACTTCGCCCTTCGCATTTGTAACTCCAACGACATGAGAAATGAAGGGATGCTCTGCACTTACCCCATTTAGGCGGGGTAAGTGAGGAGTACGGACAAAAATTATAGTATTGCTCGAAAAACCTACTATAACTTTAAAAAACCTTAAAATAACAACAAAACTGGTAAGAGGATAGTCCGAGGTGTGTAATGAAATAAGGAAAATAAATCTAGCTTTAAAAATGAGTTTCTCAGGATCTACCAAAGTTGAACTATGCAAATTGTACTCTGCACTTCCCCCGACGCACCTTAATGTGATTTTGTAAATATACTGAATAATTATACAGTAAGATTAAAAATCAATGAAGTGAATCAATTTAAATTTGAGATATTAAGATATTTAAGAAAGTCAAGATACATAAATATAGACAACAGGCTCTAGTAAACGTCATCTAAACTGCTACTTCCCCTAATTGAAATGCTCGACTAGTTCAGCTCTTTATAGCCAAGCTGTGACAGAAACTGAATGACAACCAATTCGCACCGTTGAGGATGCATAGGAAGACTTGAAGGCCGAGGGGTGCCAAAATTCACGAGACTGCCATAAAATTGCAGATCTTCATGCACATTTATGTTACCATGAAGGATCTCGAAGTGTTCACTTTCTTTTCGTGTCTTATATAGGGACGTCAAAAAATTAAACAATATACACCTCTGGCCCTGCAACTCAGTACATTCAAGAGATAGCAATGGTTATCCACTCCCGCTTCTAGTCATCTGGGGATGGGAGCCTTGTACCATCTACCACGCTCGTAAAATAAGGGCAGAGAATGAATAAAACGCCTGCTTGTCGCAATATGAAGACTGCATCGAACTGGCCATTCTCTAGTGCTCCTAACCAGCCGAATGGGGTGGTCGCACGCCATAGTAGTTGGGTTAATGGGAAATACCATCGCGACTTCGATGGAGCAGTTGGCTCGGTCGGATATCTGGGCCGTCCAAAATCCACACCTTTGCCAAACTCACATGAATGGAAAATCCTACCTGCCGCGCCAGACGGGATTCACTATTCATTGATCCCCCAACGCTTCAAACTGTGGAACTCCGAGCAAAACTGTGAACCTAAGTATCTCATTTATCCAGAACCAACAAAAACCCAAACTGGATGGATCAGTGGAGACATTAATTAAACGATGGCCTCCTCATCCATCCTCAAATAATTTATCCAGTCAGTAGGTTCGAGAACTAGGTCATTTAATAAGTTCACATGGGTGAACTGGTTTCTCATGAAAAGCCAATGTTTCAGCCATTTACTTTTGGGTTTTCTCTTCTCGATGTAGAGGCAAACAGCTGTGTAGTACAGGAGAGTATCGTCTATGAAAAGATTGTACACACAGCAGGTGACTATACAACACTTTGGGAGTCGAATCAGCACTGGAGGCCATGGCGTGGCGTGATGGAATGGCTCAGCAAATCTCCGACGTCTTCAACCCGCACCATTTACTAGGCGGCATCCGTAGAGGAGGCAATTCCCACTAGGCACTCTGGTGGTAAAAGTAGTTTCTCGTACATCCAATAGAGTGCTCTGATTAAAATTACCTTGAAGAGATCACATCAACTTTTGACGTGACAACGTCTTATAAATTGGTTTGCCGGGTGACACTTCAAGAAACTGCGTTACGCTCCGCTCTCGTATGCGCTTACAATGAGAGCGAGTGAGAGGCACGCGTCCCTTCCACTTCTCTCGCTCTTTCTCTCTTCCGCCTAAGAGCGAGAGAGACAGAGCGAGAGAGATAGGCATACACACCGGTTCATGTCTTGCACTTCTATTTAGGCGCCTGCATACAATTTTACACGTTGCCAGTTAATTGTAAAACGATTGTGTAGTGATAATGTGAAGGTAGTTTCGTCCATCGCAACAATTCAAACAGCAAAGGTAAATAATTTCAGACTGATAATATAACATGATGAAATAAATGACGTTTATTTCGTTTCTCAACCAATAATAATTTGTTTAAATTTTGAATTTCTCTCTTCGAGCTCAAATAAAATTTTGTTAATATGAAATTCAGTGCAAGATTATTTGTATAAATTCATGTTTTAAATATAATTCTTTGTATAAATAAATGTTTTAAATTGTTACTATTATTTTATCCTTCTTCCTACTATACGAATGAATATTAACATTAAAATTATTTTACCACTCAAAGTCGTTGTCACGTAATAAAACTTTCGCCCGTATACCGACTTTACAGGCAACCAATAATTTTTTTTTATATTTTTTCTGCTGGAGGGTTGGGTTTTTCGGTCCATTTTGTAATAGAAAAAGTGGTCTTTTCGACATTATCTCATATCAGAAGGATGACATATCAACCAACTCAACAACATAATTAATTAATGTTGAAAATTATCAATCACACTTGATTTGATCTCTCCAAGGTAATTTTAATCAGAGCACTCTATTAAACATACGAGAAACTACTTTTACCACCAGAGCGCCTAGTGGGAGTTGCCACCTCTCTTCTAGGGATACTGCCTAGGGCGCCATTTGGCTCAGCGAATGACATGCCACGCTATTTGGAGCGCTACTGTATGGCCAGCTTTTTGTAAGCAGATAAAATAGAGCAGAAAAACAGTGATGGAAGAGCTTGAGAGAAAATACTGAATGGTTCCTGAGTGAGCGTTGTGTGAGGTGAACTCAAATCTGAGGGGAACCTAATGAGGAATACCTGTGATTACAACAATCCATCCATCCATACAATCCATCCTCATCCATTTTGTAAAGCCCCGGTTTCTGTGAATACGTCTATCAGTACTTGTCCAGAACTCACCCACTTTTAAAGCTTTCTTCCTTTCTTCACGCACTAGAAAGTGTTTTGTGTTTCATTTTCAACTAGGTTCATGAATGTGTTTTAGTGTGCTGACTTCTTGGAGCAACTGACAGGAACTATGCTCCTAACATTATTGCTATCCATCATTGTATTAGTTTAATTTATATGATTATTATGCAGTATATTCGTGAATAATCCAACGTCATTGATAATTTTTATGTTAATTTACAGGAAACGTTACCATCATGATTGTTCCCGGGATATGTAATTCTTCGGAGAGCGTTTACGTCAGAACTTTTGTATACTACGCTCAATGTCACGGGTACAGATGCGCTGTCCTGAATCATTTGGGAGCTCTTGCATCAGTCAAACTGACTGCTCCCAGAATGTTCACTTACGGTAAATGACCCTTTTATCTATGTTACACCTGTTGAATCATCAAAAATTAACTTCCCTCGACCGGGGATCGATCTCTTCATTTTGATTATGAATCGGAGCTCCTACCACGTGACCTAAGGAAGTGAATTGTCAGAAATGCGAAGAGGTCGCTGATCACAACATCCCCCCCCCCCCCTGTTAGGAAATCTTAGGTACTCCGTTACCTAGTCAGGGAGGCTGCTTTGGCCGGCATTTTACAACCCAGTGAGAACGCGTATTTTTGAGTGGCTTCAGAGTTTTTTGTAATTGTTCCCTATTGACGGGGTGGGGGATCTGCTGACCTCAACGTTTGTCCGAGTAGGCGGTGGCTTGACTCGTGTCTTGGGAGGGAGCTGTTTTCATGACCTAATCTTGATGAATTATTGTTACTCTGAGAAATGCTGAGGAGACCATTCGGGTCCGGTACAACTGCGCCATACTGTTGAGTCATCAAAAATTAACTCCCCTCGACTTGGGATCGATCACCTATCACTTCCGATTCTGAATCTGAGCTCCTAACACTTGAGCTAAGGAAGCGAATGGACAGAAATGCGAAGAGGTAGCTGATCACAACACACGTACACTTGGTTAAGGGAGGATGTAAACTACCTGGCCAGGTGTGGAATTAGTGATAACCAGGGGATAATGCAGGCATCAGCTGTCACCTGGAAGAAGTGTTTCCGACTTTCTTTTATGCATTACTGTCCAGTCATCGGGGCATTGAGGACTGAATTATTTGTCATAACTTAAGTCTGAGTGCATTGGTGAGGAGAGGTGAGCACTCATCGCACTTCTATAGGTCTACCACAGAAAGTCTGCATCTGTGAGGAGTCTAATAGCTGGCTGATATGTGAATTTTTTTTTTTTTTTTTTTTTTCCTAACTCCCCTCAAAGACAAAATGAGGGGGCACGCCATAAAATAAAAATAAATAAAATAATAATTAAATAATGGGGAGGACGCCCAGGACTCACCCGACGCCGGCCCTAGGGATGAGGGAAGATGAGGAAGGTGGGGGCGGGAGAGAGGGATGAAGGGAAGTGCCTCTATAGAACGACCACCAGTTCAAATACGAGCCGAGCAGGACACGGGTGGTGATACCACGGAGTACGCCTACTGAGATGCCCAACTCACGCAACTCCGTGGCACTTTTCCCGCACCACACCCCGCGCCATGACAAGGTTGCAGCCATCACCCTGATGTTGTTGGGTGCCACTCCTTTTAGCTCCGACACCGCTTGCCGTAAATCATTTCTATCATACTTTCTTATCTTAGCCCGCCAAGTCTGCTCCATGTCCAAGCTGCCATTGACAACTTGGACATCCAGGATAATGCAAGACTGGTCGGGCTTGACGGCAACGATGTCGGGCTTCTTACCCCGGTCACTTGGCATGTGATACAATCTCTCTCTCTCAACATCCCAGCCGCTAGATGACAAAGCACCTGCTATCTGCTTGGCGACCGCATCATGACGTAAAATGTGGCCCCCATGAGTCCGAGGACACTGCTGCACTACATGATACAGATGTTCATTTCCACTCCGACAGGCGCGGCAAAGGGGTAGAGTTGTCCCATGACTACCCCTCGAACACCGTACCGCAGTTGGCAGAGTTGCCATGCGGACGGCGTGGAAGTGTCGGTAGTCACGGGCCCCAATGCCCTCCGAAGCCCAATCTACCCATTGGGAAGAGACAGGGCTTTCGGAGCACTGCCGGAGTTCTTTACCATCTACTGACTCATGCAGCGCAGCAGCGAACTCAGCAGACGAACTGGGTTTTGGAGCAGATGGTGTTGCTCGGTCGCACCATGCTAACTGCTGCCTGACAAAATCAAGATCAGCAGCTGCACGGGCGACCTCCCAGCTCGACCCTCGAAGGGCTAGCAGGCGCTGGCGGCGCAATGAAGGGATACATGCCGAGAGAGACACAATGCCAAGCCCACCGGATTTGACCGGTGCGTGAACATAGGCACTTGGGACACCAGGTGGGAACCTCAGCCAAGAGCGCACAGCAGAGCGAACTTGTCGATCTAACTCTTGCAGCCTCCCCGCCGTAAGCCTGCCAAAGACTAACCCATAGGTCAGCTTTGGCAGTAAGTACGTGCGGAGGAGGCGCAGCTTCTGCTGTGGCTTCAATGGAGCCTTGCTAACGCGAGCTAGCGCTCTACCAAGGTCCACACGGCTGGCACTAATGGTGGCCACCCCCATGAAGTCGACTCCAAGGTACCGCCAAACCTCCAACACGGATCGAGATGGGATGGGGGATTGTCCTATCACAAAACCCCCATCCACAACTTTCACCTTATGTTGGCGACCCGACGGGACCAAGGAGACCGACCCACACTTATCAGGGTTAACCACAAGTCCACACCTGGCTAGCTGCTTAGCAAATGCATTGAGGGCGAGCATTGGCAAATGCATTGGCGCAGAAGCCCTCACGGGTTTCTGCGAGTAGGATAACATCATCGGCAAAAGCCAATGCTCCTACTCGCACCCCAGGGGCGAGATCAAACCCTACTTCTGTGGGCAGCTTACCCAAGGCCGTGTCCACGACCAGGTTGAAGAGGAGTGGTGATAGGGGATCCCCCTGGCGTACCCCACGCCCAATCCGTACATCCCCTGACACCTCACCTCCTGCCTCCAGGACCGTCACGCCTTCCTGGTACAGACAGGCCACATACTCGATTAACCGAGATGGGGCCCCGACACCACGAAGGCAATCGGTCAGGGCAAGGTGACTGACTGTATCAAAGGCCTTAGCGACGTCCAGAGCAGCCAGATAGAGTTGGCGGCGCTTCATACGGGCCAGCGAGATGACAGTTTGGAGAACTGTAAGGTTCTCCGCCGTGCCATCTGCTGGCCGAAACGCTCTCTGGACGTCACCAATGATACCAGCCACCTGGAGGCGAGATGCCAGTACTTTCTGGAAGTGGCGGAAGACTACCGAGGACACAGAGATCGGTCGATAGCCTCCAGGCCCACTTCCCCCTTTCTTTGGGATGAACACCGTTCGGGCTCGGGTTAACGCTTTCGGGGGTCTTCCCGCAAGGAGGAGTAGGTTGAGGACGAGCAGCTTAATCGTCTTAGGTGCTCTATTCCAGCGACGGGCGGAAATACCATCAGGTCCAGCGGAAGTGGAGTTCTTGACACGGCACTTATGTGCCTCGTCAGACAGCACCGGCGAACCCATGATGCTGCGCAAGGAATCCCTGGTAGAGACTGGGGGAACCACACGCTCTCCAGGGTCGTGACTGGGAGCACTCAGAAGTGGCTCCCAGAAATCCACAAACTCCTGGAGAGGGGGTTGAACTTGATTTTCCCCAGGCTCTTCCAGTACCTCCGCAGCCACACGCGCCGGATGCTTCCTCCACAAACTCTGAACCCGGTGGTACTCCCGCCGTCTTGCTTGTTTGGCTGCTCTGCGACCTCCACGCAACACCACTCTAGGAGGAGGTCCCCCCTGGTGCTGCGTCACGGTCGCGTCCCCAACCCGCGGGAAGATTCTCCCTAAATAGGCTGCCACCTCATTTTCCAGGTTATCCAGCCCTTCAGCAGCCCGCCTCACCAGATCCTGCAGGTAGGTGCTTTCATAGCCTTCAATACGACCTACCTGCCCCCCAAGCCTCAAAACTTCGGTCTTCAGATCGGCAAGAAGACCGGAGGTCCCGGGGGAGGGATACTGAATGGCAGGCTGCTGCTCCACGTCAGCAACAGGAGATGCGGGAGAAGCCCCACTGCTATTTGCCAGGATCGCTTCCTGGACAAGCTGCTTATAGTGGGGCCTCAGGCGGATGTTCTTGATGGCAATGACTGTGCGCATGGGAAAACGTTCGCTTAAATAGACATTGATATTGCGTACCCCATCGCGCACAGCCACCACCTCATCTGCCGCCATCCTGCGCAACTCCTTGGAAGCATACCTGTGCTGTACTCGTTCAATATCAATAGCAGCATTAGCAGCAACAGGATGCTTCCGTCTGACGTGGAGACCAAGGCCGGACCTGGTAGTGAAAGCTCGCTCACAATGGGCACACTGGTGGTTCAAAGAGGCAGTGGATGAGGAAGAGGGTTGGGATGATGAGGAAGAGGAGGAGGGAGAGGATGGCCGACGCCCCTGCCTGGGGCGCCTCTGAGCGCCTCCCCTAGAACCCCGCGTGCCAATGGGCAGGCGGGGGTTATGAGGCATGTTGTTGGTTTGGTCCATAACGGGGGGGCGCTTAAAATGAAGGGTCAGGGAACCCGTTGACAGGGGTTCCCTCCCTATTCGCCAGAGGGTCATTCAGCCACCCCTGGAATTTCAAGAGGGGCTCACCAGGGAAACCTAATGGGACCACCTCTGTCCATCCCAGGGGGCCCGGGTTGCGCGACGGGGACGCATGACCTTGACTTGGGTAGGGATAAGAAGGGCTCCAAGGAGATAAAAACACCCTCTATTACCCTACCCCAGCAACCCAAAACCCAGGCATCAGCTGTCACTTAAAAGAAGTGTTTTCGACTTTCTTTTATGCATTACTTATTACTGAAAAATTAAAATATCTGCAATGGATTGTCTGTCCAGTCATCAGGGCATTAAGGACTGAATTATTTATCATAACTTAAGTCTGAGTGCATTGGTGAGGATAGGTGAGCATTCTACCAGAAGACCAGATGCAGGTCTACCACAGAAAGTCTGCATCTGTGAGGAGTCTAATAGCTGGTTGATATGTGAACTAACGATCTCGTCTTCCGACGTGAGACCTTCACAGGGAAGTGAAGGTCTATATTTACATCTATATTTGTGTCATTTTACTATTAATAAAAGTTTATTTCACATCATTATTCCAATCACCACTCTTCATTAATTTTAAATTGACACAATTATAGAATCAAATTGTCGCTACCTTTGTTATTTATTCACATTATTTCAAATAAACGACCCTCAATGAAAATACTAACGTTCTTGTTACGTATTCTAGGGCATACGGATGATTTGCGTGCTGTCGTTAAGCACCTCAACCAAAGATATCCAACCTCGAAAATCATCCTCGTGGGCTACAGTTTGGGAGGAAATCTGATAACGAAATACCTCGGTGAAGAAGGCGAAGATGTCTCCAAGAACATAGCTGGCGGTGTTTCCGTTTGTCAAGGCTACAATATCCTCGAGTGAGTGTTTTGAGTCAATATTTTGGCAAAAAGTATATGCTACATTGTATTTCCTCAGCCGAATGAGAACAAAATGAACCCCTGAATATTGCGTTTTCGATTGTCAGTATTGAAGACACAAACTGTTTTGGGCTATAGCATAGTTTTCTGAGAGAATAGCTCCATCAGTACCGCTTTACACATCAAATCAATACATCAGTTAGTTAGGTTGCTATCGCACCGGTTAGTGGTGCATAGTGCTGATTTGAAAGTTTTCCACCGGCTTTGGTTCATAGCTGTGGACTTGATCTGCTTCCATGAGATTGAAGGATCAGCATTTGATGCTTCAGCCACTAGGCTCAGGTTGGCCAGGGTTGGGATCCGTGCCCAGTCCAGAGCCTGTCTTGGAATTTCATTCGCTTCTTTCAGAAAGGTGTTTCCTACCCATCTCCACTTCCTTTCACAGATACATTCAGAGATGGGATCTTCGGTGCGACACTTGATTTGAAATCTAGGAAATCCTGTTCCTCCCCGGCCACCAGACTCCTGATTTATCGTACAAAGACATCTGTTGACGAAGGCTTGGAGCTTGATGCTTAATTTCTTATGCTTGCCAAGATTAACCAGGTCTCATATCCGTACCTTAACACAGATTTTACGTTTGACTCGAATTTTCGGAGTATTGTTTATCTGAGCTACGTGGATCTCCAGACTGGTCGAAGCCTAGCAATGCACATCTATGCGTGCTCTGCCATCGGCTGCTTGACTTCCCAGATATCTAAATGGTTCCACTTCCTCAATCTACTGAATCAAATAAACAGGCATAGCAGGAAATGTGCCTTCAAGAGAGAACTGGTAAATTGCTGCTTTGAAAAGGAACTTTGAAAGGAGGATTTTTTGGAGTAGTATAAATTGTTGCTATTTTATCGCATTCCTAAAGTTTCTTACTGAGTCTTCTCACAGAACAATTTATACATTTTTTTAATAACCATTAGACATCTGAACTACACATTGAGATCACAAAATTACTATTTTACAAAATTATTATTTTACTATTATTAATTATATAATGTAATTATGTAATTACATATACAGGGTGTCTACACTTTCGATGGGCATAACTTCAGGGTTCGATTCTACAAGGTATTTCCTACAAAAAATGTCTCTTAGCAATTTTCTTTTAACCCACTCAAAATTCTATTTTTTTCACTTTAAAGTTTTTCTTCGCGTTTTCGACCTTACGGCACTGATATGGTCATAACTCCCTTAAATCTCCTGAAAATTCAAATCTGACTACACCGTTAGAAAGAGCGTTAAATTACCAAGCTACCTATAGCAAAATCAAAATTTTTTAGCAATGTAGTAGTATCAAAAAATCAAGTCAAAAAGCGAACTTTAAAATTTGTTTGAAACTTGACTTTCTTCGACCAACGTTTTCACTGTAAATCCCTGCCCATTTCGATGGGCGCTCTTCGGAGAAAACATGCTCAAATTGTCACCTTTCCAACGGTCTATCAATTTTTATGTTCAACATTCAAAAAGAAAGAGTAAAAGAAGTTTGAATGTCAAAAAACGTGTGTTTTACAAGCAAATCCAGTGTTTCAAGCCGGTTTATGGTCCCCCTCGATCACAAAATGGCTTGACGATTTTGGTGTCATTTTCTATGTAATTATTTACGCTGAATCCAATGGTGATACTTCCGAATGATTCCGACTGATAGAAAGTGGATTTTTCGAAGAAAACCTTCGGTTTTCGTACATAAAATACGCATTATTCGTAGATATGGAAGATATCATAAAGTAATACCTTTCTACTCAACAAAATCTTCAATCAGCTAGAAATTTGGTGTTTTTATTGAGTTGAAAGGTGTTACTTTATGTACGATGCGAATTTTATGTACGAAAAACGAAGGTTTTCTTCGATAAATTCACTTTCTAGCAGTCGGATTCATTCGAAAGTATTACTATTGGATTCAGCGTAAATAATTACATAGAAAATGATACCAAAATCGTCAAGCCATTTTGAGATCGAGGGGAACCATAAACCGGCTTGAAACACTGGATTTGCTTGTAAAACACACGTTTTTTGACATTCAAACTTCTTTTACTCTTTCTTTTGAATGTTGAACAGAAAAATTGATAGACCGTTGGAAAGGTGACAATTTGAGCATGTTTTCTCCGAAGAGCGCCCATCGAAATGGGCAGGGATTTACAGTGAAAACGTTGGTCGAAGAAAGTCAAGTTTCAAAAAAAATTTTAAAGTTCGCTTTTTGACTTGATTTTTTGATACAATTACATTGCTAAAAAATTTTGATTTTGCTTTAGGTAGCTTGGTAATTTAACGCTCTTTCTAACGGTGTAGTCAGATTTGAATTTTCAGGAGATTTAAGGGAGTTATGACCATATCAGTGCCGTAAGGTCGAAAACGCGAAGAAAAACTTTAAAGTGAAAAAAATAGAATTTTGAGTGGGTTAAAAGAAAATTGCTAAGAGACATTTTTTGTAGGAAATACCTTGTAGAATCGAACCCTGAAGTTATGCCCATCGAAAGTGTAGACACCCTGTATAATGTAATTATTACCTATACAGGGTGTAAGCCTAACTGGTCTGCCATACGGTACCAGTCGATTTACAACTAATTTGCAACAAAAAATGTCTCCTAGCAATTTTCTTTAAAACCCTTCGTTTTCGAGTTATTTCAACTTCAAACGTTTTTTTCGTGATTTTGACCTTATGTCATTAAATTGGTCATAACTCCGTTAATTAGCTGGGTAAATTACAATTTGAGGATACCGTTGGAAAGAGCATTAAATTTCCTATCGGATAGATGCCTTAACTTTTTTTTGAATCAAGGTTTAAGACATGAAAACGGCAATTTTTTATGAAAGAGAATTTTAGATAATTTTGAAAACTTAGTATTTTTTCAATCTAAATTTGAACTATGTCAACCAATACTTTTTCAAGATGCAAGAACGGTAAAAACTGCCCCAAAATTTCAGCTTTCCAAGGGTATAGTTGATTTTGCCTGTAGAAACTTTTTTTGAAGAGAAAACTGAGTTTGAATGCTGAAAAACGTGAACTTTTCTAGAAAAGTCGTGTCATTTGCATTGACAATGACGAAACCGTGACTTCAATGTTGAGTGGGCTTAATGATGGTATTGCTGGTACTTTTTTATGCTGTATCGGAGGTACCATTCTCAAGCATTTCGAATACATATTTTCGTTCAGTTTCATTGTAGATTTCAGGGTCAAGCCATATTGTAATGGGACTCCCGTGGAATACATACGGCATTGGATCGGATCAAGCAAACGCCTCAGTTACTTTTTAATGCTGTATCGGTGGTACCATTCCCAAGCCTCTCATCCGAGCTTTTGTGTTTACAAAACAAGTGATGTCGGATTACCTGCAAAACGTACACAAACGTTCAAGAGGTCAGGAAACAACACGACCTGAATGATCCAGACCGAGCGGTCAGTTTAAATTCTGCTTTCGCTTCCATTCGAGCGAGCTACGGCATGTGTCTCTGGAGACGAGACTCGGGCCGGTTGCGGGGCCGTGAGTTCGAGGCTCGCCTCGGAAGCATATTTTCGTGCAAGCCGGTTGCAGTTCCCCCTTGTCCCAACCCAGGGCGGTGAGGCCAATGGGAAGCCATGAGCGAAATCATCAGAAAAAATTCTGATCTTCCCTTTGGAAGACAGCTGATGACGACTAGAATGATTGGCCAGGAATGGCAGTCGGACGAAAATCCAACCTGAAATGGTTGTTACTTTAACTTTTTTTAAAACTTACATCGCAAAACGTAAAGCACATTACATTTTTTTACTTACCGTTTGAGTTACGTAAAGGTTGTTGGATATTAGTAGGATGCTATTCGGACGGCTGAATATGGTTATTGACGGGTACACAGAACGCAAAACATGCACTTCACAGAACGGGTGCCTAGGTGAATACATACCTCAGGGAACACGCCTCGACTTGGCACTCGTCGATTAGAGAACCTTTGCTGGTATTCACGAACCGCAGCAAACCCCGTAAACCACCAACATATCCGAATATTCCGCATTTGAGAAAGTCGTCATCATAAATACCGGAATGGAAGCGAAAGCAGAATTTAAACTGGCCGCTCGGTCTGGATCATTCAGGTCGTGTTGTTTCCTGACCTCTTGAACGTTTGTGTACGTTTTGCAGGTAATCCGACATCTCTTGTTTTGTAAACACAAAAGCTCGGATGAGAGGCTTGGGAATGGTACCACCGATACAGCATAAAAAAGTAACTGAGGCGTTTGCTTGATCCGATCCAATGCCGTATGTACCTACTAGCTGAAAAGCCTACTAAAAGCAGGCAAAGACTATTCCTCCGACTCTCCTCCCGCCACCAACTCCCTCCGACTCCTCCCGCCCCCAACCCCTCCGACTCCTCTCGCCTCCGACTCCTCCCGCCCCCAACCCCTCCGACTCCTCTCGCCCCCGACCCTTCCCGCCCCTCAACCCCTCCGACTCCTCTCGCCTCCGACTCCTCTCGCCTCCGACTCCTCCCGCCCCCAACCCCTCCAACTCCTCTCGCCTCCGACTCCTCCCGCCCCCAACCCCTCCAGCCTACAACTCTCCCTCTACCACGACCCCTCCGTGCATACGTACGTACGTACGTACGTACGGTTGGCGTTTTATATAATTAGAATTCCACGGAAGTCCCATTACAATACGGCTTGACCCTGAAATCTACAATGAAACTGAACGAAAATATGTATTCGAAATGCTTGAGAATGGTACCTCCGATACAGCATAAAAAAGTACCAGCAATACCATCATTAAGCCCACTCAACATTGAAGTCACGGTTTCGTCATTGTCAATGCAAATGACACGACTTTTCTAGAAAAGTTCACGTTTTTTCAGCATTCAAACTCAGTTTTCTCTTCGAAAAAAGTTTCTACAGGCAAAATCAACTATACCGTTGGAAAGCTGAAATTCTGGGGCAGTTTTTACCGTTCTTGCATCTTGAAAAAGTATTGGTTGACATAGTTCAAATTTAGATTGAAAAAATACTAAGTTTTCAAAATTATCTAAAGTTCTCTTTTTAGATGCCGTTTTCATGTCTCAAACCTTGACTTAAAAAACGTTAAGGCATCTATCCGATAGGAAATTTAATGCTCTTTCCAACGGTATCCTCAAATTGTAATTTACCCAGCTAATTAACGGAGTTATGACCAATTTAATGACATTAGGTCAAAATCACGAAAAAAACGTTTGAAGTTGAAATAACTCGAAAACGAAGGGTTTTAAAGAAAATTGCTGAGAGACATTTTTTGTTGCAAATTAGTTGTAGAATCGACTGGTACCGTATGGCAGATCAGTTAGGCTTACACCCTGTATAATTATACAGGGTGTCTACACTTTGGATGGGCATAACTTCAGGGTTCGATTCTACAAGGTATTTCCAACAAAAAATGTCTCTTAGCAATTTTCTTTTAACCCACTCAAAATTCCTTTTTTTTCACTTTAAAGTTTTTCTTTGCATTTTCGACCTTACGGCACTGATATGGTCATAACTCCCTTAAATCTCTTGAAAATTTGATTCTGACTATACCGTTAGAAAGAGCGTTAAATTCCTGAACTACCTAGTGCAAAATCAAAATATTTCAGTAATAAAATAGTTTCAAAAAATCAAGTCAAAAAGCCAACTTTAAAAAATTTTTGAAACTTGACTTTCTTCGACCAAAGTTTTCACTCTAAATCCCTGCCCATTTCGATGGGCGCTCTTCGGAGAAAACATGCTCAAATTGTCAGCTCTCCAACGGTCTATCAATTTTTCTTTTTAACATTCAAATTGGAAGAGTAAATGAAGTTTGAATGCCAGAAAACGTGTGTTTTACAAGCAAATCAGTGTTTTAAGCGGTTTATGGTCCCCCTCGATCTAAAGTTGGCTTGGCGAGTTTGGTATCATTTTCTATGTAATTTTTTACGCTGAATCCAATGGTGATACTTCCGAATGATTCCGACAGCTAGAAAGTGGATTTTTTGAAGAAAACCTTCGTTTTTCGTACATAAAATACGCATTATTCGTAGATATGGTAGTGAGCATGAAGCAACACCTTTCTACTCAACAAAAACTTCAATAAGTTAGAAATTCGGTGTTTTGTTGAGTAGAAAGGTGTTGCTTCATGCTCACTACCATATCTACGAATACTGCGTATTTTATGTACGAAAAACGAAGGTTTTCTTTAAAAAAATCCACTTTCTAGCCGTCAGAGTCATTCGGAGGTATCACTATTGGATTCAGCGTAAAAAATTACATAGAAAATGATACCAAACTCGCCAAGCCGTCTTGAGATCGAGGGAGACCATAAACCGCTTGAAACACTGGATTTGCATGTAAAACACACGTTTTTGACATTTTCATGTCTTTCATATGGCACATAAAAAAAAAATCGTCACGAAATTTGTTGCGACGAAATTTGTCCCAAGTCGCCACAATGATGATTATGACCATCAGAAGTGAAGTTGTTAGGTACTTTACAGGTAGGTACTTTACAGTTAGGTAGGTACTTTACAGTTTGATATTACCAGATCAGCTGAGTCGAAAATTGAGCTCCCAGATCAGCTGAGCCAAAAATCGAGCTCCCAGATCAGCTGAGTCGAAAATCGAGCTCCCAGATCAGCTGAGTCGAAAATTGAGCTCCCAGGTCAGCTGAGTCGAAAATCGAGCTCCCAGATCAGCTGAGTCGAAAATCGAGCTCCCAGATGTCTCGGGAGGGGAGGGGGGCATGAAAATGTTTCAATGTGTTGCAGACTCGTATGCAAGCGTTTCCTTTAATTTGACATTCAATCTTCATTTACTCTTCCAATTTGAATGTTAAAAAGAAAAATTGATAGACCGTTGGAAAGCTGACAATTTGAGCATGTTTTCTCCGAAGAGCGCCCATCGAAATGGGCAGGGATTTACAGTGAAAACTTTGGTCGAAGAAAGTCAAGTTTCGAAAATTTTTTAAAGTTGGCTTTTTGACTTGATTTTTTGAAACTATTTTATTACTGAAATATTGTGATTTTGCACTAGGTAGTTCAGGAATTTAACGCTCTTTCTAACGGTATAGTCAGAATCAAATTTTCAGGAGAAATAAGGGAGTTATGACCATATCAGTGCCGTAAGGTCGAAAACGTGTAGAAAAACTTTAAAGTGAAAAAGAAGGAATTTTGAGTGGGTTAAAAGAAAATCGCTAGGAGACATTTTTTGTTGGAAATACCTTGTAGAATCGAACCCTGAAGTTATGCCCATCGAAAGTGTAGACACCCTGTATAATCACTTATACAGGGTGTCTACACTTTCGATGGGCATAACTCCAGGGTTCGATTCTACAAGGTATTTCCAACAAAAAATGTCTCTTAGCAATTTTCTTTTAACCCACTCAAAATTCCTTTTTTTTCACTTTAAAGTTTTTCTTCGCGTTTTCGACCTTACGGCACTGTTATGGTCATAACTCCCTTATTTCTCCTGAAAATTCAAATCTGACTACACCGTTAGAAAGAGCGTTAAATTCCTAAGATACCTACTGAAAAATCAAAATATTTCAGCAATAAAATAGTTTCAAAAAACCAAGACAAAAAGCCAACTTTAAAAAATTTTCGAAACTTGACTTTCTTCGACCAAAGTTTTCACTCTAAATTCCTGCTCATTTCGATGGGCGCTCTTCGGGGAAAACATGCTCAAATTGTCAGCTTTCCAACGGTCTATTAATTTTTCTTTTAAACATTCAAATTGGAAGAGTAAATGAAGTTTGAATGCCAGAAAACGTGTGTTTTACAAGCAAATCCAGTGTTTTAAGCGGTTTATGGTCCCCCTCGACCTCAAGATGGCTTGACGATTTTGGTATAATTTCCTACGTAATTTTTTACGCTGATTCCAATGGTGATACTTCCGAATGATTCCGACTGCTAGAAAGTGGATTTTTCGAAGAAAACCTTCGTTTTTCGTACATAAAATACGCATTATTCGTAGATATGGTTGTGAGCATGAAGTAACACCTTTGAACTCAACAAAAATACCGAATTTCTAGCTGATTGAAGTTTTTGTTGAGTTCAAAGGTGTTACTTCATGCTTACAACCATATCTACGAATAATGCGTATTTTATGTACGAAAAACGAAGGTTTTCTTCGAAAAATCCACTTTCTAGCAGTCGGAATCATTCGGAAGTATCACTATTGGATTCAGCGTAAAAAATTACATAGGAAATGATACCAAAATCGTCAAGCCATCTTGAGGTCGAGGGGGACCATAAACCGCTTAAAACACTGGATTTGCTTGTAAAACACACGTTTTCTGGCATTCAAACTTCATTTACTCTTCCAATTTGAATGTTTAAAAGAAAAATTGATAGACCATTGAAAAGCTGACAATTTGAGCATGTTTTCCCCGAAGAGCGCCCATCGAAATGGGCAGGGATTTAGAGTGAAAACTTTGGTCGAAGAAAGTCAAGTTTCGAAAAATTTTTAATGTTGGCTTTTTGACTTGATTTTTTGAAACTATTTTATTGCTGAAATATTTTGATTTTTCAGTAGGTATCTTAGGAATTTAACGCTCTTTCTAACGGTGTAGTCAGATTTGAATTTTCAGGAGAAATAAGGGAGTTATGACCATAACAGTGCCGTAAGGTCGAAAACGCGAAGAAAAACTTCAAAGTGAAAAAGAAGGAATTTTGAGTGGGTTAAAAGAAAATTGCTAGGAGACACTTTTTGTTGGAAATACGTTGTAGAATCGAAACCTGAAGTTATGCCCATCGAAAGTGTAGACACCCTGTATAATAATTATATAATAATACTATATAATATTATATAATCACTTATATAATAATACTAAATAATTATATAATTATTATATAATTATTTAGTATTATTATTGGTTATTAGTTCTCCGGAACTATATATTTAATATTATATTTTATTATTATTAGATCTACAAAATAATTATACAGGGTGTCCCCGAAAGCGTTCTTCCCCCCCCCCCCCCCCTGCTAAAATCGTCCGGATAGTCGTTAAAAAAAATTTTTTTGGAATCTTCGTGATTTTCCCCAAGAATCTCAAATATGACCACGGTGCGCATTGCATACCAACTTCGTTTTTTCAAATGAGAGCCCCCATTTTCTACTGCATAATATACGAATATTATTCGGATTCTACGTGAAATTTCATGAAAATTTCATCCTTCAACCGATTTTTTTTTTCTATCGCGCTCAAACCGCTCAGCGCGCGCTCTAAGATGCGCAACCGCGAGGTCTCGTAAAAATGTGCATGTACAAAGTACCCAAGTGTGACACATGATATTTTAGTATTTTTTGCGCTGAATCACGTGGTGATGTTAGTTTCTTAATTTGACTGCATTTGGATCAAATTATCGACGCAAAACAAACTTTTTTCAAAGGAAAATTGCCTTTTTACTCACTACATAATACTAAAATGGTATTTTTACTAATTTTTTACTCACCACTAAAATGGTCTTTTTCCGATTATCTTGGGAAAAACCGGTCAATTGGACAGGATGGTTTTGCCCATAAAAAAGGCCATTTTCTTTTTTAAAAAGTTAATTTTTCGTCAATAGTTTGATCCAAATGCAGTCAAATTAAGTAACTAACTTCACCACGTGATTCAGCGCAAAAAAATACTAAAATATCATGTGTCACACTTGGGTACTTTGTAAATGCACATTTGGACGAAACCTCGCGGTCGCGCATCTTTGAGCGCGTGCTGAGCGGGTTGCGAGCAATAAAAAAATCGGTTGAGGGGTGAAATGTTCATGAAATTTTACGTAGAATCCGAATCCGCAATAAAAAATGGGGGGTCTCATTCGAAAAACCGAAGTTGCACCGTGGTCATATTTGAGATACTTGAGGAAAATCTTAAAGATTCCAAAAAAAAATTTTAACCACTATCTGGACGATTTTTGGGGCACCCTGTATATTAAATACTTATATAATTAGTTATTATTAATTATATAATTTTATTATTTATTACTTTACAATATTACTATTACCTGTTCTATTTTATGTTTAATTATTTGTTGACGTTTGCAATGCCTGTTTAGGCGTTTTAAAAATAAAAACTATTATTATTATTAAGCCGTACTTTGGAGGAGTCCTCCAAGTCGAGTCAAAACTATGAATACCGCCCTGAAGGTGAAAACAGGCCTTCGAAGTGATCAAAGTGTTTTCAACCTTCATTCTTCGGACGAACCTTTGTATTCAGAAAAGTGTCAGTGGTAGCGACCTCAGTTCCTTCAGAAAGGTTTGTTTCTGAGCTGGCCAAATTCTGACACAGGGAAGCCGGCTGTCTTCCAACTTATCCAATAAACATATTTCTCAAGGACCTTGATGATCTGTATGGAAATTAATTATTAGAGAGTTTTCTCCACGAAGGCCCCACTAAATTATCGTCTATTCGATTAATCGATTATTTGTTAGTCGATACCCATGTTTAACGAAGAGATAGCGGGATATTCCGGTTCCTTTATGTGGTACCTATCTACTTATCTACTTGTTTATGTATTTGTCATTCATACCAATTAAATATTCCTTCTCCATTCCAGGGGCACCAAATGGTTACTGCAGTGGGCCAACTTCAGACGAATTTATTTATATTTCATCACCGAAGCCGTCAAGTCCCTCATTCTCCGTCATCGTAAAATGCTTTTGTCCGAACAAGCGAAACAAATGTACGAGCTCAGTGAAACCGATATCATTTCCGCTGCAACTTTACCAGAGCTCGATGAGGCGTACACGAGGTAAGTTTCCATTAGGTTACGTCATGTCAAGGAGTTACAGCTTTCGCACTTTGAGTCAAACCTTTCGCGAATTCAATTAAATTTTGACATTTTCATGTCTTTCATATGGCACATAAAAAAAAATCGTCACGAAATTTGTTGCGACGAAATTCGCTAACGAAATTTGTTGCGACGAAAATTGTCCCAAGTCGCCACAATGATGATTATGACCATCAGAAGTGAAGTTGTTAGGTACTTTACAGGTAGGTACTTTACAGGTAGGTACTTTACAGTTTGATATTACCAGATCAGCTGAGTCGAAAATCGAGCTCCCAGATCAGCTGAGTCGAAAATCGAGCTCCCAGATCATCCCGGGGGGGGGGGGGGGGGCATGAAAATGTTTCAATGTGTTGCAGACTCGTATGCAAGCGTTTTACTGTCGATTTTTAACGAACATATTGCTAGAAAAATTTTTTCGCAAAGACTTTGCAAATTAGACTTTGCGCAAAGTGAATTAGGCCTTAAGCAAATCTGTAGTTTTAGTAAATTGGAGGATGGTCCCCTACGAATTGGAGGGTGATATCCTACGAATGTCCCCTGTGAATTGGGAAGATGGTCCCCTAAGAATGGGAACGTGGTCCCCAATGAACTTGAGACCATCCCCAATTCATAGGGGACCGCTATTGCTTCCTCACTACCGAAGGTAGGGAAGCTTTGTATTCGTGAAAGAAGTGAAAAAAAAAATGTCCTCCAAAATCAAAATTTCCACTTGCTTTTTGCGTTTTAGAGCTTCCCGAACAATTTTGGTTCCGTGTCTGTCTGTCTGTCTGTCGGTCTGTCTGTCTGTCGGTCTGTCTGTGGTCAATCCTTGTCCCGGGCAAAACTATACTAACCTGTGGTCCGATTTTGATGAAATTTTCAGGGATTGTGCGGGTTAGGTCCTAGACGGTCCCCTATAAATTTCAGCACCTTCGGACCAATAGGAGCGAGTGCGCATGCGCAAACGTGATTTTCCTGGGACCTCGGTTTCTCGGTTTCTAATGAACCGATTTTGCTCAAATTTGGAGGTTAGTTAGGGACTAACTTCTAAGAGACACCCTATGAGTTTCAATCAAATTGGTCAAGCAATAGCCGCTGCGCATGCAATGGAGAATGCTGAAGGCGCCTGAGTGATCACTGATCAGCTGAGTGAGCTCCAAGGCCATTTTCTCTCCTGTTGAACGCAGGAAGCTGAAATTTGAGAGGCAGGGTCAATGGAGAATGCTGAAGGTGCCTGAGTGGTCACTGATCAGCTGAGTGAGCTCCAAGGCCATTTCCTCTCCTGTTGAACGCAGGAAGCTGAAATTTGAGAGGCAGGGTCAATGGAGAATGCTGAAGGTGCCTGAGTGGTCACTGATCAGCTGAGTGAGCTCCAAGACCATTTCCTCTCCTGTTGAACGCAGGAACCTGAAATTTGAGAGGGCGGGTCAATGGAGAATGCTGAAGGTGCCTGAGTGGTCACTGATCAGCTGAGTGAGCTTAAATATTACAGTGGAAGAAAGATAAAGAGGGAGAGGGAGCAAAAACCTTTTCAAGGTATGTCACATTTTAGCCATTAGGCTCTAAGCGGAAATCATCCGGGGGTGCAGGGGGCGAAGCCCCCGCCGAGGCGCGCAGCGCCGAGTTTTCGCCAACTGATTCTATACGTCCATGTTACAATGAGTGAGGAAGCTATACTGCCCACCCAACTTGGCAGACGTTTTTTCCTCATAACATAGTAACGTCTGCCAAGTTGGGTGGGCAGTATAGCTTCCTCACTCATTGTAACATGGACGTATAGAATCAGTTGGCGAAAACTCGGCACTGCGCGCCTCGGCGGGGGCTTCGCCCCCTGCACCCCCGGATGATTTCCGCTTAGAAAAATTTTATTTACTAAAATTATTTACTTATTTCCTTTTACTAAAATTACTGATTGTCTAAGGCCTAATTCATTTTGCGTCCTGCCAGGAATGGCAGTCGGACGAAAATGGTTGCTTACTTTACTTTTTACTTTTTTACTAATTCAATTTGCGTAAAGTTTAATTCAATTCGCGAACTACCTTTCATACCATCCTTCTCCCAACGTCAATTCTTTTACAATAAAGTTCCATTCTCGAAAGTCCTTCCAAGGTACAAGAACAATATAAATCCTCTAATATCGCAACTCGACTTCTACGCCAAACATTGGGGAACAGTCCTCCGAATTTCCAAAAATTCATCCCCTGCCTGTACCAAAAAAAATGGATTCCCTGTACCAAAAATTCATGGACTCCCTATAGGTAAAACACCACCTAATAGGGAAAACACTAAAGTTATACAATCTCCTTCGTTTCCTTAAAGAACCTTATATTTTATGCACATTTTCAAATCACAACTGAAAAATGATTTTGAGTTGAAAATTATTATTAAATCCATATGAAGATCGTGTTCGGCACGATTTACAAATTGGTGGCGTTTACGATACGTCTTGTTGATTCTTTTTGCAGGAAAGTCCATAAGTTCAAGAGCGTTCCCGAGTTCTACCAGTGGAGCAGTTCAATAAACTATCTGCCAAAGATAAAAGTTCCTCAACTATTCCTCAATTCGATGGACGACCCTCTCATTCCCGAAGTGTTGCTCAAACCAATAAGAGAGCATGCACGTAAGTAACAAAAATGTCTTTAGGAATACTTATTCGGTAGATCACAGGTTCTGCTAGTCACTGGGACCAGTTTTTTGATTTTTGGACCATTTACTTATTTATTTATTTTTTTCTGGGTAGGAAGTGGGGAAATTTTTTAAAGGGGTCTCGGTCGGAGTTCGTTCCTCGTTCCAGGTTAGTTTTCTCTCAAGAACCAGCGCTCAAAGTTTAAAAGTTGTACCTAAATTTGAAAATTTCAAGGATCTTCAAAATTTACTAGTGCATCTACCTAGGGAATCGAAAAACTAAAATATTGCCGCTGGACTCATCAAAATCGAACAATAATTACCGGATTACCACTTTTTGCCATCAATTTTTGTTCGATTTTGATGATTCCAGCGGCAATATTTTAGTTTTTCTATTCCCTAGGTAGATGCACTGATGAATTTCGAAAATCCTTGAAAATTTCAAATTTAGGTACAACTTTTAAACTATGAGCGCCGGTTCTTGAGAGAAATACTAACTCGGAACGAGGAACAAACAGCGACCGACTGAGACCCTCTCAAGAGCGATGGGGAGGTTTCACCCCCAAAAGTGTTGGATTCCCCCGCTTGGGCGTACCAACTAAAACCCCACTCCCTCTGCTTAAGACTCACCCCGGAACCACTTGTACAGTATTACTTCAGGGTGAGCCCTTTTGCCTTTTTTTTTTTTTTTTTTTGCCTGAAAGCCTCTTCTACTTCTGCTCTCTACTCAAATATCCAATCTCTCCATCCATCCTCTTCTTCTTCCTCCCATCTTTTTTGCTTTAAAGGCTGCTGTGACAAATTCCGCCTCTGCATCCCAGCTCGATTTGCTCCTAATCATCTCGTGTATGATTGTGTGTGGGCTCAACCTCTTCTGCACTCCTCCTCATATCCATTCATTGTGGGCATGCGAAGAAGGCCAGTTAGAGTCACTAAGACCACAGTTGATTGACGAGGCCCAGTGTTGTAATCAGTTATTGTCACTTGGTTGGCAGATGCAAGAGGAGTTTTTAAAAATTGTTTTGTTTTGTCCCGCCTATTTTCTTGATTTCCCTCTCGTTTTTAAATAGAGATTTGAGAGGAAAACAAAATGTTATTTCCGGGGCATTGCTATACGGGCCCAGGGAATCCCCTTCCAAATGGGGAACCAGTGTACGACGACCAGCTCTCGAAGGAGCATGATTACGCGTACCACTTTGCAGAAACTTGGGACGATGTCAGGAATGCTGATAGGAAAATACTGGCAGGGTTTACGGTGGACGCTGTAACAAATGGAAATATCCATTCTGCAGTCGGAGCAGTCTGTGTGGGTGCAAAGTACCTAATAGAAACTCTGGTGGGACCTACCTACCCCCGTAGATTCAGAGGAGACCCGTAGCCAGATACTATTAGAACGAGAAAGGGAGCATCTGGTCCGCCCCCTTCTTCTTCTTCTTCTTGTAGTGCCATCTCCATTACTGAAGGTTGGCGATCTTCTCCGCATATCTCTGACGGTCCTGCGCTAGGTGAAACAGGTCCGCGGCTCGGTCGATTCCTGTCCAGCTACGGATATTTGACAACCACGAGGCCTGCTTCCTTCCAACTCCTCTACGTCCGCTGATTTTCCCCATCATAATGGTTTGCAAAAACCCATATTTGGGCCCACGCATTACATGCCCCAAGTAGGAAACCTTGCGCCTTTTTATTGTTGTCAGCAGTTCGCACATTAGAGAGTTTTGCTGAAGGATGTACTCATTGCAGAGTTGGGCGGTCCAGGGGATTCTCAGCATACGCCGGATCAGCCACATTTCTAAAGCCGCCAGCCGGGTAATGTCCTTAACTTTTAGAGTTCAAGTCTCCACTCCATACAGGAGAATAGACCATATGTAGCACTTCACTACACGCCAACGCAACGCGAAACTCAAATCCCGGTGACACAATATACTCCGCATGTTATTGAAGGCACCCTGAGCTATCTCAATCCAGCCAGGCAGCTCCCCTTCAAGTGACCTCGTCTCCGACACCCACTGGCCCAAGTACTTGAACCGAGCAACCTGCTCGATAAGTCGTCCATCGACCGACAGTCGAATACCACCATTCACTATTTTTTTTTTTTTTTTTTTAATCTCCCCTCAAGACCATAGGTCTCTGTGACGGAGGGGGCACGCCATAAAATTAAATAAATAAATAAATCAAAAATATTGGGGAGAACGCCCAGGACTCACCCGACGCCGGCCCTAGGGATGAGGGAAGATGAGGAAGGTGGGGGTGGGAGAGAGGGATGAAGGGAAGTGCCTCTATAAAAAGACCACCAGTTAAGATATGAGCCGAGCAGGATGCGTCTGGTGACACCACGGAGTACGCCCACCGAGATGCCCAACTCGCGCAACTCCGTGGCACTTTGGACACTTGGATATAGCCATCAAACCGCCCCCTCACCTACAGGGTGTTCCAGAAGTAGCGCCGAATTTTAAGTTGGCACTATGGTTTCCCGCGAAGGTTGGTAGCCATGATGTTATGATTTTTGTTATCTATTATCATTCCGATTTGAGTTACCGACCCGCTCGTTACTAAGTTTTTGTTGTTTACGTGACTTTTTAGCGATGGAACAGCTCTCCAAAGAACAGCGTATTTTGGTGTTAAAAACTTTTTACAAGTGTAATGAAAGCCCCACGGCAACGGTTCGAGTGCTTCGTGATCGTCTAGGACGTAATGAGGCACCTAACGAATCCACTGTTCGAAGATTGGTGCGCAAATTCGAAACCACGGGCTCAATTTTGAACGACAGGAAGTCAGGGCGCCCGCGCTCATCGCGAGACGAAGAGACTGTCGATGCAGTTCGAACCAGTATCCGGAAAGCTGCCGGCGAGTGATCGAAAATTTCAATGACCGTTTGGTGCAGTGTGCGGCGAGTTTGGGTGGGCACATGCCAGATGTGATTTTTCATACTCAAGTCGGAGTATATTTGCTACATTTTCCAATAAAAAAATTTCAAATTGAGCGAAAATTGAGTTTTGTATTGCCCTTTGAAATTCGGCGCTACTTCTGGAACACCCTTTAGAACTATTAAAGCCCCATGACTCAGCTCGAAGTAATGTGTTAAACGGTTCCGGGCTGTTCTCCAACGTGAGAGAAAAGGAAGTGTTTTTTTAGTGGGTTTGAATCCCACATAACCGGAAGATGCGGATCCTTCCAGGTATCTTACGAGATCCAACTCCACCTATGGATGTTAAAGATTTTCTCACCTGCCTGCCGGGAAAAAACTTTCTTCTTATCTCCTCATCGACAAGGCGGGTAGTAGGTCTACGATCTGGGAACACTTGCCGACGAAACCTTATCCTCACGACCTGTAGGGCTGAGGGTAACTCCTCGGGGAACACAGGACTTTCCTTTCCGTCACCTAAAAATTTAGAACGTCACATCAAAAATAGCTACTACCTACACCAATAGGAAAAGTGAAATTAGTAATGTAACGTCCTTTACATCGAATCATTGAGCAAAGTATAAACACCTCGGTGGTGGAGAGGGGGGGGGCTATGTTACGTTAAATTTTTGATATTGGAAGCTTTTTTCAATTCATCGTTTTCTTGAAGTCTAGAACTGCACATTGCTTACTGAGTTCTGCAATTTTTCCAGAAAATACGGTGCGGACAGCATTCATAGAAGTGGACTACGGAGGCCACTTGGCGTTTTACGAAGGTGGATTCCTCTTCCCCAACACCATCACCTGGTTGGATCGGACTCTACTCAACGTGGTCGGCTCCCTAGATGAGCTCGACCAACTCCAACCTGCGCAAGGTATTTTTTGGATAATTCTCGAAAACACAAAGCCACCCTCTCTAAATATATATATTGAAAAAAAGAAACAATTGAATCGGCCAGTGGTGAAGGGAACTAAGTGCGAAAAATCGATTTTTTAAAAATATTTTTTTATTGTAGATTTGGGTTCTCCTCGGCAAGACACATCATGTGGTGGTGAAAAGAACAAAGTTCTCGCGTCAGATTGTCAGATATTCGTCTCCACCACCGAGCGTTTCGTGGAGAAAAGAACTAAGTGTGTAGTTAGTGCCCTTCACCACCTGATGACGGGTCTCCGCGGGCATGTCCGTTGATCAAAGTACATTGTTTCTCTTCAATAAATTACAAACTTATTATACGAGGGTGGATCAAATATAAACGGGACTTTATTTTTTTTTAAATTTTATTTGTTAGAAAATAAAAAGCGGGTATATGTCACTTTTCTACATAGTCTCCTGCTTTTGTGACACATTTTTCCCAGCGAATAGGAAGTTTTTTAATCCCAGCATCAAAAAACGATGAAGGTTGCGTCTGAAGCCAATTGCGCACGAACCCCTCGACCCCCTCATCATCCTCGAATCGCTGTCCGCCTAGGGCTTCTTTAAGTGGCCCAAACAAGTGAAAATCACAGGGCGATAGGTCAGGGCTGTAGGGAGGATGATCAAGTGGAGTCCAATGCATTTCTTCCAATTTTTGAACAGTTAGAGCTGCAGTATGGGGCCTTGCATTGTCGTGGAGGAGGATGACGTCACGAATTGGTTGATTCCGTCTTTTGCTGCGATATGCAGCCCTCACCTGAGTCAGCAGCTCACAATAGTAGGCAGCATTGATTGTTCTTCGCTCATGCAAAAAATCAATGAGCAAAACGCCTCGATAGTCGAAAAAAACAGTTGCAAGGACCTTGCCAGCAGACAGTCGAGTTTTTGCTTTCACTGGGGCTGTCTCCCCCTTCCTCCGCCACTCCACACTGGCTTGCTTCGATTCGGGTGTGTAATGATGGACCCATGTTTCGTCGCAGGTGACGATGCTAGCCAAAAATGCTTCCCCTTCTTCCTCAAACCTTGCAAAAAGCCTCTGACAGACCTCCAAACGTCTCAACTTCTGATCTGCAGTCAAAAGGCGAGGGACCCATCTGGCACACACTTTACGGAATCCTAGGTGCTCTGTAATGATCGTTTGGCAACTCCCATAACTTACCCCTACCTGCTCAGCGATTTCGGAGACAGTCACACGTTGATCATCTTCAAGAATGTCACGAACCGCTTGAATGTTCTCATCCGTAATGCTGCTCCGGGGACGACGATCGTGTTCCTCATTCTCTACTCGTTCTCTTCCCTCCTGAAACTCTTTGTGCCAGGCAAACACACGGGTCCTAGAGAGGGTTTGGTCCCCGAACTGGGCAGTCAACCTTTGAAAAATTTCCGAAGGTTTGACTCTTTCACGGGTAAGAAATTTTATGATAATTCGTTGCTCAATGGAAACGGGCACCTTTTGTTCAGACATCGCGATAACTACTCATGAAAGGTTGTAAAGGGGGAGACGCCCCCCTCATCCACCTTCTAATGAACCTGTTCAAACAATCTCGAAGTGACGCTTCTGTCAACCGTCGGCGCTCAGAGGTCATAGTCCTGTTTATATTTGATCCACCCTCGTACTAGGCAGTTTCGTGAACTTTTTCACCTCAGTCTGCGTTCTCCTAAGTTGAAGTACTGTTCGTGTGTGCTCCTAAATATTGTTTTGGTTCGCGGTTTCTCAACCGAGCGATTCATTTTTTTTTTTTTTTTTTTTGAAATGGTCCCAAACGTATAAGAGATGAAGCTGGACATAAACGTCAAGTAATTAAGAAAAAGAGAGATTTTAAGCAATTTTATGAGAAAATATTTGCTTGGCCAACTCAAGAACAAGAAGATTTAGAACAAACGTGAGAAAAAATGGAGAAAAATGAAAAAAAAGAAAAATTTGAAATAACAATCTATATACATAATATTCAATAAGTTTACAAAGTTATTCGTTCAAATAAATATATTTCGTCATATTAGGTCTTAATTTTCTTCATGCCCACGAAATCAAGTAGTGAAAGCCACTATACTCTTGCCTTTATTTAAAGAGCTCTGGACCGCGGGTTCCAAAACCCCTTCCCTGCCAAGAGGTGGCAACGTTGCAAGGTGCTCACCTTGAGGTGAAAACCATTGCGGTGAAACCTTGCGGTGAAAACGGTCACAACCCTTCGCGGTCAAAACCCATCATCCCTCTTCCTTCTTCCTCTTCTAGCAACATACAATTTAATTATTTATCGTTCGGTGAACATTTTTTGTCATTTAAATTCGTAACGTACTAAATATTCTGATGAAAATGAGTCCAAATTTCCTGTAATTCGGCGAAGAGGGCGTAATTCGTTTGGGTGGATTGGCCGGGAGAGGGCTGCTGAATTTTAATCGTACCTGCCTCGAGTTTATACTCGATATGTTCAATTTTTCTCGCTGATCACGATTTTGGTGATGGGATGATCGAAATAATTTGTGAATCAAGTGTGCATTTGCAGAAGAGGGTAAACAGTTGGGGGGGGGGGGGGTTCACGGGCGGAGGGGTCGCGCAGGTATACCTCGACCTTCCGCTGGGGCTCGGATTCTTGCAGCAATGCCGAACCTTCGGGGCCTTCAAAAATCCCAGAGCTCTTTAAATAAAGGCAAGAGTATAAGTTCCCAAAATTTAAATTTTTTTTTGGTTATCCCCCTCTAAATTTTGCGGCAGTTCAATGCTGTTTGAACATCACTTTTATTGGCCTTCCAAAAGAAAAAAAAACTGGGTCAAAATCAAGCGCTTTGGTTAAACTAAGCAGTTTTTTGCTTCTCCTGAAAAGTGGGGTTTTTGCGCTTAGTTCCCTTCACCACTGGACAATTCACACTCTCAGTGCGGGAGCCCAATCATAGACAAACGCCTCTGACGGAAATTTTCGAAATTGAGCTTCTTGCATTATTGACCCAATTTTGACTGAAAATTGACGCGCACAAAGTTCACACTCTAATGAAGCCGTAAACTCAGGATGGAACCTTCTCAAGGCTGTTCACCCCCACTACGAGTGATTCAAACTTGAGGGGCGCTCACATTCTCAATAGAGTATTTTTGTACTTGGCGTTTCGTTTTACACGTATCTACTCACACACGTGAAAAGTTCCTTGACGCCAAAAGCCAACTTTTGGCGTTTGAAAAAATCCGCTGTCTACGCGAGGGTGCGCTACGTGAGGATAACCTCAGAGTAGATGGAGTTGTTTTTCTTCTTCCATGGACTACCCAAGACCGAAAACAGCAAGTTTAAGGTTGAACAGAAAAGACTATTTGTTTGTACCTACCACTACCTATCCACTTCGTCATTAATATTGAAGTTATTTTAATTCAATTCTCATTATTGTTTCATTTTCTATGGGTTCCAATTTTTCTCCAATAGGTTTTACTATCATTTGTTAGGTAGGTACTAGCATACTTCTTCATTCATTTTACTGGTATCTATATATGTTACAACCGGGTAAAGACAAAATAAACACGACAACTCTTCTCAAATTCGCACAAAATAATATTTCACTTAAACCAAAAATTGAGAGCCAAAACAATAAAACCGGGAAAGTAACAACAAATCGTCCTTATTCAGGTCTACCATAACCAGGACTGCAACATGCCCTTAAATCGGTAAATTACCGTCAAACCCACAACAATATATGCATATTATGCAGTTGATTATTGATAACTATTAAATAATATCTATAATGAAAAAAATTTCTGAAATGGGGTGCTTTTTCACTAGCAGAAACCTTAAATAATCATCGAATACTTGCTCAAGTTCCTTCTCAGTGGAGGAACTCTGCCAGATGGACTCACCTCATGGACTCCATCCATTCTTCCATAACTTTTATCATGATACTTGGAACATGAAAAAGATAAAATTAATGTCCTATCTGAAAGGGGAACAAAATTTGAAATAGACAAGGAGTAAAAATCCGCCAAAGTAACCTTGCCAACTTAACTTATAAGCGTCACGTTAACGTCACTACAGGAGTTCACTTTTCACGATTTCACGGAGGAGATCTGAAAAAAATGACGTGGAAAGTTAGCATCTACGAGTGCTCGCGCTAGCTGCTCTTTTTCACGTTTCGCGTTTTGTCAACACGGGAAGTAGAAAAATACTCTAATGTCTCCAAATGGAGACGCCCGTCAGGGGTTGGGGGCGAGCGCGTCTCCATATGGAGACATCTGCACTGAGAATGTTCATTGGGGACTCATAGCTCGTATCCATAACCCGATTGTATGATGATCTGATGCATATTAGCTAATCTCGAAACATCAATCTCCTCAGTACCTCGCACTACCTCATAGGGGACCATCAATCTGAACTAACCCTGAATATTTCATTACATTCGGATGGAAAATGTAAAAGTTATGGCAGTTACAAGGATATTTCGTTTGGGCATGCGCAGAAGCTACTATTGTTCCAGGGATGATGGTTTTCATGGGAGACCTTTTCACTCGATTGAAGGTGAAAACCACCTTTTGAAGGCTTGTCTCTCGAGTGAACCAACGAGTTTCGATGGTTTCGACCTTCTTTCTCGACCTGCTGCAAGTGAACTCCCGTTTCAATTCCTCTAGAAAATTTTCAAGAGGAAGGGCGCCCTCCTTCCTTACTCCCTCATTAATTCTACGCGATTTTACCAATAGTGATGAAGCTGTAATTAAATTTAAATTCTGATGAGTGAATATGGTTGCTTACCCTCCTTTAATTTCCTATCAAACCCGGTTTATTTGAGGTAATGTTACTTGAAATTTTTGAAAAAATGTACAAACAACTAACCAGATTTTCAATTGTTTTCTAAATAACCCTGTATAGGTCGTTTTCAAACATTCTGTTTTGTCTACAAATGGGAAGCTATTTAAGTTTCCCCTCGAATGTGCTGCTTTCTACCTTTAAAAAAATCATATTAATGGCGACACTTAGTCTTAATAGACACGTATTTTGACTCTGTTGCAGGATGAAGATTCTCAAACCGTCACAAACCGAGATTCTGAGATGGACGAGGATCCCAAACCACCTTTTTCTGAATACAAGATGTGGTCGGTCTGTCCTCTTTTTAAATTAATTACGTATACAAAAGTGAAAAAAAAAACTTTTTTCCATTATTTGGAAATTCTTAATTTATTTTTGTATTTCTATAAGGATGTGGTCGATCTATCCTTTTGATTATTTTTATTAATTACGTATACAAAAGAGATAAAAATCACCTTTTTCCATTATTTGGAGTTTTCGAGTTATTTTATCATTGTGATAACGCGCTAAAGTAGTTATAGAGGTTTCTATAATAACCGAACATAAATTATATCAATTAATATTCTAAAATGTTATTTATTGCTTGAAAACAAATTGTGAATGGAGCAACCTATATTTTTTATTAAAAAAATGTGTTCATCTAGTTCATTCATGTAGTTGTTACGAATGTTTATGAATTTGATAAGAAAAACGTACATTCCGTTGAAAATGTGCAATCGAACGATTAAGGGTAATCAATGACTGGAAGGTATGATAGGGGGGGTAATTTATTATTTTGCTGGGGTATTTGGCGAAATGTGTTGTGAATTGTTGCATTTAGAGCCAGCATTAGAGTTTAGTTATCGATGTTGTTACTATCAAATATTTACGTATCCAACCATCAATAATTTTTTCGTCATCTAATTGTAAGAACACAAATTTGAGTAGCAATTTAGTGCATTCGCAAACTGATTTAACCTTTTCATAAACTGAAATAAACCTTTTCGGAATTACACATGTCGGAGGACATGGAGTGAGTGGAGTCCCCAAAACAATACCTTGTCTGTGGCACTTCCCTTGTGGATCGTCAATAACTCCCCTGTGGACCGTCAATAACTCCCCTGTCAATAACTTTTCATTAACTGAAATAAACCTTTTCGGAATTACACATGTCAGAGGACATGGAGTGAGTGGAGTCCCCAAAACAATACCTTGTCTGTGGCACTTCCCTTGTGGATCGTCAATAACTCCCCTGTGGACCGTCAATAACTCCCCTGTCAATAACTTTTCATTAACTGAAATAAACCTTTTCGGAATTAAACATGTCAGAGGACATGGAGTGAGTGGAGTCCCCAAAACAATACCTTGTCTGTGGCACTTCCCTTGTGGATCGTCAATAACTCCCCTGTGGACCGTCAATAACTTTTCATTAACTGAAATAAACCTTTTCGGAATTAAACATGTCAGAGGACATGGAGTGAGTGGAGTCCCCAAAACAATGCCTTGTCTGTGGCACTTCCCTTGTGGATCAATAACTCCCCTGTGGACCGTCAATGATCAATAACTCCCCTGTGGACCGTCAATAACTCCCCTGTCAATAACTTTTCATTAACTGAAATAAACCTTTTCGGAATTAAACATGTCAGAGGACATGGAGTGAGTGGAGTCCCCAAAACAATACCTTGTCTGTGGCACTTCCCTTGTGGATCGTCAATAACTCCCCTGTCAATAACTTTTCATTAACTGAAATAAACCTTTTCGGAATTAAACATGTCAGAGGACATGGAGTGAGTGGAGTCCCCAAAACAATACCTTGTCTGTGGCACTTCCCTTGTGGATCGTCAATAACTCCCCTGTGGATCGTCAATAACTCCCCTGTCAATAACTTTTCATTAACTGAAATAAACCTTTTCGGAATTAAACATGTCGGAGGACATGGAGTGAGTGGAGTCCCCAAAATAATACCTTGTCTGTGGCACTTCCCTTGTGGATCGTCAATAACTCCCCTGTCAATAACTTTTCATAAACTGAAATAAACCTTTTCGGAATTAAACATGTCAGAGGACATGGAGTGAGTGGAGTCCCCAAAACAATACCTTGTCTGTGGCACTTCCCTTGTGGATCAATAACTCCCCTGTGGACCGTCAATAACTCCCCTGTCAATAACTTTTCATTAACAGAAATAAACCTTTTCGGAATTAAACATGTCAGAGGACGTGGAGTGAGTGGAGTCCCCAAAACAATACCTTGTCTGTGGCACTTCCCTTGTGGATCGTCAATAACTCCCCTGTGGACCGTCAATAACCCCCCCGTCAATAACTTTTCATTAACAGAAATAAACCTTTTCGGAATTAAACATGTCAGAGGACGTGGAGTCCCCAAAACAATGCCTTGTCTGTGGCACTTCCCTTGTGGATCAATAACTCCCCTGTGGACCGTCAATAACTCCCCTGTCAATAACTTTTCATTAACTGAAATAAACCTTTTCGGAATTAAACATGTCAGAGGACGCGGAGTCCCCAAAACAATGCCTTGTCTGTGGCACTTCCCTTGTGGATCGTCAATAACTCCCCTGTGGACGGTCAAACTTTCTTTTACCTTCTCTGTGAAGCGTCACCTTTCTCTTCTCTTCATACCGAGGCTTGTACTACAAACTTTGTAGGTAGGTCTTTTTTTTATTTTGTGAGAAAAATTGTTATGGCCACGAGTGACAGCGATTCAAATAGTTCAATGAGTATTGCTGAGTGGAACGCTCGAAGGAGGGATGTTCGAATTAGTAATGATAGTGAATATCCTGTTATTAGAAACTCAACTTCATTGATTTGGGTTATTGCAATTTGCATGGATTACGTACAGGTATTATATATGTTATAATGTTTTTTTTAAGTATATCTATAAAATTTATCATGTTGGCATAATAATATAATACCGGACCAACAAAAGCGATGATTTGAATGACACAAAATTCATGTGGATGAAAATCTGTAATTCACGAAAAGTTTAATTGTAATGTCACAATGTTTAATTCAGTTTGCGAAAGGTTTAATTCAAATTGCGAACTGTTTAATTTGATTTGCGAGAAGTTTAATTTAGTATTGTGAAAGGTTTGATTCAATTTGCGAATGCTGTGCTCGAAGTTCCCATACTCTTTATTGAAGTGCACAGTGACTACTAGGGTGGGCCGAAAAACAATTCTTTGTTTGTTCCGTATTCTAGTAGTGCGAAAAAATTGCAAAATAGTTCCAAATGAAGGGAATATTTTGCTTCCGAGTCTACCAAGGTAGCGGAAGCTTTGTTTTAACTTTTCAAGGATGAAAAAAAAAGTTCTCCAAAATCAAAATTTTCACTCGCGTTTTGCGTTTTAGACCTTTCTGGACAATTTATTAATTTAAACAATTTATTATTAAACTGTCATGAATTCCTTGCAACGCGCATAACTATACGACGTTATTGTCCGATTTCGATGAAATTTTCAGGGATTGTGCGGGTTGGTGTGTAGACGGTCCCCTATGAAAATCATCATCCCCGGACTGATAGAAGCTACTGCGCATGCTCAAACGTTAATTCCTTGTAACGGCCATAACTTCTACATTTTCCATCCGATTTCAATGAAATTTTCAGGGATGTTACAGAGTAGTGTTTAAATGGTCCCCTACGAAAATCACCACCTTCGGAATGACAGTAGCCACTGCGCATGCGCAAACGTGAATTTCCTCGTAACGGCCATAACTTCCACATTTTCTACCAGATTTCGATGAAATTTTCAGGGATTACTCGGATCAGCGTGTAGATGGTCCCCTATGAGGGCAGTGAAAGTTACTTAGAGATTGGTGTGTTGAGATTAACTACTATGCATCGGATCATCTATATAATCGGGTTATGGATACGAGGAAGCTATGTGCCACACCCACTTGGCAGATTTTTTTTTTAATGCATTTTTTCTATCAAGTCTTCCTTTTGCGCAAAGGCGTTCAAAGACAGAACAAGAAAAGTACAGGCACTTGAAAGATTATATATGAAACCCAAATTCTGCGATTTTCGGGTTTATAAATGAGAAATGTAATATTATCGGCTCATTGCGCGAGATGAAAACATCATCGTATTGGCAATTTTTGACGTGACAACGTCTTATAAATTGGTTTACCGGGAGACACTTCAAGAAACTGCGTTACGCTCTGCTCACGGAGGGGGTGCAGCTTGGCGCTCCCTAAAGGCGGGTGGCCCCTCCCCTTCCCCGGCGCTCACAAAAGCGGGAGCGCCCCGCCCCCCTTCCCTGGCACTCACTCCCCCCCCACCCATGGGAAATACCTACTACCTACGGGAAATACCTACTCTGTGCAACTTGACAAAGAATTTTATTTTATCCTTCTTCCTACTATACGAATGAATATTAACATTAAAATTATTTTGTCACGTAAAACTTTCGCCCGTATACCGACTTTACAGGCAACAACACAGGGTTTTTTGACAAATATGAACACGTGAGGGTCAATAGTGTTAATCCCGTTCTATTAGAACTAGGGATGGGTATCGATACTAGATATTTCAAAATATCGATACTTTCGTACCAATACTCGATGTTTTAGTATCGATACTGCACTATCCGATATTTTTGGATATCGATACTTTGGATCCGATATTTCTAAATATCGAATATCGATACTGTTCTCGCGGAAAATTCAACATAATAGCTAAAAAATGAAGAAAATAGAGAGGCTTTTGGTTCATTACTCTTTGGTTGCACAAATAACGTTCATAATATATCATGGAAAAAATCACTCTGCTTGGACTCTTAAGAGTGAAAAATGATTAAAAGTTGTTGAAAAAAATATTTTTCTTGAGAAAATCGGATGATATTGATAGTTTATGACACTAAAGTATCGATACTCGATATTCTAAAATATCGATACTCATGCCCAACGATACTTGGGATATCGATACTCGAATACGATACAGTATCGATACAAAATATCGATACTTTTATAACGATACCCATCCCTAATTAGAACAACCAAGGACTATTTTAATGATAGTTCATAAATTTCTGAAAATAAGCGATTTTTACGGTTTTGTTTAATTTTAACGGCTTGCCGCGAACTTGATAGAAAAAATTCACGAAAAAAAAAATCCCTCGATTTGGAGCCATTTTGCAGTTTTTCCGCACTATTGGAATACGAATACTCAGAAAGCATCGACTAGAGCGAGCAGGCAAAGATGCTAACCTCTCATGGAATTTAGTCATTCATTGTTCTTTCCATGCACGGCAGTATTAGTGTTTTTGTATTTCCCGCTTTTCTCTTTCAAAACGTGTTTTTCAGTTGTATGCTTTTTGTTACAAGAAAGGTCTTTCTCGACAGCCTTTCTTTCCATAAAGCATACGGTTGCACGCTTATTAGTCCATAATGACGTGTTCTTTTCATCATCGGAAAAAATTGTGTGGAAAGATGGGCTGTGGAATCAAAACTCTGGTAAGTTTAGCATCAGCGCTTGCTCTCTTTAGCCCCTTGTTTTCACTTCTTCATAAAACGAAATACGTGAAGCACAAAAATGCTCCAATACCTTCTCAAATCCACTTTTTGTGTGTTATACCACAAATAACGTGGTACTAAAGTAACATATTTCGCATAGAACGACTCCACTGCCATTGTGGTTTGTTCTTGATAACTTATCTGTCCTGTAATCTTAAGAAGTTATCGTTGATTTTGTAAAGTTTAATTAGCCTGTAAGGTACGTACTTAACACTAATACTACAAGATTCTAATAGATTAAAAATCTAATTTCGTGTAATAAGTTCGCACATAAGGGTAGTCGAAAAAATTTGTCGTTATTTAGTTCATATTGTCCACGTTCAAACGAACCCGTAATTTTCGCCAGTTAGGTCGAACGCTTGATAATCCTAGCTTTTAAGCATTTTTGATGTACAGGCTTTGGATGTGTATTCTGTGATAAGTCGCATTTTTTCCTGTAATTTAGTATTTTCTTTTTGAGAACCAATTTGTATTATCGATTCGTAAGGTGTGATTGAATGAAGTGATGGTGCAGAAGGAAAATGTCAGTTATTCTTCACGGAACTCGACGTTTTTATACAAATTTCCACTCAAGAGTGTTCCTGAGAAGAAACTCGGTTCGAATGTAATTTCTGATGTGATGACCAACCTCATCGATCTTTGATTACTGTCATTAATTAACGATCAACCTAATACAATACTGAACTTTGTTGAGTCGGTAGATATTCTGTCTCTTGTTGGTCGAAACGACTCGAGGTTGTGTCATCTTTGTAATAAAAAGGGAACGTTGGTTTTTGTAGTTCTATAATTTGTTATTGGTCTGCCATAGAAACTGCGTCCGTGTGGCGCCCCCTAGGTGGCGTATCTGCGAACTAATGATCGAGTCTACCTTCCATGGTGACCTCGAAGGTCCCCGCACATTAGGCAGACACAGGACAGGAAACGCCACAGGCAGGACGTGGGATGCCGGGACAATGGCAGTGTCCTGTCCTGTCCCCAAGCGCAGATTAGACGGGTCACAGGATGCAGGACACACGCCCTACTCCCCTTGAATATGGAGTCAAGTCTCAGTCTCATTATCGTCTCTTTCTTGAAACCAATTTCATTATTTTTTCTCAAATTTCATGAACTATTAACCAATTTTATACACTTTATATAATGAAGCATCGTTGTATGTAAGTAATTATAGGTGGAAAGGGAAAAAGGGACATAATCACTGGGCTGAAAACTAAAGCTGGGAGCCCTAGAAGCATTCTGATTGGTGGAGCTCCAGGACATAGTTATAGCGGATGGCAACAGATAGCGTTCTCTCAACATCGTTGCAACAAATACCCTTGTTTAACACATATTTTTCTCCTTGGTGCATTACTGGGCGCATCTAAGTAATTAATTTGGTAAAATTTAGTTATATTCTCGATATGTATGAAAAATTCGAGCGATTTTCAATAATATACTGGGTTTCAAACCAATTGTTGATTGAACATTTGAATTACTGGCAATAGGGATAACAACAATTGTAAGGGCAACTTGGAAAATACCTTTCATCTCGGTTGGATTTTCTAAGTAATTCTTGCTCATCTAAATGACGATGAAATGATGATAAATTATCAATTTCTAGTCATTCAAAAAGATTTGAAAAGAAGCGGCATGAAGAGTGTGGCCTACTCCCACCACTTCAGTTTCCGTAGTAGTTCTTTAGCTGAAAGCACAGAGTACTGGAGACAAGTTGACAGAGGAGAAAGCTAACGTTAAAATGACGTGCAAGCACTTTTGAGGCTGCCTCAGTTGCGCCATCTACTTTCAGCTAAGGAACTGCTACGGAAACTGAAGTGGTGGGGGGAGGCCACACCACAGAGTACTGGAGACCACACTCTCTTCATGCCGCTTCTTTTCAAATCTTTTTGAATGACCAGAAATTGATGATTTTTCATTTCTTCATCATTTAGATTTGCAAGAATTACTTAGGAAAACCAATCGAGATGAACGGTAATTTCCAAGTTGCTCATACAATTGTTGTTGCTCCTTTTGCCAGTAGTTCAAAAGTTCAATCAACAACTGGAAATTTCCACTCGCGTTTTACGTTTCAGACCTTTCTAAACAATTTTGGTTCAGTGTCATGAAATCCTTGAAACCGCCATAACTTCTATATTTCTCATGCGATTTCGATGAAATTTTCAGGGATTGAGCGGGTTGGTGTGTATGTGGTCCCCTTTGAAAATCATCCCCCCCCCCTCCCCCTCCAAATTGAAAGGGTAGTGCAAGGTACTCAGAGATTGTTGTTTTGAGATTAACTATCTTTGCATCGGATCGTCTCCATGACCTTTGAATGCGGATGATGCGGTGTTGTGTTCTCGGTGCTTCTATATGGCTGCGAAGGTTGGACACTGATCCTGGGACTGAAAAGAACATCGAAGCTTTCGAGATGTACATATACCAGCGCATGTTGTGGATACCCTGGGTTGAGAAGGTCTCAAACATTGAGGTGCTCCAACTTCCTTTGAGCTTTTACTCAACCTGAAAGAGAGGAAGACTCGATACAGTGGTCATGTGATGCTCGGAGATTGTTACAGCCTCCTCGGGTTGATTATTGAGGGCAGAATTCCTGGAAAATGCTCGGTTGGAAGGAGGAAAAATTCGTGGCTAAAGGACCTGAGAAGGTGGTTTAATTCCTCGTCCATCGATATTTTCAGAGCGGCTTCAGATAGAGAGGAACTAGCAATGTGGATTGCCAACCTTTGTTCGGAGACGGCGAATTAAGAAGAAGAAGAATCAGATCATCTATACAATAGGGTTAAGGATACGAGGAAGCTATGTGCCACACACTCGGGAATGGCAAAACGACAGGTTGAAAAATGACAGAGTTACAGCGGGCCAAGATACGTAAAAAAAACACGAGACTCACGTCAGAAAGTTAGCATCCACTCGATGCTCGCCCTAGCAGCTTCTCACGTAATGACAGTTCCGAATGTTGCCGTAACTCTCTGTTATTAGCCCTAGTGGACGAAGCTCAAGATTTTCGCATCCTTCTCGCTGTTGATCTAGTGGACGGACACCTTTACAATCTAAATTTTATTGAATATTGTTTAGTTACATATACGTTTAGACCTAATCAATGTGCTCAGTCAATTACTACTTTATTCATCGACTTTCTTTTATAATGTTTTTAGCCGGAGGATGCTGGAGAGCTTTACCAGTGAAACTGTCGCTAACAATTATAGAACTACAAAAACCAACGTTCCCTTTTTATTACAAAGAGGACCCAATCCCGAGTCGTTTCGACCAACAAAATTCTTAAAACAATACTGTTACAACACAAAATTGCAATTTTCGGGGGTGGAGTTGAGATAATGAGCTGAAAATATTGGGGAACTCTGTGCAATCTTAATGGTTTGAATTGGTAGGAAGTTCCTTCCGTCCAATCACCCAGCATTTACTTCAAAATCAAAATATTCGTGCATTTTACTCGGCAACTGAAAATACGTATATTTCTAACGACGTTTCTAAAATATCGAGAGGTATTTATATTTTTCAAGTGCGGCTTGTAGCTAAAGCTTGTAGAGTTGTTTTGTACTTTTAACCTACAAAAAACCTAGTTTTGTGACGTGTAGTAGACGTTCAAATAATCTCTGTATTCCTTTCTAAATTGCCGTACATATTTATGTCGATATTCTACACGGATTTCAAAGGATGGCTGTTATACTTCTTGTTTTTTCTCGGTTGTTGAAATTTTGCTACGTTCTATTTTCATGTATGGAAGAACTTTTGAGCTTAAATGATTTTGCATCGACTGAAAAATGCACTGGACCCATGAAAAATAAATCATATTACAAATTTATTGTGTTTTAATTTCTCATCTGAGGAATCCCCGATGACTTGTGATGACAATGGGGTATTTCGGTGGGTCGGAAATTCAGGTTTTTGACCTCAAATTTGGATTCAGCACCCTTGAAAAACCTATATACTCCAACTTTAAGCTCAATGTTACTATAACATGGGGTAGAAAAATTAATTGAAGAGATCACACGTTTGAAACATATTGTTTAGTAATGCATGCATTCCAGGGGACGTCCCATTGGATAAGCATTGGATCAGTTCAACCAGTTGTTAAGTGATAAAACTGTTTCACTCAATGTAATTTATTTATTACTTTAGGCCAGAAATACTGACCCCCCCCCCCCCCTCATCCACCTTAACATTTCTAGCGGCATGGGAATCACGAATCTGAAGAGCATTTTAAAATTCATGATCTACGACACCCAACATGCGAATTCGAGTTCACCCCCCCCCCCCCCCCCCACCAATGGTGCCAGTCTGGCACCATAGCGGAAATACGTCGTAACATTGAACTTTCATCTGATAGTTTTGGTAGGCAGTCCGTCGAAGTTCACATCCGTATTCAAGGTGAAACACACAAAAAAAAAAAAACACGAAATAAGAGGTTTATGGCATCATGGCACCATGTCCTGGCACCATGGAGGCACCACTATTAGTTCCATGGTGGTACAGAGAATAATTCGTGAAAATCCGGAGGTATAATGAGAATTTTTCCTCAATTTCAAAGCTTGGGTACCATTAGTAAGCAGTAAAGGAACCGAAATATTGAAAAATCGGATATTTTGTGAATATTATCCCCCCACTCACCCCCTCCCCTTGCGAATTTTGGTACTCTGGTAAAATCATGTACAACTCGGAAGTTATTTGAGTCAAACAAAAAAAGAAACACGCAAATCGGTTGGAAAATGAGGCCTGGGCAGAGTTTACAAGATTATGCACGTAAACGCACGTTTTTTAAGCATTAAGCCCCCCTTTCCCCCTCTTAAAAAGCAAAATCCGAAATTCCGGCGCCGTAGTGCACAACCAGATAGTATTCCGCGTCAAACGAAAAAAGAACCACGAAAATCGTTTGAGAACTAAGGCCTGGGCAGAGTACAGAAGATTATGCCCAAAAACTCACGTTTTTCGAGCATTAACCCCCCCTTTCCTCCCCTTAAAAGGCAAAATTCGAAATTCCGGCGACGTAGTGCACAAGTAGATAGTTTTCCGCGTCGAACAAAAAAAGAACCAGGAAAATCGGTTGAGAACTAAGGCCTGGGCAGAGTACACAAGATTTTGTTACACACACACACACACAGACATACACCTATGGTTTTTTTTCGCGGATTTGGATTCAGAATGGTCTAAAACGGATTACTGTGTGGTTATTTTTTTTTTCTGTTGAGTGTTGTCCAACTTCACCTCAGATCGATCGCATAAGGACGCCCAAGTCTTACTGTGGGACGTCCTAAAAAAAGGCGGGCTGCCATGAATGCACACACACACATCGCCGCGCGCGTGTAAGAGTAGTATTTTGTAGTATCCAAGAGGTTCTCCAAGGGTTTCATCTCTTCTCTGTGCATGGATACTTTTTTCAAAGACAGCTGGCTAGCTACGTCACACCATTCAAATCTTCAACTTTCCTTAGCTTCTTTGATTTTTTAAATACATTTTCTCAACGAACAGACCCGATTACCGTTATTCCTGAGCCATACTCTTTTGAAGAAAAAAATCTTTTAAAAAATTGACTGAAATACTCCATTATCTTCTTCTTTTACACAAAGGTAGATAAAAATATAAAAGTTAAGAACTATATTGCAATGTGAGAATAATAAGTAATCTGGAGGATTTGACGTAGGCAGCTCACATATTGATGCAGGTGTGAGCTCCCACTCTCTGGGCCAAATTCCCAGTGAAGCGGGAGCTGGGCATCGCTAGTCCCCTTCGGCCAGCCTCGTAGGTGACGTCAGAGCTCAGGTGGACAGGAAAACAACCGACGCCGAACGCCACCCCGCACGTCCCTCCCCCCTCGGCTGGGAGGGACCCAACGGTCTCTCCCCCACTCTACCAGCCGTCCCCACTAACACTACCAGGCGGGGCGGAGGGGGGAGCATCCACCTGAGCTCCACGCCAACCGAGGATACGTCACTCCCCACCCAACAGCGTTCAAGCCTAGTCGACAGAGTGTCCGCCCCATCGCTAGCTATCTTCCTCCCGTACCCCCCCCCTTGTCGCCACGATTGCAACGACCCACTGGATACCGATCGCCACGACCATCATCTCTTCGCCGCTCACTGGAGGATACCTTCGGGCCCGAAGCGTGAGTGCTAAAACTATATACATAAATTCATTGGCCAATAATTTATGAGACTGTGTAGAAATAAGAGTCAAAGAACAGTATAAACATTTTGAACACTGAGTAGTAGTCGCCACACGGAACTTAACTGAATATTAGAGTCAAACTTGTATGATAAACTTACCTGAACTTTTGGATGATGACACATGCATTGAACATTGATAAACGATTTGGAATATCTCTTATGTATTGTCTGTAAAGGAAATATCATTATTTGTGATCTCATATACTTGCATAAAACGCCTTCAGCTAAATCGCCATACTTGTGGGAAGTCACTTGCCTGTTCCTAACGCTTAATAAATCTACCTGCTAGTTGTAAACCTGAAGTGCTTATTTCGAGTATACCTGGTTTCAGTTAGTAACAAGAGGAAAGTGCATCGCCACACCTCAAATTGGTTATTAGATCCCTTCAGGACAATAGCAAGCCCCTCAGGCAAGGACACATCTGTGTACCTCTTGATACCTTTTTCGCCCTTCAGGCTTTCAACTTTTCAGTACGACGATCGCCACGAAGTCGCCGACGTCGCCACGCTAGTCACCACAGGTAAATACCATTCGCTACCATTCTAAATGTAAAGTGTGTTTCGATGTTTTGTTTTTAGCTAGCTAAAATTCAAATCAACCCCCCGAACTCGTGTGCAAAAGTTTGGTGCTTGTGTTCGCTGGTTTTTACCAACGAACACGACCCCCAAACGCCCTTAACCGCTTGTTGGCTAAAGTAAATTCAGCTGCCATCAAGCGTGGGGCCAAAAGGCTTACACAGGTAAATGTTTGCTCTTCAGCTGTAATCTGGTGTAAACTTGAACTAAGCCAACTCGCTGGTTTCGTGCAATCACAGCGAACTACGTCATCAGATTTCTCATAGATACATAGGATTAAGGGGAAAACGTCCATTCTTCTTAAACCAGAGGAACCTTCAAGCAGTACACAGTGTGAAAAAAAAAGACACGAAAGCATTTTTTTCATTTTATAGTATTTTACTATGCCAGAGATCATACAAATATAAACGAGCCTTTGCCAAACAATCCTTAAACAACCAGGCAGCTAAGGTACTAAGTACCAAGTCTTGGTAACCACGAAAAGTCTCTCCAACTTACAACTAGGTAAAACTACGACAACTCCAAGAGCGGAAGCTCAAAATGGAAGTATGCCGAAAACCAGTTAACGAGGGATGGAAAAATTTCTATCCGAGTAATTGAAAAATAGTACCTACCAAGGTATTTAAAAAATAGGAATTTCAGGGCCTTGTATTATGACACTATATTTACATACAAACTATCATATAAATATGCAATATCGAGCATAATTTTTTTACGAACGTCTAAATCTCACTGGCAGCAGTAGTTCATCTATCGCTCGGGCGCTAATGGTTACCTACATTCATGAGAAATTACCTCCAATAGTTAGATGTCTACTCGAACTTACCAATGTTTGTAAGTAACACCACAAAATCACTTCGTCATTGTATGCACAAAATAAACATCAACGTCATTAATTGGAAAGATGCAACTAGAGAAGAATGAAAACAACAGAACAGGTGAGACGTTTGTTCCAGCGCAACTCAGTTCATGAACTTTCTTACACCCATCCTGCGCACAACCCGCGCGCATGTTGAGTTCACGAACTGATGCGTTCCAGGGGGCGTCGAGTTCAAGAACTCGCAAACATAAGGTTTGTTCCATGCGAGGCGATTTCGGGTGCAGTGCAGTTGCGAGTTATTAGAGAGTTTTTGGTGCCAAAATCTCACGGGCCCCGTTAGGAGGAGACTAGCGCGAGCAACAGAGGATGCTACCCAGTTGAAGGAGGAAGGACGTTAACTTTGGACAGGGGGGGAATGGAGGCGCTCGTCACGGTGGGCCTCCAGGAGCAGATGACTGTCAGGGGGCACCCTTTCATCGTTGCCCGCTGATGTCGGGAGGCAAATCCATCGTCACCCGCGAACTCCGTGCTTTGTGAAGAGGTTCCACGGGCCCGTAAGTGGTTTCCAAAAACTCTCTCTTGTGAGTTCATTGAGGAGTGGGGGAAGGTGTAGAGCGGGTGCAGCAATTTCTCAGTTCGTGTACTCATCGCTTGGAACACGAAAAGTGGAACAAAAGTTTTTTTTTCTCTTCCTACTCACATCTTCCTACGTTCATTTCAAGTATTAAGTCGGTAACCTTCATCTAATTTCTCCCTTAAAGGAGAACAAATTACTCCCTAGACATATCCATGATCTATTGTTTTTCCCATCAAGGGAGAAATTTCGAATAATTGCCAGGTTTCCTTCTTTGAAACAAAATCCTGGCTACGAACTCTTTACTAGTGCTGGTGATGTGAGACCGCTCACATTCGACCCAGCGTGGGCAAATACTTGGAAAATGACACTCCACATTATGGTACATACCTATCTTCGATTTTTTGGACCATTGCTTGGCAAATTTAGACGGGTTGTTTTGGACCGTATAAATGTATAATGGTTTCACTTGTCAGGTCATCCATGGTGGTGCACTGTCCTTATCGATACCAGTCAGCGCTGGCTGTCGGCAGGGCTGCGTTCTCTCCCCAACTCTCTTTTCATTGGTGCTGGATCTCTTGATGAGAAAAAACCTCGGGGGTCGAAAGAGAGGTATTCAGTGGGGCTTGAGGACTTGGATTACGCTGATGATATTTGCATGCTGTCACAACGGCTATGTGATATGAATTCCAAGCTTGAGAAGCTCTCGGAGTTAGCGCACATGGCTGGTCTGAAAATCAATGTGCAGAAGACAAAAGAAATCCGAGTCAACGTGACCTTGAGGTGAACGGAGAGGTGATTGAGCAGGTCGAAGCATTCCAGTACCTTGGTAGCATCGTGGACGCAAGGGATGGGGCCGAAGAAGATGTAAAGAGCCGTATTAGAAAAGCTAATGGCGCTTTCGTCCAGCTATATCCGGTTTGGAGAAACAGAAATGTTTCTCTTGGAACGAAGCTGCGACTCTTTAATACGAATGTAAAATCGGTCCTCCTCTACGGCTGTGAGACCTGGAAAGTCACAAGCTCGCTTACTCAGAAGTTGCAGGTCTTCATCAATCGATGTCTGAGACGGATCCTAGGGGTGTTTTGGCCAGACATAATTTCCAACGAACAACTGCTTGAAAGAACAAGTCAAAGACCAATCTCTTTAGAGATTAAGCAGCGGAAATGGAAGTGGATCGACCACACACTCTGCAAGGATGAAGCGTCCATTGAGAAGAGGGCGCTGGATTGGAATCCTCAAGGAACTAGAAGAAGAGGACGACCACGAGTATCATGGAGGCGGTCTGTGGAGGCCGAGCCTGGACGGGTTGGGAGGACGTGGCTGGAGGTCAAGGCTTTGGCAACAAATCGGGAAGGATGGCGAAGCTTCGTAACGGCCCTATGCTCCTCTTAGGAGTAACAGGAAGTAATTGAATTAATTGAATTTGGACCGTATGGGCTAGCGAGTTTTTGGTGTGTTCTCAGGAATTTTTGAAATTTAAACCCAGGCAAATCCCTTCTAAATAAATGTCTAAATTATTCACTTGATGAATAAAAATATCTTGAATAATTCGCTAAAATGTACGTACTTGCTCAATTGGAAGCAAACGGCCCGGTATCAGAGTGGTAGAACCCCGAAGGTTGATCCCCTCCGGGATTTTCTAGGCGATCTTTTTAGATACCCTAAAATGCTCAATAAATTGGACATGGTCGTATAATAGTACTGTTTTCTAATCTTCATTTTTATTACAAATCCGGTCGTCGACCACAACAGCAATTTCCTCTTCTGTCCTGAGGATTTGTTCCAGTGGAAGGCTATCCTCATCGAATAAATTAAATTATTCACACCCATTATTCTCGTTGAGAGTTCTACACTTTCGAAATCAAAAAAATTGGAGAGAAAAAATCAGAACAAAACGATTGGAACGAACAAACAACAACGATTTAGAACGAATAACTTCAATTTTGCGCCAAAAACAAAAATGGATGTTTATTTCTGCACCCGAACCCAAAGCTACACCTCCTTCTCAGATAGTTCGGAATTTTCGTGAACTCGGTGCAGAAATTTCATGAACCCATCGGGCTTGGAACACGGTTCAGTGTACAGTCCGGGTAGAAAGTCAAAATTGGGTAAATGAACTCCACCGCTTGGAACACATTTCACCTGCCCCCACCCCTGCGCATGGCCACTGCGCCGAACTGGTTCATGAGTTCAGCTCGCTTGGAACAAACCTGTAAACCGCATTCCAGCGCTTCCAGTTCATGAACTAAAAGTAGGTTTCTTCCAGCGCAAAAAGTTCATTAACCCAAGTTCACGAACCTGCTGGGTGTGAGAACCCGAGAAAGTTGAAAGAGTTCATGAACTTTTTAGGTTCAGGAACCTGGGCTCTGGAACGTTTTTAGTAGTTAACATGAAATTCGGCAGAGAGCGCAGAACTCAGCTTTCAACAAACCTTGAATAACCTCCTCTCATATCAATCTTTAGCGGGATTTTCTAAGTTTAAGATTGAACTATTCTTCACAATTTTTAACGAAAAATGTCTCCTAGCTATTTTGTTTTAACAAAATCATTTAATGATGTAAGGTCGAAAATCTTTAAATTGCGAAATCTTGAAAAAACAAGGGGTTAAAACGAAATAGCTAGGAGACATTTTTCGTTAAAATTTTCAAAGAGTCATTCAATCTTAAACTTAATAAATCCCGCTAAAGGAGGAGAGGAGGTTATTCAAGGTTTGTTGAAAGCCGAGTTCTGCGCTCTCTGCCGAATTTCATCTTACCCATTCAACCCCGATGACATCATATGATGTCAGGGTGGAATTTCGGTCGGCCCGGTGACAGCATATGATGCCATGGCTCACAGGTTACCTCTATCTCTTCAAAAATGTTGGCTGAGGCCTGGGAAGGTTGTATAACCTTGGCCTGGCAGTTTTTCCGTTAGCACCCTTTGCTCAACCTAGATAACACGATGGATTGTGGAAATCAGCTGTTTTGCGCCTTTACCAGCCTCCTGTTGCAAATACGCCCCCTATATTGAATGTTGTGGAAGGAGCAGCATGGGCCATGGGGTACGGGCGCGTATCAGGTTTGGGGTTGAATGGGTTAACTACTAAAATGTTCCAGCGCCCAAGTTCACGAACTCTTTCAACTTTCTCGGGTTCTCACACTCAGCGGGTTCAAGAACTTTTGGCGCTGGAGCAAACCTGAGGTAAGCTCGGGTAATGGATAAAGATCGAGATAAAGCAAAGCAGCTGATGGCCCCTAGCGGAGGATAGATGAACTATTGCTGCAGATGCAGTTTAGACGTTCCTTATTTTTTGCGGCAAATGATGCAGATCGACCCAACAAACGGACTACGTCAATTGATCGGGATTGGAGTCAACAACTATAAGCTGCTAGTCGTTGTTTTGTACCAAAAAAGCCGGAGTTATTCATTTTACCATAAATTTTATCTTCTAGAATTATGGTGGCGTCTCCACCTTCTCATTTTTCGAGCCCTGAAGAAGGTAATATGTTTACCAAAAGCTCGGTGAAGGTGTTGTTTTTCCAGTTGATCCCAATCCCGATCAATTCAAGTAGTTCGATGTTTTTAACCATTAATACAGCAAATGGTATCCTTACTTATTAAGCGAGTTATAAGTAGACAAATCAAATAGTTAAATACAGAGGAACTACAGGAACTAAAAATGTGAATTGCTTTCTGTAAAGTGTAGTTATTGGAGAAATAAGGTATTTAGTAGGTAGTTTGGGAATTGAAGAACCTACCTATGTAAAGGAAATTTCACAGTCGGCCCAAATAATGTTGTAAATTAAACCACATTCTGGTATCTCATTGATTTTGAGGGTTATCTCTCATCTGTGAGTGCTGTTTTCCTTGCCATGGACAGATGAATAGATAATTTTTGACATGGAAGTGTCATACCCCATAAACAGGACGGCAATTTATATAGCAAGGAACAACCGAGGTTACTAATATCAACACTCCTCGGTTCCACTGATATGCTTGCCCGAAGGCACACACGTCACCAGGACTGGTTGAGCTGGTCCTGGACGGTAATGGATGCCTTAATGAACTCCGGACTGTCGGTACTGGATAAATTCTGTGCCTAAACGAACTCCACAAAGGAAGCGGGAACCATTGCGAACCTTTAGCAATCCGAAGATCAATGTTTACTCTGCCATGAGGAGTAAAAACAGCTTGAGAGACAATTTTGAATGAGATCAAAACATTCAGTGTGAAAAATCTAAACGGCCTTAAGGAACGTTTCTTCATTTGATGTGGAGGAAAAATAGCTCACCTAAGAGCGATTGGAGGGAAAAGAGGTAATGTGTAAAGTATAGATTGTAGATTGTACCTGAATCTGCGGATCAGGGTGAGGGGAGCCCAAAAGCACTGAAGCCTGGTGGCTTATTGTGCTTCTCCGCAGATTCTATTGTCTAGTCAAACAGTCCCAGCCCTTTAGTAAGGGCCAGTAGTGGTTTGGCTAGGTTAGTGCAGGGTAATGCCTCCATGGGTGTGGGTGACCCAAAGAGTTGGAACCTGCGGGTTGATAGGGCTTGGCAATCAAAAATTATGTGGGAGGCCTTTTCTTCAGCCTCACCACATAGCCTGCATAGGGTTGTATCTTGCGTCACCCCAATGCGGTTAAGGTGGAATCGGAGTGGGGTGAAGCCTGTTACCAGACCAACCACTAGCCTGACTTCCCTGCGGCTTAGCCGCAGCAGCTCCACAGAGGCGCTGGGGTTAGGTTTGGCCACCATGCGCTTACTTAGAGCATGTCCTCCCAGGTTTGACCATCTTCTTGTGGTTTGGCTTGTGACCCACCGATTTATGGTCACCCTGAAGGAGGATTTGGGAATGCCGACGGCCGGCTCCGGACCAATGAACGGAGTCAGTGAGCCTTTTCTGGCCAGCGCATCAGCATTCTGGTTTCCCATTACCCCACTATGCCCCGCCACCCACTCCAGGGAAACCCTGTTGCGTTGTGACAGGGAGCAGAGGTTATGGTAACAATCCCACACTAACTTAGAGTTAATGGTGGAAGCTGCCAAGGCCTTGATCGTAGCCTGGCTGTCTGAGAGAATGCGGATGTGTACACCATTGTGTCCCCACCGCAGACTCTCCCCAGCGCAGACATCGATTGCAAGTACCTCGGCTTGAAAAACTGAGGCAAACGCTACCAGAGGAGCCGAGTGGCTCCATCCAAAGTTTGCCCCATAGATTCCAATCCCTGTCCCATTCCCCATTTTGGATCCATCTGTATACCAGAACAGGTCGTTGGAACAGCATTGAAAGACTTGCCTTGCCACCCCTCTGTCGTTATGATCGATTTGAAGGGGTGTGTTTCAGCGTAAGTTCTGGGCATAATGTCTGCTACCATGTCAAGCATGGGTTCGCATGGAAGACCCAGGATTTTGGAGTGGCCGTGGATATGTGACTCTCTCCACGTCCTGTTCCATTTCTGCCTCAAGGCCGCCATGGCAGCCTCTCCTTTTATGAAGATATCGAGGGGGGGGGGGGGAGCCCCAGGAGTATCTCCATAGTGGCAGTTGGGGTGCTGTGCATTGCTCCCGTTATAGTGAGGCAGGCCAGCCGCTGAACACAGGTAAGAGTGGAGGAGGCTCCCACCTGTCCAACTTTAGGCCACCATACAACACAGCAATACACCAGAATGGGTCTGTCTTACTACTGCAGTATAGATCCAGCGGACCATACTTGGTTTTAGTCCCCAGGTTTTCCCACATGAGCGTTTGGCCCTCATGAGAGCACTTTTGCCACAGTTGGCAATATAATCAAGGTGCTTGCTCCAGGTGAGTTTAGCATCTAGGAAGACGCCTAGATACTTGACCTCTCCTTTGAAGGGCACCCTAGCATTGAAGAGGAGAGGTTCATGAAGGCCCTCCAGTTTCCTTTTCCTGGTGAAGGGAACAAGCGTGGTCTTATTGGGGTTAACACTGAGCCCCTCAGTCCCACACTATTCCTCCACCTTTTTCAAGGATGCCTGAGCAAGGTCAGAGACCACACTCACTGACATCCCTCTAATTAGGATCACCAGGTCGTCAGCATATCCCTGGGTGTAGAAGCCATCCTCATTCAGGAGAACCAGCAGGGAGTCAATGACAAGGTCCCAGAGGAGGGGAGAGAGTACCCCGGGGGGTGTAACGTATAGCACGCCTATTCATCATTCAATGTTGGGGAAAAACCACTCATCTATGGGTCTACCACAGAAACTTTGCATCCGTGTGGCGCCCCCTAGGTGGCGGATCCGCGAACTATAGCGATCGAGTCAACCTTCCATGGTGAAACCTTGACACGGAAATTGGAATTGTGAGAAATTTGATGTTCGTGTAGTGCCACCAAATTTCAATTTCGGAAATTCCCGAAACATTATCGTAGGCACGGGAATCTGCTTGATGATAAGAGATAATTTGTTCTATGCTCTCCAGAAGAATGCGCCAAAGGGATGCAAAGTTTCTGTGGCAGACCTATAGAGATGAGCTGTTGTTCGACCAACCCCAAGCTGAGGCAAAAGCACACATCGGTGCCCAGAGCAAAAACATTGTAATCTTCATCAGATTATACAAATTCCTTTTCTTTGTAAATGTCAGTTACATGCAACTTTATTTGGGCTGGCCATTGAAAAATTAAACGTAAAACACTATTATAAACCAAAACAAGCGTACTATACATAAACGTAGGTGCTATTATAATAAGCCGGGTGAGTAGTATTATATGCGTCACTTGGCTCAACCATACTGCTAACACACCAACAAGAAAATATCTGGAAAAAATGACGAAGATGTAGGTAGCACTGATTCTCGTTGAATATTGGCTCACACTACGAAGTTATCTGATTACTTTTTGATGACGATACGAATCAATTTGGTGATTTTGTGTAGCAATGTATGCAGCACTTGGATGACAGCTTCTGGATCATAATTGTTCACACATTGAAGTTATCTGGTTACTCTTTCTGAAGACATCACAAATCAACGCGAAACCGGAGTGAAATTATGAACTTCCATCAAAAACAGTCCATAATTTCCTAGTTTTGCACGGGACAACAAATCATTTAAAATGCCCTAAAAGAACAATTTGAGTGAAAATGAATAAAAGTTTCAACGGCTAAAATTCTAACAATTTGTAAAAATTAGATAATTTTTGGCCACAAACAGGCAAGAATTATTAAAAAGACTGACACGTTAAATTCGAGTGAACATTTGAATGATTCACATCTTTTCGAACCGCACCAAAGTTAAAATTCCACAAAAACTGAAAAATATCAAACAAAAATTTCTGGGAAAAATAAACAAAATTTTTTTCAAATTGAATAATTTGAAAAAAGTTCTATGAATGATTCTGTAGTACTTACTGTAGGAGACAAGAAATACGCCATAAAACAGCTTTCAAACACTAAATTTTAAATTTGAAAAACCGGTCCATAATTCCCTGGTTTGTCCGATACTGGGATTTGCGGACCTGTGTGACATACAGATACGAAACCAAAATTGTTCAGGGAGGTTTAACACGGAAAATTTAATTTTTATACTTCTACAGTTTAAACAATACTTCTGCTGCCTTGGTAGATTTGGAAGCAAAATTATCCAAAATACCTACGCTAAAACCAAAAATTCAGTAAAATTCTGTAAAATGTCAGCAAAATCAGACCATGATTTCTCTATCATCCCTTTAAAAAGAATCAACATCATAATATTACCCGAGACTAAAACGAAAAAGTTGAGAAATGATAAATGTTTCAAATCTTCATTTTCATTAAAATAAGAATGATTTAGTTCTGAAGCACAAAAGTTGAAATTTCCATCAAAAATTTTCATCACATTTGAAATTTTCATCACAACTTGCTACTTGAAGCATCTACAAAATTTTTAAAGCGGTAAGGCGAACGGAGACTGGTGTGCCAGAGGACTCTGGTGACGTCACACCCATTCCCAGCCGTGGAGCGTGAGTACACCTCCTCTCCTATACTCACCTTGGGTCAAAATTGATCGCACAGTTATCTGGATACTTTTTCTGATGCTGAACAAATCAATTCTCGAATGTTTAACCAATGACAAATACAAGTACAGATTCATGGCGACAGAACTGATTTGTTCAACAGGAAGAGTACACAGATAACTTCACTGTGTGAACAATTTTCATCCAGAAGAGATACCCAAAACCACCAACTTGATTCGTGACATCATCAGGAAAGTAACCAGATAACTTCACTGTGTGAACAATTTTCATCCAGAAGAGCAACCCAAAACCACCAAATTGATTCGTGACATCATCAGAAAAGTAACCACATAACTTCACTGTGAACAATTTTCATCCAGAAGAGCAACCCAAAACCACCAAATTCATTCGTGACATCATCAGAAAAGTAACCAGATAACTTCGCTGTGTGAACCAATTTTCATCCAGAAGAGCAACCCAAAACCACCAAATTGATTCTTGACATCATCAGAAAAGTAACCGGATAACTTCACTGTGTGAACCAATTTTTAACAAGAACCAGTGCTAACACCAACATTGATGTAATTTTTCTAGTTATTTTGTGTTGGCAGTAGAGTTGACTCAACAGAAGCAAACTATTCATTTGATTCACTTACATTGAGACAGCGGGAACTCAAAACGTGAATACGATTCGGTCTTTTTATGTTCGCTAGATTTCATTCACAATTTCAATAAGTCACATTCGGAAACGTGTAAGTAAATGGAAAGGATGGAGACTACATCTTACAAGATACTCAACACAAAATACTTAATTCTAAGATCGAAAAATTAATTTTTCACGTTTACCTCCTTGCACCTATACTTAGTACTTATACATAAATAACTTCTATGTAGGTTGATAAACCCCAAGCATTTGACATGATTGTATAAGTAAGACACCACAGGAGTTGAAAAAGTGAGCAATTATTAAGTACCTACCTCAAATTTTCCACAGAAAAATAAATTTGAAAAACAATATTTTCATTCGAATATAAACTACGCTTCACTATTAAGCGGATTACATAGATTGTAAAATTAAGTAGAAATTGTAAAAGGAACAATGAAACGTCATTTTTTTTAATAGGATAATTTTTTTCCGTGTCATTCAAATATGACGTCATCTATAAGACCTAAACTAGCACCAACTTTTGAGCGAATCGCACTAAACGCGAAAAGCCGTACGTAACAATTTTACTTCATCTTTATCTATCAGTCGAGTTTCAAGTAAAACACCAATCTAATCAGCCTACTCAACTAGTTTCACTGTTTAAGCCAGATATGGATCAAGGAACACTAGGCCTTAACTGTGCGTATTTGCGTAATTATTATAAAGTTAACGTCTTTCTGGTTATCGAGATTGCACTAATTTATATGATTTTGTATTCAAAACTGACTTACATTTTAAGGGGAGAGGGATATGGAAGGAAACGGTACGGGGATGGTTCCGTAGCTCTGAAATTTGTGTGTGTCTTGGTACTCGTGAGAAATCGTATTAAAGACACGAGAATTGAGGACGCCGATGCAAGAAGGGTCCTGTAGACTCATGAGCCCTTTCTAGGGGGGATTGCAGAAATCTACTGCGCCAAGTTTGGTAGAGAAATTTCCTGTTTGTTTTGTTAGGAGACTGGTTATTACCAGTAGCCATAAACCCTATACTTCGCAACGTCAATATACAGGGTGTAACACACATGATCATGCCATCAGGGGCGTCAGGTGAGAAAATTCATCAGGCAAACAGCTTGGCCAGTCAAAGAGAAATAAACAATAATGAAAAACGCTGCAAATTATTACACAAAGGTTTATTTTTTCTGTACAGATCACTCGCCAGCAAAGAACACAGCGTTGCCATTTCACTACCTACCAACCAAGTTTTCGCTTCATATTCGAGTTTACTTGGATGAAATGAACGCTTCAAGCTCCATTCGAAGAAATAAGGAATTCGTTTATTAAGAAATTTGGTTACAGGTTGCTAAGGAAATGAAAATCCATGACTCATCTTCCAAGTTTCTCTGCTTTCAAGGTCACAAAACAGCTCCTCGATTGTTTGCCTTGGCTGATGCTGTGGTAGTGGGGGTATAGCAATACTTGACACCGCACTGACCCTCCACCCCCCACATACCCGCTGATCGTCGTCTCTCATCCAAAACATTCCCGCGAAATTAATTTTCTTGAACTGTTGGCCTTGGATCGCTGGGCCCCGTGCTAATTCACGCATCATCCGCTATCGATCGTAGTTACCTCTACAACTCTGTGTGTTGCTGGCAAAATACCTAATTATAATGAAATAGTCCGTAAATTGTGTAAAAGTTTTCCAAAATCGGCTATATATTACTTGAAAAAAATGGAAATAACAAAAATTAACTTATTAATTTTGCATATTTTTAGTAAGGCAAACAGCGTTTGCTATGTTTGCCTGGAGGAGGCGCCACTGCATGCCATAGCCTAGGGATTAGGGGTGTGACAGTCAGGAGTGAACGTATTGAAAAGACCTTATCTTCAAAAGGACCTTGTCTGAACTGGAAGGGTTGTCAAAATGAACACAGCCATTCTTTCATCAACCCACCAATCGAGTTTTCCGGAAAAATTCCGAGAACAGCAGCAGAAGGCCAACAAAAATTAATTGCACATCAATTGTACATGGATCATGAATGTGTGAAAATGACATGCAAATATCAACGGAAAGAAGTATATGGAATGGTTTTCTAAGCAAAACCTTCCATCATCCAATTGAAGAATTACGTTTGAATGAACTGTGGACTAAAAAGACAAAACTGAAAGACCGAAAACACTCAAAGACTGATTCATACGATTCGAATCGATCTTTCATTCGATTTTGTCTTTTAGCTCATTCGATTCATTCAAATCACCTACTCATTGTAACCTATTCCGACTCGCTCGTTTTTGTGACTTCTGGCCGGTTGGTTGTTTGTCTTCTGTGTGAACGTAATGAACGGGTGAACGGATTCAAAAGACCTGGTCTCTGTAATGAGTGACCGTTCAGGATTCGAATCCGCCAAATGACCTTGTCTTACACACCTCTACTAGGGATTGATTCTACAACTAATTTGTGACTTTTTTTGTCTCTTGACTTTTTTAAACCCCCTTGAAATCCGACTTTTTTCACTTTTAAGATTTTTTTTTTGTATTTTCGCCCTTGTATCGTTAAAATGGTGATAACTCCTTCAATTTACTAGATAAACTCAAATTTGACGATACCATTGGAAAGAGCGTTAAATTTCCTATCTCCCTGTAGAACCAAAGTTTTTTTAATAGGCGAAACGGGTGAAAATTTGAAGAGGAAAAATTGTCAAATCTTGAAAATATTGTAATGATTCTATGAAAAACACAATTGCACTCGTTGCAATCCAGAATCAAACTGATATTTTATTTAGCCAAACGTAAATTGTATCTTGGAGAATAGAGTTTCCATGTTTCCCAACACTACCCCCACTTTTTATTTTTTTGTGTGTTTTTCTTGATTTGTTTGTTTTAATTTTCTTATTGTTATTTCTTTTGGTTCTCACCCTGCTGAAGTCCTAGGTATCCCGATCTCATACTTCAGTCCCGGATATTTTCCTCTCTTACCAGCATCCGTCCTGCTCCTCCTTCCAGAAATGCTATCTTCCGCTTCTTGAGTCTCCAAACGCTTACCGGTTAAACGGGAGTACTGCTCATGTTTGCCTTGTCTAGACCCCAAATATGTTTCATTTGATTCAGTCATATTGTTTACTGGCCACCGTTTCAAATATCCTGAATTTTCCTTGAGCATAGGGGTAAGTTTCTTCGGTGGCTCCCACCAATTACGCTGACAACCAGTCTGCTTCCGAGTCATTTTCTCCTCGTTCCTCGCAGCTTTTCTGATTCTCTTTTTAAACCTCTCCCGTTTTATGATTCTCTGCTTGTTTATGTCTCCTTTTCTAATCCTCTCATTGCCTCTTTCTCCTTCTCTGAATCTCTTCTTTCTTCTGATCACCTCCTTGACCGTTTCAGCTCTATGGCTCTTCTCCTTTCTCTTCTTTCCTTGATTTTTATCCCTATTAACCACACAGTTTATTCGATGGCTCACCAACTTTTTCCCTCGACTATGACTACATTTTTTCTTCTTGATCTTATAGGCTTCCTCCCTTTCTTCCTCATTCACTTTGGGTTCACTACATCTCGACTCGTAGGATTCAGTTACTTTCATTGATTGTAATAGTTTTCTGTGCCATTCCGCGGGTTTTGCAGTTCCAAAATTGCTTCCAGTCTTTCCACTCATACTATTTGTTGTGTCACTAGGAGATGGAAGTGTTTCGCCATGAACCGCCAATTCTGGTGGTGAAAACCGCACAGCTTCTGGGCTGAATGTAGTTCCATTTTCAAAATCTCCCGATAAAATAGAAACGATGCCCGATGATTTCCCTTCCTCCTCCTTGTGGCCCAGGATTCTGCCATTCTGACGTTGTTCGTAGGATATTTCGAATTCACCAATGTGATTGTTTGGAATGAACTCCCCGTCATTTACGGTGAATGCTCCCTCGGTCCCATCGTAGCAGTTATCCTCTTTCGCATCGTAGACTCTATTAACTTCGTCCAATTCTTCATTTTTCTCTTCATCTTCTATGGTTTGAATCTCAGGAGACTGACACAATTCAACCACTGCAATTTCAGTCGATTTATCATTTTCATCACTACTTTTGCGACTGCTCACTACACAATTATTTTCGTTACCGGAACCACTACTATCAACAGCGGAACTTGGCAACTTGGTATTTCTAGGTAACCACTGATCTTTATAGGTAGTCAAGTTCAAATTTCCTAATTCACGAATTTTTCTCTCCTCATCTTCAATTCGAGCGTACTCTGCTATCTCCCTTGCCGCTTCAAAGTTCAGCGGGCAAGACACGAGATGGAAATATAAAATTCCGCACTCCCGGCACATATGTTTCTCATCTTCTTCATCAACCATGAAATACCTGGCAGGAAGAGGGGAAACTGCCGGTCTTCTCGATCTTGGCTGAGTTTTGGTTTTCTGGCCTCTTCTCCTCTGTTCTGGAGGAGCAAAGCTACAAAAATCACTATAATTCCTCTGCATCCCACCACTGTCACCAATGTAATGATTCTATGAAAAACACAATTGCACTCGTTGCAATCCAGAATCAAACTGATATTTTATTTAGCCAAACGTAAATTGTATCTTGGAGAATAGAGTTTCCATGTTTCCCAACAATATCAACTTTTTTCAACAGCTCATAAGTCCCTGCTTTCCAGCGTCTAGATGCTTGCCTGTAAGCCTAAAAGTTGCAAAAAGAGCTCAGCTTTCCAACGGTTTAGTCATTTTCATTTTTAAAGTAGGATTTCTTACAGAAATTTGTGTTTGAACGCGGAAAAACGTGAATTTTTTTAACGGAATCAGCTCTTTTTGGGCGATTTGAGGGTTTCGGGAGGCCTCGCTGACTCCTTCGCCGCCCCCTCCAGCCGGCGAACCCCTCAAATCGCAGGAGCGTCGATTCCGTTTTTCACGTTTTTCCGCGTTCAAACACAAATTTCTGTAAGAAAAACAACTTTAAAAATGAAAATGACTAAACCGATGGAAAGCTAAGATTTTGGCGCATCTTTCAGGTCTACATGTAAAAATTCACGTGCCGGATTACAGAACCTATGAGCGGTTGAAAAAGTTGAAATTTTCAAGATTTGACAATTTTTCCTGTTCAAGTTCATTTTTCACCCGTTTCACCTACTTAAAAAAACTTTGGTTCTCCATCAGGGAGATGGGAAATTTAACGCTCTTTCCAAAGATATCGTCAAATTTGAGTTTATCTTGTAAATTGAAGGAGTAGAAGATCGAAAACACGAAAAAAATCTTTTAAAAAGTCGGATTTTAAGGGGGTTTAAAAAAAGTCAAGAGACAAAAAAGTCACAAATTAGTTGTCTAATCAATCCCTAGGCTATGGTAAGATCATAGGTGTTACACCCTGCAGAGAGACAAGGATACATTTTAGGGGAAAAATTGAAATAAATTGCCGAAAGAAAAATGCTAAATTTTTTAGATAAACTCGATATGTCTTTGACTGAGACTACCATCTTTCCAAAACACCCTTAATAATTATTTTACAACACTCAGTCCAGGCAAAATGTTGTGAAAATGGTCCCAACTCTCCCCATCTGAAGGTAGTTGTTTTTTGGGACTAACCAGTCATTCAATTTACATAGGTCATTTTGTACACGTAGGTACTTCAAATGACTCTCAACTAAAGGGGATATTACCCTTCTTCAAATGTAGCTATTTACCTGGGCTCCTATTGATTTTTCGTCAAGAAAATGACTCTTAGGACCTTGAGAGTGACCGCTGCACATTTTTGGATCCCATTTCGTCATTTGAGCCCTCACAGCACAGACCTCCTCAATTCTCATTTACTGGAAAAAATTGCTGACTATGGCACTTTCAAGGTACAGCGGAGGCTCGGGATAATTTTGAATCAGCCTCTTTTCCAATACCACCAGTACAGTTGAGCAAATTTTATTATTATAATACGAGAATAATGACACAATGGGACGACGAGATTTTTCAAAAAAAGACTAACAACTATTGATTAGTCGAATATTAAAAATGGCAAATGAAAGTTTTGTTCATCGCGTGGGTGACTAAGGGTTTAAGGTGACGTCATTGGCTGTCCTCTGAAGGGAGAATAATAATTTGATCCGTTTCACTAGAAGTTACGTTTGATTACGGTGGAGGGATTTTTGTTCTCGAGGACACCACTTTTGACGGAAAGAGTTATGTGGGATCTGGTTTAGGAAAATCTCTGCTGGTAACGTGGTTTCCCCCAATTACCATCCGAAAATTCCAAGTTATCGGGAACTCGCAGATTAAATTTCTCGTTAAAAATGCGCGCCGATTTCCAAATTTGTAACACCTTGCTCTCACGAAAAAAATGACTCGATAAATTACCAACATTTCCAAACCGAAAGCGTACATCATAGGTGGGTAAATGCTTACTTACCTAGAACGTTTTTCACTAACAAATCCACGCAAAAATCAACAAAGTTTAACTTGAACACGATTCAACAGTTCTTAAAACTCCTCTAAGACTAAGAGATTCATTAATAAAATAATTGGATGACTCAACATTAATGCCATCCTAAAAATATAATGTCAATTTGAAAGCACTGAGAATTAAAGACCCTGCAGCAGCTGCATTTATAATTTACAAAAAACAAATAAATAAAATACAATAAAAAATGTATTTTCACAATTTTCTATTGTAAATACTTCCTGAGGAATAATTATTTCTTTCGTTTCAACACAAATGTATCATAAATATCTAATTAAAGCCGAAAGCAACAATTTTATGGCGCCAATAAAAAAACTTTTTTTAACTCCAAAATTGTCGTTATACTTTTTGAACTCTTACGTACTCGCCCGATCTTTTATCTCGTCTACTATCTGCAGGTCTACCACAGGCGGATCCACGAACTCATGGTAGAGTCTACCTTCCATGGTGAAACCTTCGCAAGAATTTTATGTTCATGTGGTGGCTGCAATGAACAACAAAATCCACTCATTTCAAGATTTTAGGAAGGATTTTTTTTTTTTTTTCAACAGAATGAAGGAAAATATGCCACTTTGAGAGGGAAAATTCCCGAAAAATATCGTATTTACGGGATTTGCACAATGATGAGATGGGTAGTTCTATCTTCTCCACAGGATGGGTATCGCTACAAAAGTATCGATACTGTATCGTATCCATGTATCATTTCGCATGAGTATCGATATTTCAAAATATTGAGTATCGATACTTTAGTGTCACAAAACATCAACATATCCAATATTCTCAAAATAAGAAAATATTTTTTTCAACAGTGTATTCATTTCTTACTATCAAAAGTCCAAGATCAGTGTATTTACACAATATACTGTTAATTATTAACCCTTTCTCTACTCGGGCCAGAAAATGAGGAATTTCACCGAATTCTGTTTGCATTTTTCCTGAATAGTTAATGGTGTGGGATAGATGAAAATCGGGCTGATTTCGGAAAACAAGTCTCCTGTTATTTTTGGGAGACAATCAAAATTTTTGATTTCAAAACTAACCGGGAAAACCGACGTGAAGCGGGAACGCTCGCTGATTGGGCTGTTCGGATCGCCGTCTCCTCCCAGTGTTGCCCATTGGGACGACGAAATCGTGTTTTCTAAGAGAAAAGTTATCAAACAAAAACAGTAGAAACCTAATTTTCCCCATCTTGCTTTTTCTATTTTTTTCTTCAGTTTTTCGATTTCAATCTTTACTGTTTCGTGAAATTTAGCATCTGGGGACTATAGATTTCTCGATCTCAGCGCTTCAAGCAGCCGTAAATGAACTATTCCAGGATGACGTCATTTTCCCGGTTTTTTCAAACATTCGTATTTTCTACGCTGTTTTGTTTATTCGTAAATTAGGAAGTTCGGGCTGAAAGTTAGCCTTAGGAGGTTTTTCGAGGTGCTGAATCCGATTTTGGGGTCAAAAATAAGAAATTCCGACATAGTGAAATTCCTCATTGTGGCTGTCAAACTACACCTGAGTCTACTCGGGATCGTAATACATGACTGCATACTACTCACGAGTATTCTCGTTACCTGTTCTGCCATCTATCGGAGCCTCTAATAACTAGGTAATGTATGATGGTTATATGAAAGCACGATAGGGGCAGCACTTACCTACCACTATTGTTATCGGTTGCCACCGCACTGGTAGCTGATATCAGAGTCCACGGCCTATAGGACAAGGAGAGGACGGCGATTTTGGATAAACGCATTGGTAATGCTGATGCCCTCCTCTTACCAGTCTCAAAGCTGGACTGCAACAGCCAACCGGGCAGCCCAAGACAAGCACAGGAAGTATGATCAGGCGGCTGAAGATCTGAGGGCTTCATTTACTCCATTATAGTGCTCGTGTGAAGGGGTGGCAAGTGGAGTTCCTAGCCTTCCAGAAGAGGCTCCTGAATGCGCTCGCTGATAAATGGAGTAAACCAAGATCTGCCATTGCTGGCTGGGTAAGAACGAAACTCCAAATATCGATCATCCGTGCATTCTCCTGATGTCTTCGAGGCTCGAGGAAGAGCATCAGATGCATCGGAATGGGGTTAGAGGACGGAGCACCCCTACCACTACTAAGAAATTAGAGAAGAGGCCACTCCCGAACCTCAGAGAAAAAAAAACACGAATATTGGAATATGAAAGAAGAACTCTCAAAGCCTTTACTGCGCCGCTTCTGTGCCCATCCGTTAGCTTCATCCTTGTTAATAAATTTTTATTAAGTGTTGAAAAAAAAAATTGATATCATTTTTCGGCGGGCATCAACAACCAGTTTTTCATCCTTGTCAAGCGGGTTTGAGTGTGACACTTCTTTGGCGATTTTCACACCTTTTTTTCGTCTTACCGTTTTGAAATAGGTACCGTAGATGTACCCAACTTCGGCCATGTCCCCTAACTTCGGCCATTTCAAGTATTGGCGGTACTGATGAAGCTGCACTCTTCAGGGGTCATTAAAAACTTTCAATTTTTTCTCAATTTTAACAGGTGTCGTTGGGGCCTAATGTTGACATCTCCCGCGCTTGTTACTCTTATCACTTTCCCATGAAAAAAATCAAAATGTAAACAAGCAGTTTAGACATTTTTCAGCTTGTGTGCTTTTATAACTATTGTAATTGTTGATGTGATGTGATCTTAGAACTTGCTCTTACCGTTTCATATTCGTAGTTTAGTGTTATTGAAGGTGAGTGATAAGTCATTTTTTTACTTCGTGTTTTGAGGGAGTTCTGGGGAGTTTTGTCCGATAACTGAGTCAGTGTACCTAACTTCGGCCATATGGGGGTCCGTCTCGAAGATAGAAAATTAGTGGACGTGAGTACCAAAACTATAATCCGATATATATGGAAAACGCTCTGAAGGAGGTTAGGGCTAGGATATTGTCAATTCGGAAGGCATCCTAAAAATATGGAGTACCCAGATCGACTTTGCAGGATAAGATAAATAAGAAGAATCCTCTCAAGGTGGGTCACCCCAATGCATTTCCATTTTCACTCTAATGTAGTGATATTATTATAATGACTAGTCATGAGTTTATAGTTGTTTGAGAATATTACAAAAAGCTTTCAAGAGAAGACAGATAAGTTAATGTTAGCAATGAATGTTTTAAATGTTGTTCAAATAATTTTGGCTGTTTTATGACTAGTGTGACGATCTCGTATTTTTGACATTATTAGCACTGATAATGATGATATTTTTGAAATGTCGACCTAAAAATTACCATGATTTGAAGTTTTAAGATTCAAATAATCTGTTCATGTTTGAAAAGCTTTATAGATATTTTTTACTGCATTTCGCCTTTGTTTGAATGTTTTCCATGATATTCCTAAGGTGTTATTGTATTATAGGTGTTCCAAAAAAGTCTTTGTATGGTTTTTATATTTTTTAAATTCAAAAAAGCTTTTTAAAAAAATTATTCGGCGGCCGAAGTTACAATATAATTATTACTTCGTTTTTAATGCATTTTTAATAGGTGGCCGAAGTTGGAGCACAACGGTACCTAACTTCGGTCACACTTCAAGTTTTCAAAAAAGGCCAAAGTTGTGATGATAAAAAGAAAATTATAGTGACATCCTATAGAGCAGATCTGCTGCCATCTAAATTATTTTTTTCAGATTTTTACTCATATATTTGACTTTGAATAAACTCAAAAAACCTCCAAAAGTGGCCGAAGTTGGGTATATCTACGGTACTCCTCTACATATTCTAAGTTTTTGACATGATACATGATATTGATGATGCAAATTCATTCTTGTACCAACTTTACTTCGTTAATAAATATCAGACTAGCATTTTGTGTTTCCAAAGGGATTTTTACTCCATGAGAGGTGTGGGACTACAAAAAAAAGTAGGTATTCGAAAGAACGAAACAGTTGGGTGCGAAAAATGAGAACAAAATACCCTACTAATATTGTTACTCATTCTCCAATGGCTAAAATGCAGTGGAAAACGTAAAGACGCGCGGAATCCAGCGACAGTTAAATGTTTTCAGCGTGGCAGGAGGCACTAGCCCTCAGCGTCACAGGGCCACCCACCGTGCAGGGGCTTTAGTAGATAAAAGGTTAATAACTGTGAATATACTATTGAGCATTTTCTCCATAATATAAATATAGCCTAATCAATAGCATAGATTAATTTTATCATTTTTTGCCATTACATTGGATTGTCGAGAATTGTATCAATATTCGATATTTAGAAATATCGGATCCGAAGTATCGATATCAGAAAACATCGAATAGTGCAGTATCGATACTAAAATATCGAGTATCAGTGCGAAAGTATCGGTTATCGATACCGATCACTATTCTCCAGAGGAATGCGCTAAGGGAATGCAGAGTTTCTACGGTCGGCCAACAGATAGTTCTAGAGTCATCACTAGATCAAGCGATAACACACGACAATTTTGCAATTTTGTCTTGTTGTTGCTGGAGGGTCTTTAATTCTTTCATAATACATCAACACGTCCAAAGGAATAAATTCATCGATAAACAATGAATGAACTAAAAATACCAAGCTTCCCTACAACAATAGGGAAGCAAAATCGAAAACACGGTTCCGGAAATAAAGCTCATGCAACATCAACATTCAACAATACTAGGCACCGGGTTCAAACAAGTTACTTTCAGAGTTCAGTCCAGTTAGCACCCAACCAGGAATTGATAACCATGAATGTAAATTATCCAAGATGACAAGTTAACAACATGTTTTCAACTGAAATTACAACACAGACACAGCCTTCTTGACTATCCCGCAACACTGAGAACTGAGAATGATAAAACGAAAGCCATAACAGACTTCAAATTTCAACAGCATAATCGATTGCAATTCAGAAAGTCGAAACAATAAACCGATTTTAATCAATAATAAAAAATTTAGCTCAAGTTTTTTTAAAACCCCATTCCACTCATTTACCTACGCTTTTTAAATACGTAATTTTTATCCATTGTGAATTCGACTTTAGACGGTTAAAATCGATCAATAATCGAAATCGTACAAAGTCAATTATTGTAATCGATTTTGCCATCCGTAGTTCTCAATACCGAGAAAGGCATTCTTGAAGTTATTATAACAAACGCAGATTTTGTTGGCTTAAACTATAGGATTAACAACGCAAGTCTTGAGCCAAATACGTAAGTAGTATCATTGCATACTTAACTTTTCAACAACAATTTCATTTCGAAACAAGATTGCCTTAATGTAGTAGGATAAAATTTCATGTCTTGCGCCCTCATCTCAAACTCAAATTTCCAACAAAATTTTGGTTTTTAAACACGAGGGTAACGCTCAATATGTCTAACGTAACTAGAATTGTACATGGATTATTGGAAAACCTTTCGATCAGCTATTTTGAATGGTTTTTGTTCAACATCATCAAGCAAAATGCATTGAGGAATTCTCGCGGATTGCTTTTCTTCAAATTTTCTGAAATGTCAACCATGTTTAACAAAGGAGTACTACTAAAAAGTGACTCTATTTATATGGACATCACAAAAATCTACCTATATCCGAAACGATACCTTTGACATTTGTCAGTAACAGCTACAATCCAAATTATGGCAGTTGATTTTTCAGACTCACGAAAATTCCTCAATAAGGGTTAACAATGATACCATCATTTTATGATGATATGCCAAAATAATTAGAAATACACGATAACGTCAAAGAAATAAACAAGAATTGGAACATGGACTGACCATCAAAAATTCTAATGATAAATTGAAGACGTGGATGGAAGAGGGTGCTACTGATAAAAACTGGGGGCTCTTTGCTTTGGTGATGGACCTGAAATAATGTGTTTCCGAAATACTTTGCAGGACAACGTACCATCTAGTAGTTATTAGAGAGTTACAGTGACATTCAGAACCATCATTGAGAAGTTGCTAGAGCGAGCATCGAGTGGATGCTAACTTTCACTGTCAGACTCATGGCATGGTTTACAAATGCGAATGGCGTTGCTTTAGATTTTACAACAATCCATAGGTAACCTTTATCAGGTGGAGCCTTTAAGGACTGTGTCCACACCTGTAGACAAATTGGGGACCGTCTACCTCAGTCACGCCCCCATAATGCTCAGGATAGGATTTTATTTAGGAGGCTGTAAAGTGGTACGATCAGACTATCTACTAAGACTATCTGTTCCGGGCCTGTGACCAGTCATGACTTCTGGGGCGCGGGCTGTGCCAGCACACTGGTTAACGGCCTTACCCTTACACTGGTACCGCGGGTGGGGGGAGCCCCAGGCTACCAGCACACCGACGAAAGTCAAAGTGCCACCTGTCTGCCACCCAATTGAGGTTGGATTTGCGGGGGTCGTGGTTTACAAAACCCGGGCTGCAGTATGAGTTCTGCAGAGCTGGGTAGGGTTCCGAGGGCCATGGCCAACACGTTGACCTGGCATGTGAGTTTTGTGAAATACCAAAAACTCGAGCGTCATACCCGCTAAGTCTGGAAGCATGAGCTAGAACATGTGGCTTCTACCTGTAAGTAGTAACAGGGAGATGCAAGGAGCTTTTCCTCTGCTGCTTGCAGTGGAGGGGGAGAGCATAAGGCTCGGCCTCAGTCCTCCTCTTTACCGATTTTCACTTTGGAAATAGGCAAGACATTCAATCCATAGGTAATGTCAACTCAATCTGCGTTTTCCATTGAACCAATGAAGCAGCTTAGAAAAATAGAAAGGGAAACTCGGCCTTAGGGTCTCACCTTACTGCTTAGAGCCTTTGGCTAAAATTCAAGAAACATGGAAAATGCTTTAGCCGCACTTCTTAGTGGAGTAGGATAATAGGATAGTTGGATAATAAACCCCCTCCGTGTGACACTTTTTGGGTAGTTAGTCCTAGGCTAAAGCATGCTCTATGCAAATAAAAAGAAATCAACGAACTACGCTTGTATATTACCCAAAATATATGTGATTGATCATACATCATCCACACTTCAAACATGGCAGCAGACCAAAACGCAAAATAGATCAATTCAATTCTTCAATCGTCACTTCTTCAAAGAATAGATCTTCAATTAATTTTACCGTGATCCCAAAGATAAAGAACTTGCAAAAGATATGCCGAGAACAATCTAAGATCTGCCAGTCGAGTTCCATGTCAATGGGTAGACTTGGCTCTTGTGGGGGGGGGGGGGGGGGGGGGCTACGTTTGGAACCCAGCTCACCAAAACGAGACATGAGCAAGGGAAAGGTGGGGGGGGGGACTTGTTTACGTTGGGCTCCCAGAGGCTGTCAGAATTGAAGGAGCTTGCTGTCGATCTTTTACCTTTGGCACCCAGGGAAATCAAGAGATGAGCTCGCCAGTCTTACTATTACAATGGCCGATGACAGTATGTGCAGTGAGGGAGGTTCGAGGAGTGGTTTTGATGTGTTTTTTTTTTACAACCAGTATCAATTTACGAGTAGTTTTTTAGTAAGACTTTGTTTTTCCTTTTTTCATTCTTTAATATAATGACGAGGTGACTTACATCCTGACACATTACTTTTAATCAACTGACGAGGTGACATACGTCACTGATATTGGGGGACAATGTGAGCAACCTCCTCGTGGTGTCCTCTGGGTAACGCTGATAGCTCGCAATGATTCAAAAATGTATGGCTAACAAGAATAACACTAAGACTAGTTCCTGTTGTAACTAATCTACTAACCCGTGGCTAGCAGAGGTGGATGCCCAAGGTAATTCGGGTACTGAGAGTAAAAGCCAATTTCTGACATCGACAGGTGGTGAATGTAAGAACCCCGCTCTCAGAGAAAATTCGATTAAACTTTGTATTTTTCTATTCCTGATGTTTCCGTCTCGTACTTTCTCTTGTGCGAATATAACGTTATTTATTACCGATCATTATATTCGTGCTTTTATGTAGAGTAATTCACCTACAAGACTCCTGAGTCTTTCAAAAGAGACGAAAAGGGAAGTATTTCACCACATCTTCTAGAAACCACATAGCACTCCTCCACCAACATCTTCAATTATTAGTCCGTTTCTGATCTTAAAAATCTTTAACATGACATCGAGAGTCTGGACTAGAAAAACTACTATTAAATAGAATCTTAAAATAACAAAACATAAGTACTCATAACTAAGTAAACAAATAATAGGAAACACTCCAAATTAATGAGAGGTTGCAGTAGTTTTAGAGCCTAACGGGAAGGGGATGTGTAAAGTTGAAAAATTAACCTGAAGACATCGCAAATGTAGATCAAGAGGCGAAACAACTTTTTTCATAAGGCTGTCAAAATGAAGTCTGGTTCCAGCCAGGCAAAACATGGCGAAACTTTAACATTATTGAGGTGAAGAGCTTGTACACCGAATGAAGCTTACTGAATACCCCACTTCAAGTACTGCACAAGTTCACAATGAAGAGGAACATTCTTTCGGTGTGACTCCCTTGAATTCTTTACCTCCAACATAATAGCATGTTCGACACCTATATCTATATCCAGAGTATTTCTGCCAAAATCTTCCTGATAACTATTTAACTCATAGTTGATACGGACACAAAAATAGTTACTCCTTCTCTTAAAACTTAAAAACGCGTGGCTTCAATACGAGTGAATCCAAGAGTTTGGAGCATCTGGAGCTCCATTGATGAGATTTACAACACCACCACCCTGGATGATAAACAAGTAGGTAGTTTGCCTACTAGACCAGTAGAAATGCGTGTCTGCAAGAATATCAATGACAACCGCTCGAAAACTTCCGTTTTATCGGAGGAGCTGTCGTTTTTACCTCTGTGCAGTTGTCCCTGAGAGACCAAAGCGCTCGAAGATCCGAAGGAGTCACGCGGTGGTTGGTGATGATGTCGGGAGTGCACTTCAAGCCCATGTTGAGATAGTTGAATCCATGGAAATTCTGGGGTCTCACTCCGGCTTTCTCCGCACATATCCCTAAAAAGTCAGAAAAAATGTGTATGCTTCCAGTTAGTTTAATTAGCGTGTTGTAAACCTATTTTCCAAATAAAACAGATCTTTCTCTGGTGGTTCAATGTGAATGTAGGCCTGTATGTCAGTAAATCGGGCAAAACTACAGTCGAATTTCAATTAAATTTTCAGGGATGGTGTGGTAGATGGTAAATTATCTCCTGTGAATTTCATCAAACAATAAGCCCAGTTTGATGCCGGCATCTGGGCATGCATAATTATACCAGCTTTGATAGGCACAAAATTATAAATAAATATGAGTAGTTAAAACATATAATCTGATACCTGTTATGTATACGTCTTCTAAATAGTGGATGGGAGTACTGAGTGAAGCTTCGTAAAGTTTGAGGACCACATCTCGAGACATTATGTAGCCAGTTCCAGAAAGATAATTGGGATAAAAAGCTCCATGGTACATGTACTTGGGGGAGTACCTGGAACACGAATGCAGAAAATCGTTAGAAAAGGAGAAGAATTTATTTGGTCCTCCATTCCTCAGAATATTCTGTTCGACCATCAAAGTGCAACATGAAGTAAGGCCAAAATACTAACCACTTATTCCCAGCATCGCTGATAGGTTTGGCTTTGCAGATCAAAACTCCTGCCAAAAGACCACGTTGAGACATCTGAAGCAAGCGAGGAGTCAACAGCTTCACATTCACGTAACTGTCGTCATCGGCTTTCATAAGATAAACAGGCGAAGGACAATGATTGACAAACCACTTTAGAAGAACAATGCTTTTCAGAGTCAAATTGTTGTAAGAATCGACGAAGTTATCTTGAATGATGTCTTTGAACTCAAGGCTCTCTTCCTCGATAGCATTCTGAAAAACATGTACAACAAACTTGTTACAAAAATCATACATTAACTATAATCTAAACCGGATGTTAAAAATCTGAGAATTGTCGGCTCTTCACCTTCTTTCACGATAAAGTTACCAAATAATCGAAAATACTGACCTGTACTGAAGAATTCCCGGTGACTCCTACCAGAAATCCAACTTTCACGTTACTGATATTATGAGATGCCCAGGTTTCTCTGATCGCCGAGCGGACGATGAAGTTAGCCGGGGCTGATGTAACAATAATAACAAAAAATGTGGGATCCTCGCAAATTTCTCGGCCGCTGATGATGGTTGTATCATTGCTTGGATTGACATACCGGGTGACGTCTCTCGTGACGTTAAGTTCCCAACCACGAACTGAAATAATCACAGAAATAAGTCCAGATCTGGAAAGAGCTCGTGCAAAAATTATGGGTAATCTCAAGATGAGGAGAAGAACCGTTAAAGAATCACAAATAGATACCTAATAATAACAACCTAGGGTTATCTAATCTTGGGATTTGAATTTGGGTCGTTATATTATAATAACTTCTGCAGAACTCAGAGCTGCGATAGTATCATCCAACCAGGCAGAGTTGTTCAGTAGCACTAGATCTGAGTAGTGCTAGTATCATCAGCATCTGCAGGGCTCAAAGCAATGTTAGTATCACCCTGCTTGCCATAGCTATTTGCCAACATCTGTGGAGATCTGAGTAGTGCTGGTATCAACAGCATCACAGGGATCAGAGCAGTGCTAGTATCACCCTGCTTGCCAGAGGTGTTCGCCAACATCTGCAGAGACAAGAGTCATCATCAGCATCTGCAGAGATCTGAGTAGTGAGTAGTGCTGGTAACATCAGCATCTGCAGGGATCGGAGCAGGGCTAGCATCACCCTGCGTGCCAGAGTTGTTCGCCAACATCTGGGGAAAACTGAGTAGTGCTAGCATCATCAGCACCTGCAAGATCGGAGCAGGGCTAGTATCACCCTGCTTGCCAGAGTTGTTCGCCAACATCTGAGTTGTGCTAGTATCATCAGCACCTGCAAGATCAGAGCAGGGCTAGTATCACCCTGCTTGCCAGAGGTGTTCACCAACATCTGCAGAGACAAGAGTCATCATCAGCATCTGCAGAGATCTGAGTAGTGATTAGTGCTGGTATCATCAGCATCTGCAGGGCTCAAAGCAATGTTAGTATCACCCTGCTTGCTACAGCTGTTCGCCAACATCAGTGGGGATCTGAGAAGTGCTGGTATCAACAGCATCTGCAGGGATCAGAGCAGTGCTAGTATCACCCTGCTTGCCAGAGGTGTTCACCAACATCTGCAGAGACAAGAGTCATCATCAGCATCTGCAGAGATCTGAGTAGTGAGTAGTGCTGGTATCGTCAGCATCTGCAGAGATCTGAGTAGTGAGTAGTGCTGGTAACATCAGCATCTGCAGGGATCAGAGCAGGGCTAGCATCACCCTGCGTGCCAGAGTTGTTCGCCAACATCTGGGGAAAACTGAGTAGTGCTAGCATCATCAGCACCTGCAAGATCGGAGCAGGGCTAGTATCACCCTGCTTGCCAGAGTTGTTCGCCAACATCTGTGGAGATCAGAGTTGTGCTAGTATCATCAGCATCTGCAGGGATCAGAGCAGTGCTAGTATCACCCTGCTTGCCAGAGGTGTTCACCAACATCTGCAGAGACAAGAGTCATCATCAGCATCTGCAGAGATCTGAGTAGTGAGTAGTGCTGGTATCATCAGCATCTGCAGTGCTCAAAGCAATGTTAGTATCACCCTGCTTGCTATAGCTGTTCGCCAACATCAGTGGGGATCTGAGAAGTGCTGGTATCAACAGCATCTGCAGGGATCAGAGCAGTGCTAGTATCACCCTGCTTGCCAGAGGTGTTCACCAACATCTGCAGAGACAAGAGTCATCATCAGCATCTGCAGAGATCTGAGTAGTGAGTAGTGCTGGTATCGTCAGCATCTGCAGAGATCTGAGTAGTGAGTAGTGCTGGTAACATCAGCATCTGCAGGGATCAGAGCAGTGCTAGCATCACCCTGCATGTCGGAGTTGTTCGCCAACATCTGGGGAAAACTGAGTAGTGCTAGCATCATCAGCACCTGCAAGATCGGAGCAGGGCTAGTATCACCCTGCTTGCCAGAGTTGTTCGCCAACATCTGTGGAGATCAGAGTTGTGCTAGTATCATCAGCATCTGCAGGGATCAGAGCAGTGGTAGTATCACCCTGCATGCCAGAGTTGTTCGCCAACATTTGAGTAGTGCTAGCGTCATCAGCACCTGCAAGATCAGAGCAGGGCTAGTATCACCCTGCTTGCCAGAGTTGTTCGCCAATATATGGGGAAATCTGAATAGTCCTATCATCATCGGCACGTGCAGAGTTTTGAGAGAGCTGGTATCATCAGCATCTGCAGGGATCAGGGCAGTTTCTCCCCGCTTGCTAGAGTTCTTCTCCAAAACCAGCAGTGATCTGAGTAGTCATCAGCAGCCATCAGTAGCCATCATCAGCAGCTGCATAGATCAGAGCAGTAACATCCTGCGTGCCAAAGTTCCCCATTTCGTTCCCAGTTCTTGCTAAGGTTGGGCCACGCGAAGATGAGTATTGATAGGTACTCCACACACCTTGGAGACCAGCAGTGCTAGCAAGCAAGGCTATGAAGTCATAAAAATGACTCCCAGGTTTTCTTTTTAACCATTTTTAACCATTATTAGCGAAACAAGTAGGAATTTCGTGCTCAAAATTAATAAATTTACTTGGATTTCGAGCTTTTCCCAAATTGAGTAATTTTGGCTAATTAGATACCTAATTTTGATTTTGATACCTCAGCAGGTATCTTCGTTTTATAGCTACAAATATAAAATAGGTACTTCTCGCCTCTCGAAGATGCCCAAGAGACTTGCAGCAGCCGTGAAACCCTCGAAAATAACCATTTCCCCCAGAATATAAGATTTCATCATAATATAACTTCGATATGACTTGAAGCAGCCGTAAATTACTAGAAAATGACCATTTTCCCCAGGATATAGGATTTTATTATAATATAACATGAGGGGCTCAGAGTACAATGATGTGACTCGCATCTTGGTCATTAAGAGAAATGAACACATTTTTATGTACCTACTAAATAGACTAATTTGCACAAATATTATCTTGTGCTCCAAACTGATGGGGTGATTTGATGAACCTCGCAGTAAAATCAGATTCCAACAGACTCCAAACATACCTTGTTTCGGTGGAACAGCAGTTAAATGAGGGATGTAAACCGTGAAACAACACACAGCCAAGAAGGTGATTAGAATTATGAAACGCAGTAACCGCCACTTCCCATTGAACACCATCTGAAAGGCAGAAGACAAGATTCACAAACTAAATTGGATGGAAGGAACTTACGAACTAAAAACACGACAAAACGTTTTCTAGTGTTTTTTAACGAACAGCTTTTACTCACAATGAACTGAATGATAGTAAACTAGCTACCTATCAAACTACTACATAATTGGGTCAGGTAGGTGATGGTAACTTTCAAAAATAAGTTGGAAGGCATCTAATTATGAAGGTACTGACAATGGAAATAATTATGAAACTACGCAAAGGCCCGCGCCTTTCCCGGAAAGGAAGTGTTTTGCCACAGAAATCTACGGTGAGATCTTTGTTTCATCAAAGTGCTGAATCGATATTGATAGCAGAGACAAAAGATGACTCGACAGTAAAAAACGCTGCAAATTATTACACAATGGTTTATTATTTTTCTATACAGGGTGTCACCCTTAAGGGCGCACCACCGGGCGGGGTTCGATTCTACAACTAATTTGCAACAAAAAATGTCTCTTAGCAATTTTTTTTTAGAGGCTTCGTTTTCGACTTATTTCACATTTAAAATTTTTTTCGTGTTTTCGACCTTACATCACTAAAATGGCTGTAACTCCCTTAGTTGATGAAGTAAATTCAGATTTTATTATATCATTGGAAAGAGCGTCAAATTTCCTATCTCCCTGATGGGGTTTTAGAAAATTTCAAATGAAACGAACGGGTGTAAAATGAGCCAAAAGTAAAAAATTGGTAAAGTTTCGAAAATTTTCACTTTTTTCAAAGCTTGATTCTCGAAACGTCGTGAACGGAAATTTCCATGCTGTAAGCCTAAAAGTTGAATGTGAATCCCAGCTTTCTAACGGTGTAGTCATTTTTTTAAAACACCACTTATTCTGTTCAGTCAGAACGTATCGTTATAATTCACGGAACACAAGAAATTGATTTAAACGATTATTATTGAGACAGTTGGATTTTAGAGAACAGTATTGCATAAGTAAAAGCAAGAATTCTGAAAATTAGACAATTTGAAAATCTACGTGGAACTCGGAAATTGAGCGCATATGCGAGCGAACAAAAAACTGAAGTGGCTGCGTAAAAACGCCTAGTGAAGCCAGTCCCACCTACTCGACTCCTGCATTCACAACATCCTCCCACCTTGTAATTTGGGATTTTAGCAAAATTACAACCATATACTTCACAAGTTGAGCTTCTTCGGGGGACGAATCTGTCTCCCACATCTTGATGTTGTTGTTTCTGATTGACGATTCTTCTCATCTTCGCTCTCTTCCGAGTCAAGTATCCGAGAATCTTCGGTGAAAGTCGATTGCTCTTGTTCCTCTTCAATGGAGTCGGAATCTTCCAAATCTTCGGCCTTTGACAATTCTAATGGGTAAAGCCTTTGAATAGGCCTCGTCAACTCCCCATTAGAAAGTTTGAGACGAGCGACACGAGAGTGTTGATCACTGCCTTTATATAGTTCTAGCACAAGTGCTAAAGGCCAGCTGATGCGTTTGAGATTGTCAAATTCAACAAGGACGACGTCTCCAACCTCCACTCCTCGGTTTTCCCTCTTGGTACGATGCGTGAGCAAACTGATATACTCCTTCCTGAAGCGCGACCTCAAGTTCACCCTCAGTGTTTGAAGATATTTGAGTCGCCTCCTGAGTGAATTGGCATCCAAGGAGTCAATGTCAGGCACTTCATTCAAGCGTATGTCCTGAAGAAACAGTGAAGGGCTTAAAGGCACAAGATCTTCAAGATTGTCATTGACATACGTCAAGGGCCTGGCGTTTATCATGCTCTCAAAATCGCAAAGTATGGTATAAAGTTCTTCGTACGTCACACAACTATTTCCTAGATTGCGACGTAACAATTCCTTCACCACTCTCACTAACCTCTCCCACCAACCGCCCCACCATGGAGACGATAGAGGATTGAAAGTCCAAGATATCTTTTGGATGGACGTTTCGGACACAATCTGGGTCCAGTTCAAAGATTTTAGCGCGTTGTTAGCGCCCACGAAGTTCGTTCCATTGTCAATTTCCTGGAATGAAGCATTGGAACAACAGAGAAGTTGTGTGCTTTGTCTAGAATGAGGAATTTGTCCAGTCAAGACCCATCCTAAAGTTGTCTTGACAGCTATCAAACCTTGATGAATTTTTTCTATTTCATTAGTGATAATTTCCACCCAAACATCTGCACCTAAAAGAAGTTTCACTTCGAGGTCTTCTTGGCCTGAATCAGAAAGGACAATGCCCTTTTTCTTAAGGATGTCAAGATAATGGGAATTGGAAAATCTTGGTATGAATGAGCAAATTTTTTCTTGATCACGAACAACTATGTCGCACTTGGAATTGCCCCATCGGCTCTGAACAGCAATTTTGAAAATGTTATGAGGTACTTTTCGTGTTTCCACCCCTCCAAATAGGCTATGGTTTATTACTTCTGTTCCTAGTTTGGTGGGTTTGATCAAGTCTAAAAGTTCAGTTTTTATGTATGAATGTTGTGCCCCAGTATCCAATACAGCTCTTACCAACTGCGCCTTCTTTCCTACTCCCACCTTCACAATCAGCGTCTGAAGAAAGACTGGGGATCCCTCAGCGAACAGCAAACTTGAGGTTGAGTTGTCATTTGGAGAAGTCGAGCTGCTATCGTGCACTTCAGATCTTGGATGTACATTCAAACCTGGACACATGACAAATAGGTGACGTTTCTTACATAATAAACATTTAACGAAACCTTTGCATTTCTGCGCACTATGCCCATGTTTCAAACAAACGAAGCACCCACCAGAACGCTTCAACTGCTCCCGTTTCTTCTCCTGCGACCAATCTGCCACACTGGTACAACTAGAAGATTCGTGATTTTTGGAACAAAATAAGCACAGTTTTGTAGGTGGTTTTGTTCGATGATCCGTATCAGTAGTGAGCAAGGATGAAGCTGTAGGGAGGGTTTCCTTGACCGGCTGATTCCTACCTTTTATTGGTTTAGTTGATGGAGCGACCTCATCTCTGGCAAAGCCAGATCGAGCAAGTACTAGGCGCTCAGAGCTTTCAACTTCACCCTTAAGGAAAATGAGCAAATGTGACAGATTGTCACCTGAATCAGTTTTACTCCCAATCTTAACACTACTTCTATACCGTTCCCAAGCAATCAAAACTTCATCTGGGATGGCCGATTCTACAAGAGGATATAGCATCGCGGCATATTTTTCTGATGTTACTCCGAGTGACTCAAGAGCCCTAAGTTGGGTGACTAACTTATCATAAAGTGAAGCCAACTTCAAAGTTTTCGCGTTCTGAGATTGTTGTAGAACGAGCTGTAACAACTCACGCACATAGACCTCTATCAATAGTTCGTCACGAGCGAATCTATCCTTCAATTGCGAAATCACTTTAGGATAATTTTCCGCGGACGGTGGATAGCTCTCTACGAGTTCTCTAGCCGGTGAGCCTTCTACCATATGCTGAATTAGATATCGAAATTTGTCAACGGGGTCCAAATCGAGGTCTTTATGGACGGTTTCGAACATGCCCCAAAACCCGATCCAGTTTCTGACCTGACCGTCAAATTTAACTAATTCTATCTTAGGTAAACGATATTTTTTACTAGAGACATCATTGGTGGAATCTGCTTCTTTGGTAACTGGATCGCTATCTTCTTTTACTGCTGCTCTTAGAAACATAGTTAGCCTACAATCATATAGCGCCCTGAATTCTTGATACTGTTCACGATAAAATTCCGCAGAATCAAATTCTTTCTCGAGCTCCTCGTCATCGTCTTTGATTGCTGGGTCTTCCATAATCAATTCGAGGATTTCTTGGTCCAACTTAAATAACCTAACGGCTTTATCATCAAGAGCGAAAAACTTAGCCCTAAGTATATCTTCAGTCGTTGTTTCGTCGTTCAGGATTCCCTTAAATTCTTTGTAAGTTGTAGAAAATTTACGTCTTACCTGGGTCCTGATCTTTACAATTTTCTTGTACTCCATGTCGAGATTAACTTCCGTCCTGTCACGGTCGCCAGAAATGTTCAGTCAGAACGTATCGTTATAATTCACGGAACACAAGAAATTGATTTAAACGATTATTATTGAGATAGTTGGACTTAAGTGAACAGTATTGCATAAAACAGTAAAGGCAAGAATTCAGAAATTAGACAATTTGCAAATCTACGTGGAACTCGGAAATTGAGCGCATATGCGAGCGAACAAAAAACTGAAGTGGCTGCGTAAAAACGCCTAGTGAAGCCAGTCCCACCTACTCGACTCCTGCATTCACAACATATTCAGTTAGAAAACGACGTTTTTAGGGCAGAAAACGTTCATTTTCGGGTGTAAATCGGCGTTTTTCACCAGAAATGCTTTCCAACTTAATAAATCATTTGACATGAAATTTTAGGTAATTTTTGACGCTGAATCGAATAGTAACACTTTCCGATCTCCTCGACAAACAAATAGTACTTTTCAAGCCTTTTCCTTTGGGCGAAGGGCTCAATCTCGTTGTTCGTTTTATTCAAAATTGTCAGGTCTGGGTTATTAATGACTCGCACTCTTCCACTTTGTTGACTTACCCAATTTTTGCCCTCTGTCTTGAAAATATCGTCCCGATCATTTGCGGAAAGCTTTACCTTTTCGATAGATAACAAGTTGGGAGTCACTCAGTTGTACCCTATTTAACCCAGAAAGGGCTTGAAAAGTACTTTTTGTTTGTCGAGGAGATCGGAAAGTGTTACCATTCGATTCAGCGTCAAAAAGTACGTAAAATTTCATGTCAAATGATTTTTTAAGTTGGAAAGCATTTCTGGTGAAAAACGCCGATTTACACCAGAAAATGAACGTTTTCTGCCCTAAAAACGTCGTTTTCTATCTGAATAAGTGGTGTTTTTAAAAAAAATGACTACACCGTTAGAAAGCTGGGATTTACATGCAACTTTTAGGCTTACAGCATGGAAATTTCCGTTCACAACGTTTCGAGAATCAAGCTTTAAAAAAAGTGAAAATTTTCGAAACTTTACCAATTTTTTACTTTTGGCTTATTTTACACCCGTTTGTTTCATTTGAAATTTTCTAAAACCCCATCAAGAAGATAGGAAATTTGACGCTCTTTCCAATGATATAATAAAATCTGAATTTACTTCATCAGTTGAGGGAGTTACAGCCATTTTAGTGATGTAAGGTCGAAAACACGAAAAAAATCTTAAAAGTGAAATAACTCGAAAACGAAGCCCCTAAGAATAAACTGCTAAGAGACATTTTTTGTTGCAAATTAGTTGTAGAATCGAACCCTGCCCGGTGGTGCGCCCTTAAGGGTGACACCCTGTATAGATCACTCGTCTACAAAACCACCAACCATCCAACATGAAGAAAAACATCGATCGCATTTCGGTCAGCTTTAATTTGAACGGAGATTAGGCCTCTTTTTCAATAAAAAAAAAACCTTAAATTCTCGTAGGGAGCGAAACGGTTTGTCCTACAGAGCTCCGCGTGGTCTCAAAAAATTCTATAGAATCTTAAATTGAAGGAAAAACAATACCTTTATATCAAAATTTTTTGAGTTAGGGCGTTTTCAAAATTTCAAAATTTATTTTTGAACCATTAGAAGTGACCTACATCAACCAAAATCTTCGGGGCACAACAAGACCCCAAATGGAGCCTACATACCAAATTTCATCAAAATCGGTCAATGCTAAGTGGGGAAAGTGCCGCGGACGGACGGCCAAATTTTTATTCGATTTTTGGATTCTACGTATCTTGAAACGTAAACCATCAAATTTTGATGGGGTGTTAATAAATTTTTTTCTTGGTCGATTCCAAAGGTTCATTATTGAAAATAATAAACCAAAAAGCGAGTTTTTAGTTGTGTGAAGAAAAGTCTCATTTTCATTTATTTGTTTACCCATTATTTTCATTAATGAGTCTTCGGGATCGAGCAAGAAAAAAAATTCCAACTCCCCTCAAAATTTGATGGTTTGCGTTTCAAGGTACGTAAAATCCGGAAATCGAATAAAAAAAATAAGAAAGTGTTAATTGAAAACATTGGGGTTGATATAAGCCGTTTTGTTGGCAAACCCGGTTTTTAGCAAATTTAAAGGGGGATATGAACCATTTCGGAAGGAATTCAACTCGTGAGGTGATGGGCCTTATCCCAATGATTCAAAATCCGTGAAAAAAAAACAAAGTGTCAAAAATGGATATAAGCCCGTTTGAAGGAAAACTCTTCAACTTTACATTTGGTAAATTAGTCCTTGGGCACCTTGTCGCGCCTCTGTGGCTATCCATTTTTTAAAGATCGCTTAGCGACTTTAATGTTGGTCAAATAGAGGAGATAAGATCAAGTATAGTCCGACTTGGGATGAAATACATACTGCAAGGCCTGTGCCAAGAGGGGTTCAGCTCGGATCCCTAATCAGTTGTCTTTCAACAGATTATACGAGCTCCAAGAAGTTTTAGCGTATAAATTACTCAAGTTGTACGGGAAGTTTACATACTAGAATATTATTAAAATTTCCAATGATTAATCACAGATTTCCTGAAATTAATCACAATTTTTCCAAGATTAATCATAGATTTCTGTGATTAAGGGGGTCTCAGTCGGTCGCCGTTCGTTTTTGGTTTTTCGCCAAATCGAAGGGGCAAAAAGTTAAAAAGTTGTACTTAAATTGGACATTTTAAAGGATTTTAGAAATTTATTAGTGCACGGACCTAGGGAATTGAAAAACTGAAATATTGCCGCCGGAATCATCGAAATCGAACAATAATTGCCAGAGAAAAATGGGAAAAACTACTGAATAAACGGTTATTTCCATGTTTTTCCCATATTTATCTAGCAATTATTGTTCGATATTGATGATTCCAGTGGCAATTTTTCAGTTTTTCATATTCACAAGCCCTATCCAAAAGCTTTGAAAATTTCAAATTTAGCTACATTTTATGGGGAAAAGATAACTGAATTAACGGGTTTTCCCATTTTTCTCTGGCAATTATTGTTCGACTTTGGTGATTCCAGCGGCAATATTTCAGTTCAACGGCGGACGGACGGCCAAATTTTTATTCGATTTTTGGATTCTACGTACCTTGAAACGTAAACCAACAAATTTTGAGGGGGTGTTAAAAAAAATTTTTTCTTGGACGATTTCAAAGGTTCATTATTGAAAATAATAAACCAAAATCAACAAATAATCCCAGTTATCACGGGAAGTTAGAACAGGTCGTGTCCGGATTACCCTGTCGATCACACCAACTAGAAATGACGATTTCAACTGTATTTTCGACATTTCCATTCAATTGGACGAAGAAAAGACTTTCAAGTAGATTTCTCTCTCGAGTAAACCAACAAGAAATTACGATTTCAACAGTCTTCTTGACATTTATATTCAATTGGACGAAGAAAAGCCTTTCAAATGGATTTCCCTCTCTATCATCCCAACTAGAAATTACGATTTCAATGTTTTCTTGAGATTTATATTCAATTGAACGAAGAAAAGACTTTCAAGTAGATTTCCCTCTCGAGTAAACCAACTAGAAATTATATTTTCAACTGTCAAGTGAGGCAAACTTCAGCTGTTCTTCGTGTTGAATTTCATGTCACTCATTTGTGCTTCCATAGTAACCAAGAATAAAAAATTTCGTTATGAATATAATACATTCATTAGATTATAAGGGACACAACTCTCAGATAACAAAAGAGAGTTTTCGCAACGTCATTAGAGAGTTCCTAGTGGGTTTGGTTTGGCTTAGATAGGAGTGATGTATCACACACACACACTAGTATTTCATGACAGACACACAAACACACAGACAGACAGACATGGAACCAAAATCGTTCAGAAAGGTCTAAAACGTAAAACGCGATTGGAAATTTTGATTTTGAAGAACATTTTTTTTCAACCTTGAAAAGCGAAAACAAAGCTTCCGCTACCTTGGTCGTCTCGGAAGCAAAAACATAAACAATTTAAATAAGGCTATACTTCATTCATCTTTGAAAGCGGGACTATTATTTTAGCCTGTGAGCAGACATCTATTGGTTAAGAGGAAATCAAATTCGTGTCTAGCAAACAATTCAACAGGTCATACAAGAGTTGTTGACAGAAATCACTTTATGCAAATTGATATTTATTGACGGATAGAACGTGACAATGGGGATGTGGTTTCTCAAATCGAGAAGAGCAAACTCGAAGAAAGAGCAACTCTTCGCAAACAAACCTAGTATATTGATACAATTTATTGATCAGAGGCAAAGATATGGCACTTACATTGTGCATGGATGGACCTCTATACATTGGAATATTTCGAAATATTTAGTAAAAATATTTGGAATAGTCTGCTCACACGCTTAAATAATAGTCCCACACCCTGAAAATAAGCATCGTAGCCTCATTAATTTTTTTTATACTACAGTAACAGGAAAGTGTACATTTTTTGAAGAATAACTTCCCCTTTTATAGACTGATTAAGAGACATTCCAATACCTGATTTTTAGATAATCTTTTTATTCGTTGTCAAGTGAACATGGACATGAATGCGTCAAAATTTTACAAAAATAATAATTATTTTTGTAAAATTTTGACGCATTCATGTCCATGTTCACTTGACAACGAATAAAAAGATTATCTTTTATTATTATCTTTTTATTATTATTTTTTTATCTTTATATTATTGCAGTTTTGACTGGAATAAAAATCGAAACTATTTACAAAACATTTCACAGAAAATTAGCTAAGTACTTCTTTCTTCTAATTAGAGTAAGAAAGATAATTATTATCTTTCTTACTCTAATTAGAAGAAAGAAGTACTTAGCTAATTTTCTGTGAAATGTTTTGTAAATAGTTTCGATTTTCATTCCAGTCAAAAACTGCACCTACCAGTAGGCCATTTCTGACCAATGGCAAACATGTGAAATGTCTTAATAAGGTGTTGGCTATGTCTGACTGTCTAATAAATTTTGAACTAGGTATTTGAACTTCCAATATATATTTTAACAACTTAGGGAAAAACAAAACAGGAGCCGGGTGAGAGATGATTTAAAAAAGAGAGCCAGGGGTGAAGAATATTTTCGAAGAAAGACTTGCTCAGGATGGGTCCAAGCCAAGCTGGACGGCTGCACCCCCATCAAAGCCTAACAGGTTGTTGGCACACCTCCAACGTTTCCGAGCGCCTCTGAAACATAAGCTGCTTGCTCGTAGTACAGTGAAGGCCAGACAAGCACGGAGCCATTCACGCACTTTGCTTCGCTGTCTTACCCACATTTTAGAGAGCCTCTCCACCAGAATTTTGATGAAGGCTATCGCTTGTTGAGCCCACATCCCATCTACAGAGCACACCAATGGGGATCTTTGCATGCGTCGGCGTATTTTCTTCTCTTTTCCTGCTCAGCAGAGGACAGCACTGCCGCGACGGGGAGGGAGACATAAGAGGTCCGTGTTGGTATGAACAACACGGATATCAAATAACGCATCCCTCTGTGCCTCCCAAACCAAAGGTCAAGGTCTCCTCCCAAAGCAGGACTTGAGGCCGTCGCTTCCTATATTAGAGGCACTTTTATACAATTCCCCCATGCGCAACTCATGAGCTCCCCAAAAACATCCCTTATTTCATTGTGACGCCGGGATACCAAGCCACCCATTTTACAGTTTAGCGCATGTTCGGGGGAAAACTCTGAACCACAGCCATCACACGACAGTGGCAGCCCTTGTGGTCTCAGCTTGTATCTCAGTGCCAATCCATCGCGGAATTGATTTGCAGAGAGATCAAAATGCTGACTCTTCAAGGGAAGCACAGTGAGCCATCCGGATGTTTTGCATTTACTGAATGCAAATACTGACCTACAAATTGCCCTCTGTCGTTCACTTGGAAAAGTGTTCAGCGTGGATAGTAATAGGAGCATCTAGAACGCGGCCCGCAGGTGTTGCACGCGCTTCCTAGCGACATTACGGCGAATCTCTCAATTATCTAATTAATGCTCTCTGATGACTCCACGTGTGTCATACCGGAGCTAGTTCTCCCTGGCCCCACGAGGAGCGCAGGATAATTGGGATGACCGATGTTACCGATAATTGGTATTACCAAGTGCGCCATGGCAACAGCCGGCACTATAAAAGTGAAGACCGACCGACCGACCGATAATTGGAGCAAAGATAACACAAGATTACAAAATTTAGGGGTGGTCTGGCAGCCTCATTCTTTCACCACTTTTCTTATGGTATTTGGTGCGCTGAATCCGAATCTGACGTCAGTTTTTTGTTTCTTAACGTTTTTTCTTCGGGGTTTCCCTTACATTTTGCCACTTGAAAAAAAATTAAAGCTAAAAAAAATTTTCTCGGTCTTTTACTTTGTAGGGGGGACACCCCAGAGGAGAATGAGACCAATCGCAGCCTCCTAAACCCATTAATATTGAAGGAAGGAGCTTTTTCATGGCACTGAGATGAAAATCCACAAAACCCTTTAATTAATTATTCGAGATAGGTAAGTATGTGCGTTCCAGATTTAGGAACGCACTTACTTACCGATCTCGAAAATTTAATTAAAGGTTTTTGTGGATTTTCATCTCAGTGCCATGAAAAAGCTCCTTCCTTCAATATTAATGGGTGTAGGAGGCTGCGATTGGTCTCATTCTCCTCTGGGGTGTCCCCCCTACAAAGTAAAAGACCGAGAAAATTTTTTCTAGCCTTGATTTTTTTTCAAGTGGCAAAATGTAGGTAAGGGAAAACCCGAAGAAAAAACGTTGAGAACCGGTGTTTTTTTATACGTTTTGTGGAAAATAGGGGGTTTAACACATCTTTAACTAAAAACTGAGTACATATTCGAATTCTACATGAAATTTCCTATAAGTCTGAGTATATTTTGAGGAGATTTGAGCAAGATGAGTGCTCACTAAAAAATGAAGAAAAGTGAGAACTAGAAAAATCGTAAAACTAGCGATACCTTGAAAATTCGACGTAAACAAAAAAACTGATGTCAGATTCGGATTCAGCGCACCAAATACCATAAGAAAAGTGATGAAAGAACGAGGCAGCCAGACCACCCCTAAATTTTGTAATCCTGTGTAATGAAAAACAAAGACAAACTAATAATGAAATGAAATGAAATAATGAAAAACAAATACGTAATGAAAATGACAATGAAAATAATAAAAATTGGAAATTTACCTAACGCTTTTTTTAACGGTGCAATAAGATTTGAATTGGCGTGTGATTGGGGAAGTTACGGCCATTTTAGTTTAGTCAAGTCGGTAACACGAAAAAAGCAGTTTGCCGCAGTGTCGCTAGGAAGCGCGTGCAGCTCCTGCGGGCCGCGTTCTAGATGCTCCTGATAGTAATAGGGACTTCTTCCTCATCCCTCCTACGTACTGCTAACCGCTTTGCGGCATTCATTTTCATTAAATGGTCCCCTACTTCAAGTGGCTCTCCTTCCAAGATTGCGTCCACAAGCTCAGCCGAACCTTCCCTTGAAGTTTCGTACGATAGGCTGGCTGAATGTACTGGATCTGTAATTGACAAGCCTCCTCTACTTACGGATATGAAAATAAGGCGCAATCCTCTGCTGAAATGGTACCACCAATCAAGGCAGGGATAAATATGGACCAAATAGCCTCCCTCAGACTGGAATAGTCCTCTCCTCTGCTGTCATCTACCCTATGAAGGTATTGCCATTGAAATTGGACAGACTTAGTGAATACCACATAAGCTGACGGAGGCTGTGTGATGCTAGCCATGGAAATCTTCACAAGTCAACTTGAACTGACTAGTGAATTTACTCAAACGTGAACTCGAATGGGAAAATATGAAGTATCAGAATTTAGAGAGGATTTAGTCGGCTGGCGGAAACCCAATTACACAGGTATGAATGAGGGTTGATCTAACTGGCACACAGAACTGATAATAGATGCAGGATAGGATGGGATAGGTGTGGTGGTGAGGATGATCACTCCATCTAAAACCAATAATGATTGTGTATAGTTGGTTGGTAGGTTAAAAGGCTTAGTGAACTCGACAAGACACTTGGTTAGAGTAAAAGAGCGTTGAAGTGAACGAGATAGTTAAGCAGATTGTTTCTCGTGCTGCCTTTGTACACAGGAATGTTAGGTGAGATGTTAGTCTCTATCGCTCCCCTATGCAGTGCTACCAGCATTCCTACCGTTCATTTGGAAAATATGTAGACGACAGGAGGAGCGCATCCCACAAGGACTATGCAAGGTCTTCAAAACAAATGTAACTAACGACTTAGCGACGTTGTCAGCTGAATCAAGCAGTTTGGATGCAATTGAAGAGAACGGTTGACTCGGCATAAAAATTATAAAATGTACCCCATTTTCCCTTATTAGGTAGGTATTCTATTCTGTATAATGCAACTGTGAAGACACTAGAATTCATCATACTCTAGGCTTTTTCTGTTAATCAACGTAAGATGGAGGAGGTGAAAAGCTCTGGAACTCGATACTAGGTACCTATTTATAAGAATTACCTTTAAATATTCACTCTTATCAAAATAGTTTTGAGCAGACGATTTTGTTTATCAATATTAATTTATTTTTAAGAATTGTAGAACTAAACTACCCAGAAAGAAGCATTCATATCTACTCAGGAGACATCCATATGTACCTGCTTACCTTTCAACAACCATATCCCATATCCCAGAAATGAAAAAATACCATACAACTGGAAATAGTTTTACTAATCGCATTAGACGTATGCACGCCTACAAAACGTGAAACTACAAAGCAAGCGGACATCGGCGGTAAATTGTCGCAAAACTTCAAGTTACACACCTTGAAGATCTCATTTCCTCTTGAGCGCTGAAGAAGTCACATATCGCAGATGAACTACAACATTCATTATCGTACAAAATACCGACGAAGATTCGAAATAAAATAAGTACTGGGTAACTGGAGAAAAATTCTAGTTTCAGGAATTCCTCCGCCACCGAACCGAACGAGGTCACGGCCGACGATGAACTGATAAGCTGAAATAAAATCGAATCCATCTGATGAGGGATAACCTCAATCAGTGAAACCTACGTTATTCCTCTTGACCTTTTCCTACAACCTTTGAAAGTCTCCAAAGATGTTTTTCGTCGTTCTAGCATTTTTTCGAACGTAGTTTACCTTTGTTTCACATGAATATTGATATACTGAGTTCAAGTAAAATATTAAACAGAGGAAAGCGACCAAAAATGGAGGATAACTGTCGTGGCGCAACGGCATGGTATAAAATACAAGAACAAGAATAAGAAGAAGGTTAGGCTAGTTCTCCGAAAACTTGAAAAGTAACGCTAACGTTCGGCAATAGAGCAATCAGTTCTTTCTGATAATGATAAAATAAGGTCGTTTACAATTTTCTTTTCTGAAGTTACTGAGGAATTTTCTTCCAAGTTTTATTATTCTTTTCCTCAAGGTCATGATCCAGACTTAGTAGCTGTTTGCTTAGTTTAAAAATTTCTACAATCTAGTAGTTGAGTAGTAGTGTAATCCCAGAACATCGAGCAGTCTTCACTTGGATACCTTACTGTTGCTAGGGTTGTATTTTTTAGAGGTTCGTAACTACTACGTAGATAACTCGAGTGCATTATTTATTCGTCTTTTAAGCGTAATTTTATTATTTATTCTTATCCCCTGATTCTAGTGGATTAAGGTAGGTGCCGAGTTTGGTTCCCTAGTACGGCTACGCAGCGCTGTTAGAACTACTGTAGGTAATGTAGGTAATAAATGTTGAACCGAACAATAACTTTCATACCTATCTTCGCCTTTTATTTTAACTGTAGATATTTTGAATCTTTCAACGTTAAAGAAGGATTGGCATCCTATCAAAGCAAATGAACCACGCTTACTCCAGACATCATGGTATACTGATATACATACTGGTATATACTGATATGGTATAAATATACATGATATACTGATTTCAGGTAGGTAGCCCAGCCGAGCCATGATTTTTAGGCTTTTTGCTGGGCGAAGAGCTGTGGGGACGTCAGGACGAAGAACGTTGATGACGTACACACCGCCTGACTTCTCGGATCTCAAGATCGCTGGTGAACATGAAGCGGTGCCCCGTGAAGCTGAAGTCGTTGTCTGTGGAGGCGGTGTCGTTGGGGCAGCAGTCGCCTACCATCTAGCTGAAATGGGTTGGGGAGAAAGAACTGTCATTTTGGAACAGGCAAAGTGAGTTTATATTAATTTCGGTTGGTGCCCATGAAAATCTAGACTGTTGAGTCCAAAACCTACCCGAATCCAGTATCCCAAAAAGGACCAATTGGTTTCTGTTACTGGTAACATCTTGCACAGCATCCACCTCTGCCAATAGGGTATTTCGGTGGGTCGGAAATTCAGGTTTTTGACCTCAAATTTGGATTCAGCACCCTTGAAAACCTATATACTCCAACTTTTAGCCCATTGATACTATAACATGTGGTAGAAAAATAAATTAAAGAGATCACACGTTTGAAATAAAGGCGGGCTGCCATAAATGCACACACACTACACTGCGTGCGTGTGTGAGTAGTATTTTCCAGTATCCAACATATTCTCATTTTGAATAGCGTTACTTTATGGTTCAATGAGGAATTTCACCGATTTCTGTTTGCATTTTTCCTGAATAGTTAATGGTGTGGGATAGGTGAAAAACGGGCTGATTTCGGAAAATAAGTCTCCTGTTATTTTTGGGAGACATTCAAAATTTTTAATTTCAAAACTAACCGGAAAAACGGACGTGAAGCGGGAACGCTCGCTGATTGGGCTGTTCGGATCGCCGTCTCCTCCCAGTGTTGCCCATTGGGACGACGAAATCGTGTTTTCTAAGAGAAAAGTTATCAAACAAAACAGAGGAAACCTAATTTTCCCCATCTTGCTGTTTCTATTTTTTTCTTCAGTTTTTCGATTTTGAACTTTACTGTTTCATGAAATTTTGCATCTGGGGACTATGGATTTCTCAATCTCAGCGCTTCGAGCGGCCATAAATGAACTATTCCAGCATGACGTCATTTTCCCGGTTTTTTTAAACATTCGTATTTTCTACACTGTTTTGTTAATTCGTAAATTAGAAAGTTCGGGCTGAAAGTTTGCCTTAGGAGGTTTTTCGAGGTGCTGAATCCGATTTTGGGGTCAAAAATAGGAAATTCCGACATGGTGAAATTCCTCATTGTTAGCGTTACCTACTTCTGCCGTCTGTAATCGGTTGTTCACTGTTCGCTTCGTTTGTGGTTTCGACTTATCAAAATTTCAGCTAGTGTATCGCCCACGATTTGTTTTCTTTCTTTCGTTTTAAATATGACGGAAAAGAAGAGGAAGATCAACGTTCTGGAGCCTCAATTTGAACCTGCTACCAGTAGGTTTGTTCCAGCAAGGCGACTGTGGTCGACCGCAGTCGACCGGCGCATGCGCATTACGACGAACCACTGTTCCAGCACGACAATCTGCCCAACTTCGCGGTTGAACCACTGTTCCAGCAACTCGACCGCGGTCGACCACGGTCGACCCAAACCCGACCGCTTTGAGGAGTGCGGTCGCGAGCGGTCAAGATTGGAAACCTCACACTAAAGAAACCTCTACCTTAACCTTCTCATTTCAAAACGAGCTCCGCAGTGGAAGGACCTCCCTAGGTGTTTTGGTTGAGAGTTTATAGTCATCAGAGATAGGTACCTACAGTAGACAGTAGATGTGGATTTTTTCACCCTCCTGTTGGAAGAACTTTTTTCAGAAACGTGCGAAGCTTCAACCCAATGTCCTCAAATTTCTCGCTCTCACAAAGGAAACCTTGAAATCTCTTTACGCCCTCGTGAAGATAAATTTGCATTAAAATTGTGACTTTTCTATAACATCATACCTATACAGGGTGTCTACCATTTGGATGGACCAAACTTCAAGGATCGATTGTACAAGTAATTTGCTACAAAAAATGTCTCCCGGCAATTTTTTCTTAACTCACTCAAAATGCCTTTTTTTCACTTCGAAGTTTTTTTTCGCGTTTTCGACTTTACGTCATTAAAATTGCCATAATTCCTGTTATTTACCAAATAAATTCAAATTTAAGGATATCGTTGGGAAGAGCTAAAAAATTAATTAGCTTGGAATTTCCAAGCTAAAAACCAAAATATTTTGGAATTAAACCATTTCTAAAAAATCAAGTCAAAAAGCAAACTTCAATTTTTTTAAAAATATGATTCTTTTTAAATTGAAGTCTTCACTTTGAACGCCTGTCCATTTCGATGGGCGCTCTTCAGAAAAATATGCTTAAATTTTCAGCTTTCCAACGGTACATCAAGTTTTAAAAGTTAGTTTTAAATTCAAATTGGAAGAGTAAATCAAGTTTGAATACAAGAAAACGTGTTTTACAAAAAATCGCGGTGTACCTATGGTCACTTTCGATCTAAAGATGACTTGACGAGTTTAGTATCATTTCCTATGTAATTTTTCACGCTGAATCCAATGGTGATACTTCCGAATAATTCTGAGTGCTAGAAAGTGGATTTTTCGAAGAAAACCTTCGTTTTTCGTACATAAAATACCAACGCATTATTTGTAGACTAGCTGAAAAGCCTACTAAAAGTAGGCAAAACGCTTCTTCCGACTCTCCCCGCATCCCAGTCCCTCCTGCTCCTCCCGCCTCCGATTCCCCCCCTCCCGCCCCTCCGACTCGTCCCGCCTCCCACGACCCCTCCGTGCATACGTACGTACGTACGTATGGTTGGCGTTTTATATTATTAGATATGGTAGTGAGGATGAAGTAAAACCTTTCTATTCATAAATAAAAACATCAATCAGCTAGAAATTTGATGTTTTTATTGAGTAGAAAGGTGTACCTAACTCTCCGACTTTGCTTGCTTTGGATCTGTACCTACAATATTTTTTTCCATCCTCATCAAAGAAACAGTTTTTAGGAATTTTAAATTATTACAGCAATGAGAAAAGGTATTTTATTCATTATGCATCCTATGCGATGATAAGCAGGTATGGAAACCTGAAGTCACACATACTCAGAAGTAACGCGATTTTCGACCAACTAGCTGTTGAGTGTTCCAGCAGTGGTTGAACCACGGTGATTGTCACACAACCGCGATCTATAAGGCTGTGGTTTTTGGGCTAACCGCGGTTGGCCCTGCTGGAACAAACCTAGTGGGAACATTCCAATCTCTTCTCTGTGCATGGATACTTTTTTCAAAGACAGTTTTGGCTAGCTACGTCACGATTGGCTAGCTACGCCACACCATTCAAATCTTCAACTTTCCTTAGCTTCTCTGATTTTTAAAAAAAATATTTTCTCGACGAACAGACCTGATTACCTATTCCTGAGCCATACCGTCAACCAGGGTGATATGAATCAGCCGGGGTGATATGGATACTTTGGAGGCAGCAATGCTTTTAGCGATTGCAGCGCTACCTGGTGACGTTTGGATGTGATCTGGTAGCAGAATATTGAACTAGGCATTTTGTTTCACCACCTTCATCCATGATTAGGTTTGTTCCAGCGCAAAAAGTTCATGAACTCCAGTTCATGAACCCGCTGGGTGTGAGAACCCGAAAAAGTTGAAGAGTTCATGAACTTTTTAGGTTCAGGAACCTGTGCGCTGGAACGATTTTAGTAGTTAACATGAAATTCGGCAGGGATCGCGGAAGTCGGCTTTCAACAAACCTTGAATAACCTCCTCTCATCTCAATCTTTAGCGGGATTTTTCAAGTTCATGATTGAACGATTCTTCGCAATTTTAAACAAACAATGTCACTGTACTTCTTCCTCTTCACGTTCCAGCGATTTTTCTGCGGAAAAAAGCTGAAAAATCGCTCGTGTGATATGGCCTTTACTTCATTAAAACTGTTGTAACTCCTGATATTTACCAAGTAAACTCAAATCTGAGGGTATTGTTAAAAAGAGACGTTTCCAAGCTAACAAGTGCGAAACCAAAATATTTTAGCAATAAAATATGTTTAAAAAAATCAAGTCAAAAAGCAAACTTCAAAGTTTTTACTCTGAATCCCTGCCTATGCCGATGGGCGCTCTTCGAAAAAACATGCTCAAATTGTCAGTTTTCCAATGGTCTATCAATTTTTCTTTTTAAAATTCATATTGGAAGAGTAGGTACCTCAATCAAGTTTTAGTGCCAAAAAACGTGTGTTTTACTAAAAAATCGAGTGTTTACGTGGTTTATCATGGTCACCCTCGATCTCAAGATGAATTGACAAGTTTTTGGTATCATTAATTTCCTATGCATAGGAATTACATGTAATTTCATGCTGAATCCAATGGTGATACTTCTTGACAGCAAAATAGTGGTTATTTCGATGAAATCCTTCATTTTTCGTTCCAAAAATACGCCTTATTCGTAGATAAGGTACTGAGCATAAAGTAACACCTTTCTACTAAATAACAACATCATCTTATTTGTGTTACGTTAAAATTCAATCTTATGGGACTCAAACAACATTGTTTCAGTTGAAAAAACATTGCAAATTTCATACCTGGAGTTCGGAGGTTCATTTCATTGATCAGCTTCCACTATTTCTTCAAAAACCCACTTTCTATCAGTGAGTAGTATCGCCATTGAATTCAGCGTGAAAAATTACTGAAGAAATGATACCAAAATCGTGAAGTCATCTTGAGATCGACGGGTGACCGGACTCTGCGTAAAACATTCTATTTTCTTGTGAAAAGCTTCAATTTTATCGAAAAAGCTTTCAGTTCAAACGCAGCAACCCATTATTGTAGTCAACAAATCAACTTTTGCCCATGTCACATGAGTAATCAATCTCCCCATTTCACGGTAAACAGTTTGCAGAAGAGAGGGATGATGTGAACTTCCTTGACACACTCTTCAAATAAATAGACAAAGCTCACTGTAGTGATAATGGAATAATCGTGTATTTGTGAAAAAAAACAAAGAGAAAGATCGAAAATGGCATCTGTTAGAACACAAGTAATTATCAAACATTTACACTTCATTCCTAGAGTCAACTCGCTCTTCGAGAAAGAGGGGCTCAGCACAACGAAAAGAAAGTTTGAGAATGGAGCCAAGTGATTAGCGTGAAAACTGGTCAACAAATGAAAAATTTAGTAGGTTTCACGTGAACGGCACAGGTTACCCTTCAGTTCGAGTTCACAACCCTGCCTTCGATGAGTGCAGAAAGTTCATGAACCGAGGTGCAAAAAGTTCATGAACTGGAAGCGCTGGAACGCGGTTTATGTTTGCGAGTTCTCGAACTCGGCGCCGCCGGAACGCATCAGTTAATGAACTCAACATGCGCGCGGGTTGTGCGCAGGTTCGGTGTAAGAAAGTTCATGAACTGAGCGTCGCTGGAACAAACCTATTCAGTCGATTCAAGGATGTTAGAAGGTCATCCATGAAGATTATCAGATCCATAGAAACGCCGTACTTTTGTGTTGATTGTTTACGTTCATCTGTGTAGCCAACCTATGACCAGAAAACTTGATCTGCGTATTTTTTATCATATCAACAACTTCTCATGAAAAGAGATCGATTTTGTGTTTTGTTTCAACTTAAAACCCCCCTTGTCAGTGATTGATTTTGTGAATTTCGGAGTTTTTGAGGGGTGAAGTGAATCGGGAGAAAATGCCTCGACATTGCCAGGTCATTGGGCATCTCAAAAGAGCACGAGGTTAAAAAAAGAAAAGGGCTTTGAAATGCGGAAATTGACGGTGCATTCAGGCTTCGATGGAGTGAAGCCTGAATGCACCGTCAATTTCCTAATTTCAAAGCCCTTTTCTTTTTTTAACCTTTCATTTATTCGATCTTCTATTTTTTAAATAATTTTAGTGATTCATTTCACCTCGTTAATGGATTGGAGTGAATTTTACATCGGTTTTTGGCTTTGATCCATATCACCCCGACTAACGGGATGATATGTATAATGTTTCATTAAAAAAATAAAAGTGAAAAAAAGGTGCAAATCACAAAAATTGACATGGTACCGTCTTCTTGACATCTCAGAGAATCTATATTCGGAAAGTCAGCTCGCTCTAAAAAGAGTGGGGTCTGATTTTTCAATAAAAACTGCAAAAAATGATCCATATCACCCCGGTTGACGGTACTCTTTTGAAAAAAAAATTTTTAAAAATTGACTGAAATACCCCATTGGACCTAAGTAGATACACTTTTCCTTTTTGGGATACTGGTTCAATGTATTGCTATGGTCAAGTGCTGATGGGACCGATCAGAGATCTCGTCAAAATGGTTACTGGGAATGGGAATACTAGTTCAAGCTCCAACATAAATGCGGATTTTCAGACTCCATCAGTAAAAGGTGACATTAGGTGAGCTAAAGCATCAGGAATTTGGCATCCCCTGCAGCCTGAACGCCACGAGGTTATACCTATAATAGGTGTGTTAAACACACGTATAATACGCCTCTGCTTCTCATAGAAGAATTCGATCAGAGCACCACCATCGTAATGATACTCCAAGGCATCCGCCACTAACTGAATGGGATTTTGGCCAAATGCCAGCTCGAAGGACTTCTTCCAGTCTTCCCAGATTGTACTAGTCACTTCCAGAATTCGGGAACTATACCATTTTCCAGAATAATTCTGGAAATGATTTTTTAACACAGAATGTGTTTTTGCTATCACCAACCGGCTAAAAACCGACATGATATTACGTTGACGAAATAACGTTATGCCTTAACGATAAACGATCCGGTTTGCTTTAGTAGTATGACTAGAATTTATGGTAACTACGTTTGATCATAGTCGCTCCTAAATCTAATTTCTACGCTATTCACTTTATGATAATAAAATAGCTATTTACGCTATTTAATATCTAGACCAGCTGAATGGCTCCTACGGCTAATTTCTACGCTATTTAAACCTCTGAAGATGTAAATGAATATCTAGACTCCAAGTTATTATTAAAAAGTTTTGATTGGCTCCTACAACTAATTTGAATGATGGGGCATTCGAATTTTAGGATTCTTATTATACAATGGGAAGTCCATTCATGCAGCTTGAGTTAATGAGCGAACTTTCATGGAAATCTTCAAAGCTATGGTTAAGAAAATCGAAACTTGTGCTATTTTAGAGAATAGTCAGCATTGTGGGTGCGGCACATTGCACGAATCGTTAAAATACAATCAACCCCTTAGGGTAAACATTCAAAATAACCCCACTTAACCCTTTAGGGACTAGCGCCGTATATATCCGTCGGCCTCAATCTGCTCTGTAGGCCCAGCGACGGATATATCCGTCAGCCCAAATCTGCTCAGGAGGCCCAGCGACGTATATATCCATCGCCTGTTTTTTCTAGAAGAATGTGTCTCTTTCTCACCTCTCCTGCTATCTATTGGATTTTTGTTGTTACTACCACTGTTCTGAATTGTTGTGTGACCGTTGTACCTCTTTTCCAACCCTTCCTCCTCCCCCTACCTTTTCAGCCACCTTTCAAACGTGTGTAACCTGTAGATTTTAGTTGACGCGCAGTTGTGATTGATGTATCGTTGTGCAATGTCCGAAAAACGTGTTTATGACGATGATGAGATTCGCGAAATTATTACGGATGGTCTTAGTGATGAGGAAGAAGAATATGTGAAGATGAAGAAAGTGATGCATTTATAGAAACGGAGGAGTGTTTGTTTTTTGATTTCTGTTAACTTCAATGCCTGTTTATATTTCAATGTTGACTTTTCATAACATCAATAAATATATAAAGATCAATAAAGATTATTGTGTAAGAATTCGAAAGAAATTTGATAAAGCTGAGCTGAGAAATATAAGAAAAACTGGGAGCGCAGCGCACCCGCCGATTTTGGCGAAATATTTCAGGCCAGGGTGGTCGGCGATGCAATTTTAAGAGGCATGGGTGGCCAACGCGCGTCCCGTAAATCAGTCCCTAAAGGGTTAATACTCTCCTCGTCGCCCCGAACTCATAGAGTACCCACCCGTAAATTTATATTTCTTTCCTATTTACCGTTTACCATTCCAATTATACTGTATGCACAGGGTATCTAGTAGACATTTTAGTCGTCCATATTCATGTTCTACTTGTCTCCACTAGCTCATAGAGTACCCGCTCTACTATTAGATTTTTGGGTACTACGAATATACTCATGTTTTCATTATACGAATGTCGTGGTTGTTGTGGAGAAGAAAGCAGATAGGACTTAATTATCCTTTATCATTCACGTTTAATTTGGCTAGCGCTTTCGGGGCGAGCTGTGGCCTCTTTCTCAAGCCTACGTTCAATCTTCAATCATATCCACTCTATCCTCCATCCCTCAACCGTCACCAATCCCACTGGTAGTATCTAAAAATTATTTTAAAAACTAATTAACAATGAAACAATGACCAGAGGGGATCACAGACAGGAGAATTTTTTACAATTTCAACAGGAAAAAAAGTTTTTTTTCTGTTGAAATTGTAAAAAAAGTCTCCTGTCTTTGATCCCCTCTAGTCATTGTTTTATTGTTAATTAGTTTTTTAAATAATTTTTAGATCCTGCCAGTTTTTGTAATGAGAAAGAATAATTGTAATGGAAATGAACGAAGTGAGGATTGTTTTCAAGATTGGCGGAGTTGTGGGATTGGTGACTGTTAATGGATGGAGGATAGAGTGGGTATGATTGAAGATTGAACGTAGGCTTGAGGAAGGGGCCACAGCTCGTCCCGAAAGCGCTAGCCAAATTAAACGTGATTGATAAAGGATAAGTACGTCCTATTTTCTTCCTTCTCCACAACAACCACAATATTACTACAGCAGGAGTACAGAAAAATTATTCGAATGATGATTTCTACCTTCTTTCTCGACTTTTTCATTCATTTGAAGGTAAAAACATGCCTTTGAATTTATCTTGTCTCTCGATAAACCAACTAGTTTCGATGATTCCGACCTTCTCGACTTTTTCAGTCAATTGAAGGTGAAATCAAGCTTTTGAAGTTGTTTTGTCTCTTGAGTAAACCAACTAGTTTCGAATCAATTCCATCCGAAACCCATTCCACCCATTGGGATGAAATCTGGCTTTGTAGCACTGTCGGCTTTCTCCACCACCCACTTACTCATCGAGTGCGGCAGCGAACTTAGCAGATATGGTGGGGTTTTGAGCAGATGGTGTTTCTCGGTTGCACCATGGTAACTGCTAACTGACCAAATGGAGATCAGCACCAGCACGGAGACCTCCCTTTTTGGCCCTTGGAGGGCTAGGAGGTGCTACTCGCGCAGTGAAGAGATACTTGCTCAGAAGAACCTGCTTCACCTTCTAATTCCTGCAGCCTCCCCGCCATGAGCCAAACAAAGTCTAATCCGTGGGTTAGCTTTGGTAGTAAATATGTGCAGCGAAGGCTCAGCCTCTGCTGTGGCTTCAATGGAGCCTTGGTAATGCGAGTTAATGCTCTACAGAGGTCCATACGGCATGCAGTAATGGTGGCCAACCTCATGAAGTCGACTCCTAGCTACCGCCTGACCTCAAACAAGTATCTCTGAGTAGTACCTTGGTAGATGCATACTAATTGTTTGCACTAATGACCAGGCAACTCAAAAGGAACCCCATATTCTTCGTTTCCTTCATCCCACAGAAATTGTGTACTTTGTCATAACAAGCTTTCTTGCCATCTTATTGTATAATATTTTTGACCCTCAGAATCGGAGGAGCACCAACATGGAGCTCATCAGGGCTGGTTGGTGTTTTCAAACCGACATTAGCTCAGGTCCGCCTATGTCAAACATCAATGGATCTCATCCATCAGCTTGAAGCCCAAGGTTTATCGACTGGATGGAAACAATGTGGAAGCCTTTGTCTTGCTAGAACAAACGACAGGTTGACGGTGTTCAGAAGAATGAAAGCACTCTCCATGTAAGAAATTAATACTAGCTAATGGTGTTCCTTCACAAATTTGATACATTGATGTGGATTTTATTAATGAATTTAAAACAATTATTTCTAGCTCTTGGAATATTGATTGCAAACTTCTGACGCCTATCGAAGCTAAAGACTTGTGCCCCATTATCAGAATAGATGATCTCAAAGGGGCTCTGTGGATTCCTGGTGATGGCGTTGGAGATCCCTACATGCTTTGCCATTCACTTTTGAAATCTGCTATAGCGAAAGGTAAGCTATTCGAATTGCCTTCTACCATCTTCTAATTCTTGTATCTGGATTATTCACGATCGAAAGTAATTCCAGGAGTTCGAGTTTACGAAACATGTTCCGTCGGTACCGTGCATTCTGAGAACGGGACCGTCAAAAGCATCGAGTCATCTCGCGGTATCATACAGTGCAAAGCGTTTGTCAACTGCGCAGGCTTCTGGGCGCGGCAGCTGGGCTTGAAAAGCAACCCTCCGGTCAAGATACCATTGCATCCAGTCGAGCACTATTACTTGAGAACTAAGCCCGCTCCTATTATCGATCCACTCATGCCAGGTACGGATAAAACCCTCATTATTATTACTAAGGACGTCGTGCTACTCTAAGGAAGCGATACTTTTTTCGCTAACTACTAGAACTTCTACACAAAACGTTTAGAAATAGTGCCCAGGTTTTAATCTTAGAATGGGGTAGTTGCATGATATTTTTTTGTATTTTTTCTGTGTAGAGAATCTCTATTGAAGTACGTATCTGCAAACAAAACTACCGGAAACGCTTCCTAAAAATTTAGAAATATTTTCGAAAAACGGGATTTCGGATTCAGGCGGGAAAACCTACACACGGCTAGGACACTGCGGGGTGAGGGCCACGTCATGGGTGAGAAGGGGGCCAAGAGACCCCTACACCACTGTTACCCTGACGCAAGGTTACTGTGCCAGAGGGATCCTTTGCCCGGGGGGGGGTCCTTTGATAGCTGTTGGGTTTGTTTACGTTCGTTTGTGGCAATAAAATTGGAGAATCACTCACACTTTGTGGTGCTTTCATACTGAATTTTGCTAGCTGCGCAATCGAAACATGTTGCATCAAAGATTTTGTTTCCTACTGGTATTCCCTCCACTGTAACTGAAACCTTATATGGTTGTGAGGAAATGCGGTGTTCTGGTGTTACTCGAGCCACAACCTCGCAAATTTTGCTAGATTCTTCTAAGTTGGACATAACCAACATCGTTTTATTTAACAATTTACTAACACTCATTGGTACTACGTTGTACAGGATAATGACACTACAATGAAACTTCCAATAAATGAGCAACCATTTGGATGAAGAAGTACTACACACAAGAAATCACAATTACAACTGACCTTTTACTATAAAAGTGTCAACTTACCTCACATTATTGGCTCCTTTTATTTCGGCGCTGACGAACTTGTTGTTATTGACGTAAAAATCGTGCAACATACTAATGTCGATATACGGAATATTTTCCAGGGAAGCTACTTCGAAACTCTAGTCGATGGCTCTCCTTTGGCATATTGACATTTTATGTCAATACTTTGGGCACATAAACGAAAAAAAGTTACGGTTGTTTTTCTGATGATTTCTACTTACAGCCAAGTTGTTCCTATTGAACTTTATCTTCGTCATTCGCGTTCGTAGAAAAATCGTTCACCATTCGTTGGAAAGCCCTACATTTATGCATAAATGATATACTGCCAAAACCGTTGTACCGTTGTGGAAGAAAATGAGGTATACCCCTGAGCTAAAAGAACTACGAGTATCAACTCGTATCAACTACTCGTATCAACAACATTCAAAAGCAGATAGGGTAGGTAGCGGGAAAAAGTGAAGACATGTGTTGCAGACTCGTATGCAAGCGTTTAATAAAAGCTTCTTGAAACTTTACAGTGACCATTATCTTTTCCAAACCAATCAACTAATAAATTATGGTAAATACTGGTGTAAACTATAACAACTAACAACTGTAACAACTCGGACCGCACTACGAGAAAGGGCCACCCGAAAAACTGATAACGTGATAACTATGACCTTAAAAGCAACGGGGTTGCTATCGAAGTACCCCGCGCCGATGTACCCCCCCCCCCCCGGGCATCGGCAAAACAGCCAAAATTATGCTTCAAAATTTTCAATTTAAACGATTAATTCAAACATAAAAAACCTGAAAAATATATTTCAAAGTTTTTTTAATCATCACCATCATTTTGCAAGTACATTTCAATGTTTCTGACTCGAATTGTCCTCGATTGCAGTGATCTCAACGCACTATCGTGAGATTCTCGTTTAGGGATGACGTAAGAGGTGTGGCCCGCCAACACTAAAAGGGACGGTACTTCTTTATTGAAATACGGCTAAACTAAATGGAATTTCGAACTGAAAACTGGTCCATAATCGTTTTTAAGTGCGCTAAATTCGAATCTGAAGTCAAAAACACGAAATTCCGACCCATGCAACTACCCCATTCTAGAAAGACGACTGTTTTGGCCATTGTTTATGTCTGTCGCCCTGGGAGGTGCTGCTATCTACAGTAGAGGAGGGAGACTTTTCTGTCAGCGATCAGTCAGTCAGTCCAAATTAGAACCGCCAATGAAATTGTCATTATTTTCAAATTCTTTTATATTGACCAATTGAACCTTCAAAAAGTGTCTTATTAGAAGTTCCATCCTCTGCGACTTTTGTCCGGGATCGTCTCAAGTCCCCGCAGCAGCAGTGAGTACACTATACGTATTAATTTGCCAATTTAAAAGAATTTCTAGCGAAATATAATGATAATTTCAAAGCGATTTAAGGGGGATTGATAGGGAGGCGGTTCTAACGTGGACTGACAACTGGTCGATGAGATATAAGTCTCCTCCTCTACTGCAGATAGCAGCACCTCCCAGGGAAAACATTAAAACCATAATGTAAACAACGTCAAAGTACACCTTTCTCGTACGCAACTTGAAACAAGAATAGGTATATTCTTTCTCACTCCACCAATAAGTATTTCGGACGAAACATAAGGACGACATCTCGAAGAAATGAGCCTGACTATAGAATAGATTTATGCTTCATAGTGCTCTCTCAGGGCTGTCGGTGCCATTTTGATGGATGAAATTCATCACAGGTAAAATCTTTAATACTCTACCTAACTGGACCAAATTTGAGCAACGTACTCTTCTGAGTTATGCGCACCAGTCAGGGGTGGGAAGGGTGTTTGAAGTGGTGAGGGGTAAATTTCTCATCAAAAATGTACCAAATTTGGGGGTTATATTACCCTAAGTTAATCAGAGGTGGTAGGAGGGGTTTGAAAGAGGAAATTTTCTAAATTCAACATTTTTATGTCGGCGTGTCGTCGTGTGAAGGCGATGGTCTTCACGTCGGCTTGTCGATTTCTATTGGTCCCTACTCAACGAAGGTGAAGGATGGGACGGCACTTTCTGCCTGGCGCGTTACCTTCTACCGCATGCAAGAGTGCTTAGAACTTCGACTCAACCGCGATCCTCGGCGCGATTGCTCGCCGACCGGAGGGAGGCAGTACATTTACCTAGGTCCTAGTTGGGGAAGACAACTCCTAGGCAAAATGGTAGCAGAGGCCAGCGTGATGAGCCTACCGATAAGAAATAATCAAGTCGATTGTTTGAAGACGAATGCATGAAGGTGAAGCCCTGAGTCCTCCTTTTATACTACTTTAACAAGGTAAAGGGAGAGTGGAGGAGGGTGACGTCAAGTGACGTGTTTCTCTCCCGTACCTCACTCTACCTACGATGAGTCACTCAGGGTTTCCCTCGTGTCCTTTATTGGAGAACTAACATATTTGAGTATATGAGTCATTACATACATCTTAACGTAAATAATCGGTAAACCCTTATTTGTTAATAAGCTGAATCTAGGAAATTCCCCTCTCTTCAACCTCTCTTTCCACCTCTATGTGGTGCGCATAACCCAGGTAAATATAACCCCCAAATTTGGTGGATTTTGGATGTGTAATAATGATTTAAACGATTTTTTTAAGTTGAGATGTTGAATTTAGGAAATTTTCCCCCTCCTCTCTTCTACCCCCCTTGTCACTCCTATCTGGTGCGCATAACTCAGGGGAGTACGTTGCTCAAATTTGGCCCAAGTTGGTTAAGTAGTAACGATTTTACGGCATTTTTTTCTGAATATTCCTAACTTCAGTTCGGCATCTTTGCAAAGAGATCGGTCTGACTTTTTGTAATTGTTTGAGCTAAATTACTTGGAAGTCTTTCGAGTACTTTCTCATCCATCGTCACCAATTAATATAACTTGCAAATAATATATAAAAATTTAGAGAAAATGGAGAATAATAAACGAGGCACGGAAAATGATATCATAAACTGTGTAGTATCAGATTGTTAATAACCACACCTGTGTAGCAGGAAGACTTGGAGAGTGTTGATTTATGAATTCTGGTTTACAATGATCGGATGGAGGTTAAAGATATTATCGTTCGTATTGCTGGTTTTACTTCAAATTTTGAAGCGTATCGATAGTTTGTCAACGTAAAACCAACTTTATTATTTAATAATCGATTACACTTGCCTCCCCAGCTATGATTGTCTAGTCGGTGAGTCCAATATACGATATTGGCACACTGATTCCAAAAAAGTAATGATACTCCGATATATTGCATTTTTACGTCAAATTGAATGTTTTACACACCAAATTGGAGATTTTACATACAAATTCTGAGTTTTTACACATCAATTTGGAGGTTTTACTCATCATTTTGGAGGTTTTCCATTTCAAGTTGGAGGCTGTCCATTTCAAATTGGAGATTTCATACATCAATTTGGAGGTTTTACTCATCAATTTGGAGGTTTTCCATTTCAAGTTGGAGTCTTTTCATTTCAAATTGGAAGTTTTACTCATCAAATTGGATGATGACAGAAATACATGAATTAATTCTGGGAAAGCAGTAATAACAAATTAACTCATGAGTAGTCACCTTTAAGAGATTGGCATTTGTAAGGGACGGATGTATGAAATGGAATGTCTTCGTCATGTTGCACGGAGTAGATATCGTCGGTGAAGCGGCAACATGCTATATCTCAGTTTTCCCAAGTTTTCAGGAGACACAAAAAACTGTCTAAATTCAATACTACTTCCTTGAAACAGAAACTTTTGACAATTCCATCAACAATTAGGCCCATTTCATAAATTTTGTCGGATTTTACCATATATTTTCAATTAATTAAAAAGTTACGTGATTTATAGCATGTTACCTCATTTTACTCTGAGTTATAGCTAGTTACAGTCCCCGTCGAGCAAGAGTTATCGCGTGTTGCCAATGAGGATATTTAGTTATAGCAAATTAATCATTGCAGTAGTGAACGTTTTCAGGGTTATTAGAGTGCCCTAGCTTAAAAACTCTCGAAATAAAGGTATCGTTTTTTCACCAATTTTAAATTGAATTGAATGTTTAAAAATCTTTGAGACCACCCGGAGTTCTGCAGGACAACCCGTTCGCTCCCTACGAGTACTTAAGGGTTTTCTTTCGATAAAACAGAATCACGAGTGTGAATCATAAAAGAGGTCAAATTTCCGTTCAAATTTTATCTGACTAAAATGCGATCGCTGTTCATTTCTTCGACTTTTGCTTTCTGAGCAACCAGCAATCAAATTTCCATATTTTTCGAATCGAGTGTGAAGCGTTTAATTCTTTCTAATACACTTTATTGTGACGGTGTGAAGGCAGTATAATTGTGTAGTAGGTAAGTAGTACCTTCCAATGGGTAAGAAAAAGTTGGTAGGTAAAAAAAAAGCTGCAAATCATTGCCCAAAGGTTTATTATTTTCTGTATAGATTACCCATCTGTATAGATCCCTCCCTACCAACCATAGGTATCTACTACCAACTGGGGCATTTTTGATAATTTCAACCCTTCATTTCCATTTGGTTGGTGGTTGGGGTTTTTGTTTAGCAGTAATAGTATGGTTCAGTAAAAATATTATTAAACCAGAGGACCAAATAAAATCAAAAACAGATAAAAATGAAAAAGATTAGAACTTGATTCCAATCGAAATTTGGTCACCAACAAAACGCCAGTTCTAAGCGTGCCTACCTTAAATATATTGTCATTAAAAGAACAACTATCAGCAACATCCCCTTTGAATAGAACTTGGATCGCAGACAGATTCGTCCTGACAACATTATAATAAGGTAGGAAAATTTTCTTAGATTTGGATCGACGCATTGACAGACAAGATAACGAAGAAAGTTCCTAAATATATTGTTTAGTAATGGATGCATTCCTGAAGTCGTCCCATTAGATAAGCCTTAGGTTAATTTAAACCTTTGAAATTTGATTTGTAAGTTTTGGTAGGCAGTCCGTCGGAGTTCACATCCGTATTCAAGGTGAAACACACAGAAGCACATGATATACGTGGTTTCTGGTGACCTGGAACCATCGTGGCACCACTACTAGTTGTGGCGAGAAGAATAATTCATGAAAATCCAGAGGTATATTGATAATATTCCCTCAATTTCAAGGCTTGAGTACAATTAGAAAGGTATAAAGGAGCCAAAATATAATATCGTATATTTTGTGAATATTATCCCCCTACTTGCCGCCTCCCTCTGCTAATTTCGATACCAATGGAACTGCCTCTGTGGTTTTCAAGCGGTGATTTAGTAACAATTTCTTATGCTAACTAAGAGATTTTTAACGTTACTAATTCAGGATTATCTAGAGTACTATTATCAAGCGAAAAACCAGGACACAATTCACAAAATGAGTGCAAAAACAAGGAAACTTACCGGCTCATCTATGATGCGGCGCTTCCTAGTCAAAACAACGTTGACAACAATGAGTTATCACTTGTTGCTTTCTGATTTGAGTTATTTCAAGTTGGCAATACTGTCAATAACTCGGAAACGAATCATTTTTTTGCCAAACTGACTTCACCAATCGATCCGGCGGGAAATTTTGAATAAAGATTGATGTATAACTCATTTTGGTAAAAAATTGAGTTATAGCATGTTGCCGCTTCGCCGACGATATATATTCCAGACTCACCGGGTTTTTCCGCCTTCTAAGCGGGCTATCGGCGCGGCGTTTAAAACTCATATGAAACAGAGGTTTTTCTTTTAAAATTGGAGGATGATGGAAATTGTTTGTTTCATATGAGTTTTAAACGCCGCGCCGATAGCCCGCTTAGAAGGCGGAAAAACCCGGTGAGTCTGGAATATATATCTATTCCGTGCAACATGACGAAGACATTCCGAAATGATATGTAAAACCTCTAAATTGAAGTGTAAAACCTCCAATTTTACGTTACACTAAATTTATCTCTGTCTATCTCTGTCTAAATTTACACTAAATTTATCTCTGTCTATCTCGACTTAATTTTTTTTATTTTCCACAGTCGTGAGAGACCAGGATGGTCATATATATTTCAGAGAGCATGAAGGCTATATTATAGCGGGTGGGTTTGAACCGGTGGCGAAACCTGCGTTTGAAGATGGAAACGCTCCAAGTGAGTTGATTACGATTATTGGCAAGTTAGCTTTGACTATCAAGTAACTCTAGTATATACTGAAGCTAAATTAACGGATGAATACTACCATCTACATCTCCAACTTATCTCAATTATACTGATTCAAAGGTGAAGTGAATGAAACCCAATCGCAGCTTAGTTAGTTGTAACGGCTACGTGCAGACCATAATATGGCTCCACGCAAATGCTTGAAACCATTTGTTGAAATTCGACTGAATCCATAGTTTCTAACGTCCATAATATTGTGTATTACCGACTTGCTCTATTTTGTAGGAACCCAGGCGGAGAGACAACTACCTGAAGATTGGGATCACTTCCACGTGTTGCTCCAGCAGTTACTTCATAGGATTCCAGCGTTGGGAAATTGCGTCGTGAAGAAACTAACTAATGCTCCTGAGGCATTCTCGCCAGACTGCAAATGGATTGTTGGTGAAGCTCCTGAGGTACCTAAATGACTTGAAAACACTAATGATACGCATGCCATTGTTGAAAGTGACATGCATTGGACTTCTGACCTCGTCCTGGTATAGTCCACAGATTGAAAGAAAAGAGCACAATAGTGGTGGAATTCCTATCGTCTTTCCTAAACAAGATCGTATTCAGCGACAGTTGACGTTCGAACCACTATTTTTTGTCCGTCTTTCAGCTCTTTCCTTCCCATCTGAGGACCGTAGTGGTCTCTGCCAGTTGCGTTGTTACGACTATTCAGCCGCACCACATTTGCACCATCCGGTGGCCAGTCCTAGCATGAGTAGAGTTCGGGGGGGGGGGGGGGGGGGGGGTTCGTGCCTGATAGGATTATATAGGTACCAAAACAAAGATAGTCAAAATGGGCGCCACTACTCTGATAATTTGATTTGCTTACGCCTTTAGCTAGAGGAGAAACTATAGGGCCATTCAACAAAAAATGCAAATGAAATACAAAAAACAGTTAATTCAGTTTTGAAATGTACTCAAATTCGGTAGGTTGCCAATCAGCCTGCAGCACGCTCTAAATCGCCCTAGCCTAAGTCCTAATTCCCTAGTGTCCCTAATTTTTCTTAACGAACTAATTATCAATAAGTTGGCGTCAGGACTGCTGAGGATGACGGCGTCACAGGTATTGTAGGTACGAAGAAACCACGTATGTTGAATAGAAGAGTAGGAAATATACTCGGAGAATTGAACCCCTAAACCAATATTCAATATATGGTTTTAGATGATGAAAAAAAAAAAACTGACTCACTTTGGCAGGAGGTATCCCAATGGGTTCATAACATTAATGCCTCTCCATTCATGGGGTTCTGGTCAGCACCTTTTCCTATCCAAGTAGGTAGTTGGTAGAATATTTCGAGAGACCCAATGTAGAATAGAAGAACCCAGAAGGTTACAGGATTCCTGCAGAGATTAATGAAGAAAAAAAGGAAATGAAAAGAACTGCCAAGATGGCGATCTGGTACCTCATGGGCTACACCAAAAAGAAGAAGCACCAAGAATGCTTCCGACAGTAGGTAGCTACTAGAAGAAAGAAGAGAGAAAATTTAAAGATACCATTACAAGAGGATCCTCAGAAGAGGTGAAACTATAATAAAAGTAAACCACCTGAAGATAGATGACGTTCTGCTTGAGAAGGTACAAGCCAGAATATCGTGCTCCAGCACAGCAATTACGATAAATTGAAGAAGGGCTTTCAGCAGCACACTTCCAAAGAATTATACCAAAAGGCAATACGGATACAAAATTAAAATTAAAATCCTGCACTTGCAGAGAAGAACCACCTGAATTTTACTATTATCCTGCCTAGCAGAAGTGTGAGATGCGAGATTCAGGGCGGTACTGACTAATGGCTACCGAATAACTTAGCAGCTTGGAGTCCAAATCAACAACATAATGAGATGAAGGCAAGACGGCGCACGGGGCTTATCGGGGATTATAGGGGGCCCCTTTGGGTCTGACCGCCTACCTATTTGCGAATAATTGTTACTCGCGTAACAGCGTGCTGGTTAGAAAACCCCGCTGGTTAAAGATTGATCCCCAATTCCAGCAGCTCTCCCAGCATCCCATCAAGAGATAATGACTCCGCATTTCGATTGAGAGTAATTAGTAGAGTACTGGTCGCAACCTGTGTGTGTGGTGGGGGGTGGACTAGATCCCGACAGAACTTCCTTTACTGTCCCATACATTGATTTTCTGGGCTGTCAGAAACCCAAAAACGTTGTGACTGCAGTATTTGAATTCAAGCGACGTTTTTCCTTGAATAAATTTCTACTCTTGAGCAGGTTGATACAACTGAAGCTGAGTTGGTCGGGAGCTTTTCCTCCATTTGTGTCAGTTGGAGATGAGATCAATCCCTTATGCGAGATGCAGTTCTTAGTATTTCGAGAGCCCCACTGCAAAACCCTGTATGTTCAATACCAAAAAGTTTCCAGGAGGCGAAAAACACTGTGACATTTCTAACCTATTTCTATCTTACAGGTTATTACATTTCACCACAGAAAAGAAATGAGAAGCCATAGCCCGATTTTGGCGACACTTTAATGTGTGCAAGAGCACAATCAATCGGAAAGGCTCAAATCCTTATTTTTGGAAAAATTGGAACTTACAGGGTTTTGCAGTGGGGCTGTCGATTTACAGCTGGCCTTTCCAGCTCTACCTCTCTTTGATACAAAGGAGCTAAGAATCAACCACTGTAGGTCTGGAGCACCAGCGCCAGTAACACATGGCCATCATTGTCATGCTGGTGTCGAGTTTCCATCTTCATATCCAACATGTAGTTATTCTCAAATCACGTCGATTTAAAGAGATATTTCAATTGGCTATTCAATAATTCATATGACTATTGTAGATTGAAAGATATTACGTGGCCGCTGGAATGAAGACTGTGGGGGTCGCAGCCTCGGGAGGAGTAGGAAAAGCCATTGCCGAGCTCATCACGAAGAAGAAAACCAGTTTCGACATGTACGAAATTGATATCAGTCGATTCCTGGGTCTTCACAACAATTCGAAATTTCTTCGCGAGAGAGTTAGTGAGGTTCCAGGTGAGTTTTCTTTACACTTCAAAATTCTCGGTGAATTTTGTCAAGTTCACTTGCTTCATCGCTGTTGTTTCTTGTATTCCAGGTCTTCATTACAGTTTGATGTATCCAATGCACGAGTTCAAAACAGGGAGGAATCTCCGAATGTCTCCGATCTACCCCAAACTCAAAGAGGCTGGTGCGGTATTTGGGCAAGTCATGGGATACGAAAGACCGACGTGGTTTCAGCCAACAGGTTTGCTCATTTTCTACAGCTTATATGCTTCCAAATACCCAATATTATGTTTTGAGACATGTCGAATGCAAGTTCAGCTGGAATCTTGTAACAATTTCACCTCATCTCTACCCTGATTCACTCTCATACTGCTTTTTTACGTAGTTTTCTACCTGATCGACTTGACTTCAGTTCTGCTAATTTATTGAACAACTGAAGTCGATCATTTCAGCAATATTATGGAGTTCTATGAAAAAATGCTGGCCCCCACTGTACAATAAGGTAGTAGGTACATTGTTTAGAGTTTACGTACCTGCTACTTACAGTCAAATAAAATTATTGCGTTATACATGTATTTTCATGATTTTGGCTTCCGAGTCTACCAAGGTAGTGGAAGTATTCACTTTTCAAGGTTGAAAAAAAAAAATGTTCTCCAAAATCAACGTTTCCTCTCGCGTTTTACTTTTCAGGCCTTCCTGAACAATTTTGGTTTATTATTTTCAATAATAAGCCTTTGGAATCGAGCAAGAAAAAAAAAATTTTAACCCCCCCTCAAAATTTGATGTTTTACGTTTCAAGGTACGTAGAATACGAAAATCGAATAAAAAAATTTCCGTCCGTACGCCGTACGCTGTACGCCGTACGCGGCACTTTTCTTAGCAACACTGGACCGATTTGGTTCAAATTTGGTATATGGGCTCCATTTGGGGTCTAGTTGTGCCGCGAAGCTTTTGGTTGATGTAGGTCACTTCTAAGGGGTGAAAATTAAGGGTTGAAATTTTCAAGAGCTCGAAAACTCTCGAAATAAAGGTATCGTTTTTCTCCAATTTTAAATAGTATTGAATTTTTAAAAATTTTTGAGACCACCCGGAGCTCTGTAGGACAAACCGTTCGGTCCCTACGAGTACTTGAAGGTTTTCCTTCGATAAAACAGAATCATGAGTGTGAATCGCAAAAGAGGTCTAATCTCCATTCAAATTTTATCGGACTTTGCCTTTGCCTTCTGCGTAACCAGTAATCAAATTTCCATGTGAAGCTTTCTATTTTTCCAATCGAGTGTGAAGCGTTTAGTTCTTTCTAATAAACTTGATTGTGAAGGTGTGAAGCCAGTATGGTGTGGTAGGTAGTACCTAGCTGGTAGGTAAAAAATGGCTTTGGAGCTCACTCAGCTGATCAGTCACCCTTCAGGCGCCTTCAGCATTCTCCATTGACCCTGCTTCTCAAATTTCAGCTTCCTGCGTTCAACAGGAGAGAAAATGGCCTTGGAGGTCACTCAGCTGATCAGTGACCACTCAGGCGCCTTCAGCATTCTCCATTGACCCTGCTTCTCAAATTTCAGCTTCCTGCGTTCAACAGGAGAGAAAATGGCCTTGGAGGTCACTCAGCTGATCAGTGACCACTCAGGCGCCTTCAGCATTCTCCATTGACCCTGCTTCTCAAATTTCAGCTTCCTGCGTTCAACAGGAGAGAAAATGGCCTTGGAGCTCACTCATCTGTCAGGTGCCTTCATTACTGTCCTTTGACCCACCATCTCGAATTTCACCTTCCTGCGTTGAATAGGAGAGAAAATTGTTTCTATACAATGAACATTAATTTGTGATTCACACTCATATTTCTGATTTATCACTAGTCCAAACTGAAGGACCTCCGAGGGAGCGATCTGTTGGTCCTACGGAGCTCCGTGTAGTCTCATTCGATTCTAAAAATTCCAGTCTATTTTAAATTGATGAAAAAACAATACCTTTATATTTAAAGTTTTCGAGCTAGGACGTTTTGAAAATTTCATCCCCTAGTTTTCACCCCTTAGAAGTGACTGACAATAACCAAAAGCATCTTGGTACAACTAGACCCCAAATGGAGCCGATATAACGTGGTAACTAAGAAATCGGTCCGTGGTAACTAAGAAAAAAAAACAACGGTTCGACAGGCAGTTAAGAGGTACTGTGAAACTGGTAGCTACACCAGAAGTCCGGGATCAGGGCGTCCAAGGGCGACGGTTCCTGCTGACGACCGTTTTATTGTGATGCAAACCCTTAGAGACCGCACCCTTAGACAGCTTTTGAGACCTCTCACCGGCTGCGTGCTGCTCGGGGTGTCGATGTCAGCGTTCAAAAGATACGCAGATGGCTTGCTGATGTGAATCTTCACTCCAGCACATTCAGCGATGGCCTCTGAAACACGTGGAGGTCCGTCCTTGCCTCTAAAGAAATTCCTCCCCATACCATCACTGATCCACCACCGAACTGAACTCTTCCACCGATATTGCACTGAGCATTTTGCTCGCCTTGTCTTCTCCAAACCAGAACTCGTGCATCTGAAGTGTACAGATTAAATCTGGACTCATCAGAAAAACGCTTGCATACGAGTCTGCAACACATTGAAACATTTTCATGCTGATCTGGGTGCTCGATTTTCGACTCAGCTGATCTGGGAGCTCGATTTTCGACTCAGCTGATCTGGGAGCTCGATTTTCGACTCAGCTGATCTGGGAGCTCAATTTTCGACTCAGCTGATCTGGGAGCTCAATTTTCGACTCAGCTGATCTGGGAGCTCAATTTTCGACTCAGCTGATCTGGGAGCTCAATTTTCGACTCAGCTGATCTGGTAATATCAAACTGTAAAGTACCTACCTACCTAACAACTTCACTTCTGATGGTCATAATCATCATTGTGGCGACTTGGGACAAATTTCGTCGCATCAAATTTCGTTGCATCAAATTTCGTGACGATTTTTTTTTGACATTTTCATGTCTTTCATATGGCACATAAAAAAAAAAATCGTCACGAAATTTGATGCAACGATATTTGTTGCAACGATATTTGTTGCAACGATATTTGTTGCAACGATATTTGTTGCAACGATTTTTGTCCCAAGTCGCCACAATGATGATTATGAACATCAGAAGTGAAGTTGTTAGGTAGGTAGGTACTTTACAGTTTGATATTACCAGGGGGGCATGAAAATGTTTCAATGTGTTGCAGACTCGTATGCAAGCGTTTGTTCTAATCACGCTATCTTTCTGATCCAATTTGTTCTGTTTTCTTACACTTTGAACAGAGATATGAAATACGATTGACTTTGAGCCAAGTAGGATGACAAAATAATCAATGTGAAATGGTTTTGGTTTTATGTGCCATATGAAAGACATGAAAATGTCAAAAAAGTTGGTAGGTAAAAAAAATGTTGGTGGGTAAAAAACACTGCAAATCATTGCTCAAAGGCTTCTTCACTCTTCAGATCACTGATCAGCTGAGTGAGCTCCGAAGCCATTTTCAATCCTGTTGAATGGAAGTGCTCTTCCAGGCGTCTCCAGCATTCGAGGAAATCTTCTTCACTCCTCAGATCACTGATCAGCTGAGTGAGCTCCGAAGCCATTTTCAATCCTATTGAATGGAAGTGCTCTTCCAGGCGTCTCCAGCATTCGAGGAAATCTTCTTCACTCTTCAGATCACTGATCAGCTGAGTGAGCTCCGAAGCCATTTTCAATCCTATTGAATGGAAGTGCTCTTCCAGGCGTCTTCAGCATTCGAGGAGATCTTCTTCACTCCTCAGATCACTGATCAGCTGAGTGAGCTCCAGAGCCATTTTCAATCCTATTGAATGGAAGTGCTCTTCCAGGCGTCTCCAGCATTCGAGGAGATCTTCTTCACTCTTCAGATCACTGATCAGCTGAGTGAGCTCCAGAGCCATTTTCAATCCTATTGAATGGAAGTGCTCTTCCAGGCGTCTCCAGCATTCGAGGAAATCTTCTTCACTCCTCAGATCACTGATCAGCTGAGTGAGCTCCGAAGCCATTTTCAATCCTATTGAATGGAAGTGCTCTTCCAGGCGTCTCCAGCATTCGAGGAAATCTTCTTCACTCTTCAGATCACTGATCAGCTGAGTGAGCTCCGAAGCCATTTTCAATCCTATTGAATGGAAGTGCTCTTCCAGGCGTCTCCAGCATTCGAGGAAATCTTCTTCACTCCTCAGATCACTGATCAGCTGAGTGAGCTCCGAAGCCATTTTCAATCCTATTGAATGGAAGTGCTCTTCCAGGCGTCTTCAGCATTCGAGGAAATCTTCTTCACTCCTCAGATCACTGATCAGCTGAGTGAGCTCCGAAGCCATTTTCAATCCTATTGAATGGAAGTGCTCTTCCAGGCGTCTCCAGCATTCGAGGAAATCTTCTTCACTCTTCAGATCACTGATCAGCTGAGTGAGCTCCGAAGCCATTTTCAATCCTATTGAATGGAAGTGCTCTTCCAGGCGTCTCCAGCATTCGAGGAAATCTTCTTCACTCCTCAGATCACTGATCAGCTGAGTGAGCTCCGAAGCCATTTTCAATCCTATTGAATGGAAGTGCTCTTCCAGGCGTCTTCAGCATTCGAGGAAATCTTCTTCACTCCTCAGATCACTGATCAGCTGAGTGAGCTCCGAAGCCATTTTCAATCCTATTGAATGGAAGTGCTCTTCCAGGCGTCTTCAGCATTCGAGGAGATCTTCTTCACTCCTCAGATCACTGATCAGCTGAGTGAGCTCCAGAGCCATTTTCAATCCTATTGAATGGAAGTGCTCTTCCAGGCGTCTCCAGCATTCGAGGAGATCTTCTTCACTCTTCAGATCACTGATCAGCTGAGTGAGCTCCAGAGCCATTTTCAATCCTATTGAATGGAAGTGCTCTTCCAGGCGTCTCCAGCATTCGAGGAAATCTTCTTCACTCCTCAGATCACTGATCAGCTGAGTGAGCTCCGAAGCCATTTTCAATCCTATTGAATGGAAGTGCTCTTCCAGGCGTCTCCAGCATTCGAGGAAATCTTCTTCACTCTTCAGATCACTGATCAGCTGAGTGAGCTCCGAAGCCATTTTCAATCCTATTGAATGGAAGTGCTCTTCCAGGCGTCTCCAGCATTCGAGGAAATCTTCTTCACTCCTCAGATCACTGATCAGCTGAGTGAGCTCCGAAGCCATTTTCAATCCTATTGAATGGAAGTGCTCTTCCAGGCGTCTTCAGCATTCGAGGAAATCTTCTTCACTCCTCAGATCACTGATCAGCTGAGTGAGCTCCGAAGCCATTTTCAATCCTATTGAATGGAAGTGCTCTTCCAGGCGTCTCCAGCATTCGAGGAAATCTTCTTCACTCTTCAGATCACTGATCAGCTGAGTGAGCTCCGAAGCCATTTTCAATCCTATTGAATGGAAGTGCTCTTCCAGGCGTCTCCAGCATTCGAGGAAATCTTCTTCACTCCTCAGATCACTGATCAGCTGAGTGAGCTCCGAAGCCATTTTCAATCCTATTGAATGGAAGTGCTCTTCCAGGCGTCTTCGGCATTCGAGGAAATCTTCTTCACTCCTCAGATCACTGATCAGCTGAGTGAGCTCCGAAGCCATTTTCAATCCTATTGAATGGAAGTGCTCTTCCAGGCGTCTTCAGCATTCGAGGAGGTCTTCTTCACTCCTCAGATCACTGATCAGCTGAGTGAGCTCCAGAGCCATTTTCAATCCTATTGAATGGAAGTGCTCTTCCAGGCGTCTCCAGCATTCGAGGAGATCTTCTTCACTCTTCAGATCACTGATCAGCTGAGTGAGCTCCAGAGCCATTTTCAATCCTATTGAATGGAAGTGCTCTTCCAGGCGTCTCCAGCATTCGAGGAAATCTTCTTCACTCCTCAGATCACTGATCAGCTGAGTGAGCTCCGAAGCCATTTTCAATCCTGTTGAATGGAAGTGCTCTTTCAGGAGTCTCCAGCATTCGAGGAAATCTTCTTCACTCCTCAGATCACTGATCAGCTGAGTGAGCTCCGAAGCCATTTTCAATCCTATTGAATGGAAGTGCTCTTCCAGGCGTCTCCAGCATTCGAGGAGATCTTCTTCACTCCTCAGATCACTGATCAGCTGAGTGAGCTCCGAAGCCATTTTCAATCCTATTGAATGGAATTGCTCTTCCAGGCGTCTCCAGCATTCGAGGAGATCTTCTTCACTGTTCAGATCACTGATCAGCTGAGTGAGCTCCGAAGCCATTTTTAATCCTATTGAACGCAGGAAGCTGAAATTTGAGAGGGAAGGTCAAAGGGAATACAGATGGGGGTAGGTGCTATTGACGGAGAACCAGTGATCTATACAGAAGGGCGATCTATACAGAAAATAATAAACCTTTGAGCAATGATTTGCAGCGTTTTTGTTCTGTGTCTGTCTGCCTGTCATGAAGTCCGTGTAAGGGGCATAACTATACGAAGTTATTGTCCGGTTTCAATGACATTTTCAGGGATTGTGCGGGTTAGCGTTTAGATGGTCTGATAGTAGCCTCTGCGCAAGCGCAAAAGTGAGTTCCTTGCCACAGCCATAACTTCTACTTTCCCCAATCAAAAGAATGAACGTGAGGACCGACCTATTCCTAAACTGAAAACATTCGTTCGACCTCCTCCGAGCTTGTCACTCGTCCGAAGAAATCCCATTTTCGGTCTCTTCCTCTCAAATCCTTTACCTGACTTTCCACTAGATAAGCTTGGGCGAAAATGAAGAGATTCACAAGGGAAAGGAATTCAGGAGATGATTTATCACTTAAACACCTTCAAAAATTTACAGTATCTATAAAGGAAAATGAAAAACTTTTGGGAAATAATTTGCAGCGTTTTTATTCGATTTTCGGATTCTACGTGCCTTTGCACGTAAACCAACGAATTTTGAGAATCTTTAAATTTTTTTTGGTCGATTCCAAAGGTTTATATTGAAAATAATAAACCAAAAGTGTTCAAATTGGTACTTGACCGTTGAAACTACCAATTTTTGGTTAACTATTTTCAATAATGAACCTTTGGAATCGACAAAAAAAACTGAACACCTCTCAAAATTTGTTTATTTATGTTTCAAGGCACCTATGTGAAATCCCAAAATCGAATGAAAATTTTGCCGAAAAAATAGGCCAAAAAACGGTAATCCCTTCTGACAATCGTCGAGATGAGTTATTTTATTACGTAATTACGTCAGGTCACTATTCTTTCTCAATCGCGAGTTCGTAATGTATTTTTCTTGTCCAGAAATCATTAATAAGTGAGGCATGGCTTGATTTCCAATTTAAGAAGGGGCTAACGAAGGGGAAGGAAGAAAGTATGACTCACGGCAGGGTCAGGGATGTTGGATAAGGTCAGTTTACTACCTGTAAACGTATATTTGTGGAAAAGGGTGTAGTTCTACATTGTGGATATCCAACTCCCTGTCGGGCCTCGCGTTCATTCTTTTGATCGGGGGACAGTACATCTTCTTCCCGAATTCGACCAAATTTTCAGAGATCGCGCTGTTTGACGTGTAAACGGTTCCCTATGAGTATAGTTCAAGGTACATAGTGATTGATGTTTTGGGGTTAGCTACCTTGCATCGGATCATCCATATAATCGGGTTATGGATACGAGGAAGCTATGCGCCAAACCCACTTGGCAGACGTTTTTTATGTGTGTTATTTTATTCCAGCAATGTTATACTTTTTTTGAAGTTTCATTAATTATTGATCGTAAATAAATTGAAAAGATAATTAATCTAGTGAAACCTTAATCTAAATTGCATGATAGTGCTTGACTTGATATATGCAAATGGGGTAGTTGCATGGGTCAGAATTTCGTGTTTTTGACTTGAGATTCGAATTTAGCGCACTTGAAAACGTTTCTGCACCAGTTTTCAGTTCGAAATTCCATTTAGGTTAGCCGTATTTCAATAAAGAAGTACCATCCTTTTGACGTGATAACGTCTTATAAATTGGTTTACCGGGAGACACTTCAAGAAACTGCGTTACGCTCCGCTCACGGAGGGGGTGCAGCTCGGCGCTCCCTAAAGGCGCTCCCTAAAGGCGCTCCCCTTCCCCGCTCCCCCGCTCCCTTCCCCTCCCCTTCCCCGGCGCTCACAAAAGCGGGAGCGCCCCGCCCCCCTTCCCTGGCACTCACTTCCCCCCCCCCATGGGAAATACCTACTACCTACGGGAAATACCTACTCTGTGCAACTTGACAAAGAATTTTATTTTATCCTTCTTCCTACTATACGAATGAATATTAACATTAAAATTATTTTACCACTCAAAGTCGTTGTCACGTAAAACTTTCGCCCGTATACCGACTTTACAGGCAACAACACAGGGTTTTTTATTGTTGGTTGTAAGTAGAAATCATCAGAAAACCAACCCTAACTTTTTTCGTTTATGTGCCAAAGTATTGAAATAAAATGTCAATATGCCAAAAAGGAGAGCCATCGACTAGAATTTTGAGGTGGCTTCCCTGGGAAATATTCCGTATTTCGACGTTAGCATGTTGCACGATTTTTACGTCAATAACAACAAGTTCGTCAGCGCCGAAATAAGAGGAGCCAAGAATGTGAGGTAAGTTGACACTTTTATAGAAAGTAAAAGGTCGGTTGTTATCCTGTACAACATAGTACCAATGAGTGTTTGTAAATTGTTAAATAAAAGGATGTTGGTTATGTCCAACTTAGAAGAATCTAACAAATTTGCGAGGTTGTGGCTCGAGTAACACCAGAACACCGCGTTTCCTCGCAACCATATAAGGTTTCAGTTACAGTGGAGGGAATGTCAGAAGGAAACGAAATCTTGGATGCAACATGTTTCGATTGCGCTGCCAGCAAAATTTATGAAAGCGCCACAGACGAACGTGAACAAACAGGAAGCTCGATAATCTTGTGTCAGGGTAACAGTGGTGTAGCGGTCTCTTGGCCCCCTTCACACTTGTGACGTAGCCCCCACCCCTCAGCGTCCAAGCTGTGTGTAGCCTAAATCCGAAAATCCCGTTCTTTGAAAGACTCGTTTCTGGGAGTTTTAATTGCAGATACTTACTTCAATAGAGATTCTCTACACAGAAAAAATATAAAAAAAAAACATCATGCAACTACCTCATTGGTTAGCCCAGTTACCTTAATTGGTTGTTGAAGCAGTCAGGAGACTGGAATCTGAATCATGGGGGAAAACCTCTTTAGTTCTGACTTCAGGAGTTTGCTAATCACTGTTTGCTAATCGGCATTCCTACTCACTGTTTGGAGCAATCCGACAAAAATCTTATAACGTTGGAGCTTCTAAGTATAAATTAGTTTCACTTTTCAATGTTGATACGTTCAAGGAAGTAGGTAGGGAAAGCTTCGGTGATCTGTTTCTACTTTCATGCATTGGAGAAGCATGGAATGCAGAGGAATATTCCAACGTCCTCAGTATCTAAATCTAAAACTAATGGTTTTTATGGATTTTGATCCAACTAGGCCGTTTATAGCAAGCAGCGTATTGGCGATAAATAATCTGAGTTACTTTGGTTTGTTAGTAGCTGCTGATTTTTATTCCACACCCTTACTTCATCACTTTTCTACTTGCCTGCTTGGGAACTTGATAGTTGTAAGCCGTAGCAAGTTGTGGCTTCCGCGTGAGTTGTATGCATGATCCGTAGTAATCGACTGGCTTTGGATTGTCGGATCTCTTCACTTCATGCTTCTTTCACTTTGTGTTTGAAAGGTGGGCGAAAGAGTGGAGGAGGCAAGGAGAATGAAAGAAATGGTCGCTCATTGTCCAGTTATAACGTAGTTGAAGGAGGTATGTAGCTCGGATTTTGTTGTTGGTTCATTGGTTAACCTCTTTCTCTACGGAACTGAACGTTCTGTACTGTTTATATTACCACCAGTAACAAATTAAAGTAGGTACGTAACTAATTCACGCCATTTCCATCTAGTTTACTCAAAACATCGTCACCATTACTCACGAATTATTTCTTTAATTCATAATACATTCCAACAATGATGGGGTATTCCAGTAAGTCTCAAAATACCCCCTAATGTTGTTTTAAAGTTTTTAGTTATTTTCCTATGACTGGAGTTTCCCATAATCCTCTATTTGGTTTCTGGGTTCTGCGAGTTGTTTTACTTTCTCAACAAACGTTTGCGACACCTTGTTAGAAGTCAGAGGGAAAACTACTGGAATACCACATAACTGAGTTGAAAAAATTACACTTTTGAGGCTGCACTTACTTGCACGAGCTTAAAAATAATTCATTATTACCTAATAAATGTCTATTAAAACCATGTACCTATGAATCTATAAAATTGTCAATATGATTCTTACAAATGGTTAATCTTGATAGAAAATATGGATAGGTTGTCCATAAAATAATGGGGAATTTTCCTTACATTTTTTAAATTGATTTTTATCGAAAGAGGGTTCCCTGATATGGAAGAAAACCGCAGTGTGCTGCTTGAAAAAGCATCCAAAAAATTTAGAGAATTTACGGAAGATGGAAATTTTAAATGTAGCGGCAATCTGGGGTAGCAAAGTAACGGATTTTCTAACCAATCTGACTTCATAAGAGGAGCTGTGCCCCTTTGAGGTAGCGCTACCTCTGGACGCACATAAGGAAACTAGCTTACATGATCGAACACAGGAGCTCGCAACTGGGGAAGATAAGAAACCCAGACTTAAAGTTACCAAAAGAAGCAATTTTACTCACTCTTCTTCAATACGATTCTACCTATTAGTTTTCAAGCATTCAGCATTTTTTTATTTTTTCATCCTCTCTTATTTAATTTTTATATTAAGTTAGTTTCGTTATTTGAATCACATTATTTGAGTGGTCATTTGACTGGATCGTTTCGTGTGGTCGCACTTAGAACTCTACCTGTTGTTGTTCTGCGGTACTATCTGGGAGTTTTATGCCAGAGCACACAACATGTGGAACTGGCCAGTTTTCGCGTTCTTTTTTTTTTTTTTTTTTTGGGTGACGGGAACGATATTTCTCGATTTTCGCAGAGTTCTTTGACAGGGGCTTCGCTTGTTAGGCATTTTCTTTTATGCTATTTTCTTTTTTCCCTTGGGTACTCGTGGTGTTGAACGTTATTCTAGGTCCCTATTATACAATTTGGCTTGAAGTTACAGAATCAAAATTGAGGAAAATTACCCATTGTGAGCTCTCGCTCTCTGGGCCCAATTCCCAGTGAAGCGGGAGCTGGGCACCACTAGCCCCCTTCGGTCAGCCTCGTAGGTGACGTCATCAGCTCAGGTGGAAGCAAGACACTCGACGCCGAACGCCACCCCGCGCGTCCCTCCCCCCTCAGCTGGGAGGGACCCAACGGTCTCTCCCCCACTCAACCAGCCGTCCCCACTACCATCTTCAGGCGGGGCGGAGGGGGGAGGACTCCACCTGAGCTCCCCGCCAACGACGATCGCCTCATACCCAGTCCAGCAGCGTTCAAAGTCAGTGACAGAGAGTCCGCCCCATCCTGACGAATATTCCACCCGTACCCCCCCCCTGTATCGCCACGATCGCCACGACCCAGAGCTACCGATCGTCACGAATCTTCGCCATCGCCACATCCAGCTTGAGGATACCTCCGGGCCCGACAGTGAGTGTGAAACCTTTATGCATACATATATTGGCCAATTATTTATGCAACTGTGCTAGAGTAAGGAAGTAAAAAGACATTAGTAAAACAACATTGAGTAAATTTGAGAACTTTGAGTAAATTGAGAACATTGAGTAAATTTGAGAACTTTAGTAGAATTGAAACATTGAACAAACTTGAACGAATACATATCTTAACTTTGAAATTGATGACCTATGCTTGGAAACTGATAAATGAGATTGGAATTCTGAATGTACTTGATGAAACTGAGAACCATACTGTATTTTGTAAAACTTTACTTGAAAGCCTTCAGCTCTTAACCGCCACACTTGTGGGGAAGTCATTTGCCGTTCCTAATTTCTAATAAATCCACCTGCTAGTTGTACTTTGTAGTTCTTCTTCTGAGTATACCTGGTTCAGTAAAAGGTTAGAGGAGAGTGCAACGACACCCCTCAATTGGTATTAGGTCCCTTCAGGACAACCGTCAGCCCCTCTGGCAAAAGGACACACTTGTGTACCTGTTTTATCTTTATTTCGCCCTTCAGGCTTTCAAGTTTTGCTGTACGACGATCGCCACGCAGTCGCCGACGTCGCCACGCTTTGTCGCCACAGGTAAATATCATTTGCTACCATTTCTAAATTCTAAGTGTTTTCGATATTTTATTTCAGCTAAATTAACTTCAAATCAAAACCCCCCGAACTCGTGTGCAAACGTTTGGTGCTCGTGTTCGTTGATTTTTATCAACCAACACGACCCCCAAACGCCCATCACCGCTTGTTGGCTTCATTTTAAATTCAGCTGCCATCAAGCGTGGGGCCATAAAGGCTTACAAAATTGGTGGCAGCGGTGGGATTGCAATACCCTCTTGTCTCCCCAACTTGTTTCACCGTAAAAGGTGTATAAAGTTGTGGCGACACGCGGGATTGTTGTGAGTTCGCCTCACACGAATCCACACAAAAAAATAGTAGGTCTTGTTTCGCCACGAGTTCTAAAAATTTAAAAGTAGAGTCTATCGAAAACACAAAAACTGACCAGGTATACAATTAGGTAGGATGTGCATCCGTTTATTGTATTCCTAGGAAAAGTGACGCAACGCAGCCTCCTATATTTTTTTGATCGCCATAATCGCCACGAGAAGCTGATTTTCTCAATAGACCTAACTACTACCGACACCCAACTGAACACACGCGTACAGATTTCCTTTTGCCTAAGTGGTAGTCCACATAAGTCGACACACTCATCCTCAATACCTCTTCAACCGACACGATGTCTTTAAATTTGTCGGGAGCTAGTGATAGGGGAGAAGGTACACACTCCTCCGCCGGCACAGAGGCTGTTGAAATCATGACACAGACGATGAGGGAGATGAACGTGCTCCTTCAGCGTTACAATACTGCGACACACGAGGGTGAGAGAGGGGACATACCGCGCTCGGTATTCCTCGAACTCGAACCATGGGACCCCGACACACCAGGTGCACTCAGTGTAGTTTCATTTTTTGCGAATTTTGATCTAGTGACCGCGGGCCTAACCTCACAACAACGGTATCGGCTACTTCGCACCAAAGCACGCGGGATTGCCAAACAATTCCTCATCGATCGCGATGACGCAGTTGACGTGGATAACGTTTACGAGATCGTCCGTGAAGACATGTTGCAATGGTTCCAGAAAGAAAATCCGCAGCATGCCGCAGCATTATTGTGGACGGTTAAACGCAACACAACCGAAACGCTCCGTCAATTCGCCGATCGCGTGCGCGGGATAGCAAGATGTGCCGTCATGGAAGAGGGGACGCGCCTACGCCGCCACGAACGCAACGAATGGGTTGAAAAGAAGACAAAGGACGCCTTCATTCGCGGCGTCGGTAAGAACATGAGTGCCCTATTGATAACCAACCGACCACGAAATGTTCAAGATGCGTTGAGTAAAGCAGAAGAGCTTGAAGAGACCCTTGATGATACCACCGATATAGAGGAAAGATGGGACCTCGCGGCCGTCACGAACGACCGTCGATGTTATAGCTGCGGAAGCCACGATCATTTCGCAGCACGATGCCCTCGAAAAGATGACCATACACCACGACACAATCGCCACAAAGAAGAGGACTATCGCCGGGAGAAGCCAAGCGAGCCACGAAACGAGGAGAAGCCAAGCCCGCGCTATCCTTGTATGTTTTGTGCCGACCGCGCGCATTTCCCCGTGAATTGCCCATTTAGTCCGCAGAAGACCATTTTTTGCGACTTTTGTGGTATGAGAGAACACCTAGAGGCCGATTGTTTCAGAAAGAAGCGTTTGCTCCCTGTTTCGCAACCAATAGCGGCTCCCGCACATACGATGGAGATAGCTCGGTACAAAAAGCCCGTAGAAGAGGACCACATCCCCGCAGTTGAAGCCCCGATGTCACGCACCCTGAAAATTACCGTAGGTTTGGGCCCCGAGGAAAGAGACATGATTGTCGACACGGGCGCCGCACTTTCGGTTTTATCAACTCCCGTCAAGGGAATAAAATTGTACCCGACACGAGCGGTCGCGTGGGGCGCGGACGGGATGCCCTTGCATTTCTCGGGAGAACAACATCTCGTAACCCGTATCGGTGGGTGCACGTTCGAGCATACCTTTTTGGTGTTCGCACGTAAATGCGCCACACTTGATTTGTTGGGATTAGATGTGCTAAGGAGAGTACCGATTACTTTCACCACGGGGCCGACTATGAAGTACCACACACCGGAAGGGAAAATAAGACCTTTTACGCCCGTCGAGATGCTAGATGAGCCGTACAGTGTGGGTGTGGTGTTGCGGCCGGAGGGGCGGGAAACCGGGTTGCTTGATGATCGTATCCACAATCGCGACACAAGCACACCTCTCCCTAGTACCCTTTCGGCGGCAACAGCCACACTCAACGTCGTAGAACGCGATACCTCTGTTCTCGACACACGTACCGGCGCGACGAGCACACCTACGACCTCCGCTAACAACAGCAGCGGATCCGGTGGAATGAAATTTTGGAGTAGACACTTCCGAGGAGTCACCACACCAATCGACACACCCGCCGATTTGTACGATCATGCGACTCGCCACGAAAAATTGGATTCGGTTTCCGCACCGAACGAGGAGGAACGCGATACGGAAGAAGCCAGAAGAGTCCGTTTCGAGATACCGGGAGTAGTACGCGATGCAGAACGCGTCGCCACGCCGCTATCGACTATCCGCCCACGTTCCGGTACGAGTTCCGATACGTTTGACGATTCATCTCTTGATCGGTACATCGACGCGGCCGTTGATCGAGCGGTACGCACCATCGACGAGTCCGCCGCCACAGTAAACCATCTGACCGCCACGACACCCGATTTATTTGTAAATAGGGTCGTCGACACACCATATCGGCACACCAACGCCACAAATGATACAGATATCGGCACACCAAATCGGCATACCGACACCATGATGAATGAGATCATCGGCACACCGATTCGGCATACCATCGCCACACCGGGGGTGGTTGTCGCCACACCCAACATGGTTGTCGCCACACCAGATGTGGTCATCGCCACACCGTATGCGGTCGTCGCCACACCCGATCGACACACAAATACCAATGTCGCCATGGTCGTCGCCACACCCGATATGGTCGTCGCCACACCAAATGAGCATACCATCGCCACATTCGACACGGTCCTCGCCACACCTGAAAATAAAAATGAAATTAAATTTTCGGAAATTTCAACAACCTCCCAGATTGAACCTGCAATTGATCAACATCTTGATATGATATTACGCGAGATGAACCCACCGGAGCGAAACGCCCACGGAACGATCCATCCCTTGTTCAAAACGATGAAAAGGAGGGCGTGATAAATTCTCTTCAAGAAACGTCGGATGAGGAAGAATGGGGAGAAGTTCCGACCGATCAATGGGATCCGCCTTTACCACAATTTGAGACCGTCCTTGAACAAAAATTGCAACATTTAACTACACCGGACGCTGAGCCAACGAAGGAGTTGTTGAATACTTACCGGGACTTGTTTAAGCCACCGACGGGGGCGGGATGCAACCTCAACGTGTCCCACGAGATTATTCTCACCCAACCCACCGTGACTCAACAAAAACCTTACCCCGTTCCTCACGCGCTCCGGGAGGTAGTCGAAACGCAGATCAAGGATATGTTGGAATCCGGAGTGATTAGCCCATCTACCAGCCCGTGGTGCGCGCCCGTCTTATTAGTAAAAAAGAAGACGCCGCCGGGGGAAAAGCAGCTTTGGAGATTCTGTACCGACTTTCGTCAATTGAACAAGATAACCAAAGGAGACGCTTACCCCCTCCCACGTTTGCAGGAGACGCTCGCAATGCTCGGACAATGTAAATGGTTTTCAACAATCGATCTCATCGCGGGTTACCATCAGATCCCGGTCCACGCTGATTCCAAGGAAAAAACTGCCTTTTCGGTCCTCGGAAGACATTTCCATTACGAGAAAATGCCCTTCGGGCTCAAAAACGCTCCCGCCACATTTCAGCGCGTAATGAACGACGCCTTAGACGGAATTCTGGGCAACAATTGTCTTGTATATTTGGATGATGTAATTGTTTTCTCAGCCACACGTGAAGAGCATCTTGAGAAACTCGCACAAGTTTTCGATCGATTGTCCGAAGCTCGACTTCAAGTCAACCTCGCGAAGTGCGAATTCCTCAAAAATGAAGTTCGTTTTTTGGGACATCGAATAACAACAGAAGGGATTCTCACTGAACCGGAGAAGACAAAAGCGATCAAGGAATTCCCCGTACCGACCTCCGTAGTAAAGCTTCAGTCCTTTTTAGGTCTCGCCAGTTTCTACCGACGGTTCATTCCGAACTTTTCGGAAATAGTGGTGCCCTTGACCGAGTTGTTGAAAAAAACCCAGCCTTTTGAGTGGACGACCCGACAACAGAAAGCGTTCGATGACCTCAAAGAAAAGTTGACCAGTGAACCCATACTCGCCTATCCTGACCTGACTAAACCGTTTATCCTCGCAACCGATGCCTCCGGCTTCGCCTTGGGAGCCGTCCTCTCGCAAAGCTTTAATGGGGAAGAGAGGCCCGTGGCGTATGCGAGTCGCAAATTAAACCCGGCCGAAACCAGGTACTCGGTCACCGAACGTGAGCTCCTAGCGGTCGTTTGGGCGGTTCGACACTTCCAGGAATACCTCCTCGGACAGACCTTCGAACTCCAAACCGACCATATGGCTCTTACCGCCGCTATGCACCTCCGTGACCCGACTTCGCGCATCGGACGATGGGTACTCAGATTGGCAGAGTACGACTTCACACCCCGCTACCGACCTGGAACACAAATGGGTCATGCCGACGGATTGAGCCGCGGAGACATAGCTGTAGTTACTCTCGAGTTTCCGCGAGAGCTTATGATCGCCGCTCAAGACCTCGACAATTGGATCCAAGCGATCACTTTAGACCGCCACAGAGAGGACTTACGCAAAACCAACGGCGTATGGGAGACACGCGTTCGATACGACGGACAACATGAATGGGTGCCGCTCATTCCCTCCTCACTTCGGGAATGGCTCATCGATAGATGTCACAAAAATGAATGGGCCGGACATCCCGGAGCGGAGGTGACAGAAAAGATAGTACGGAAACTCGGAACTTGGCCTGGGTTAGCTAAAGACGTTCGCGAAAACATACAACGATGCGAAACGTGTTCACGACGCAACACCCCGCCCGGTCTCCGTAATCCCATCCAGAAACCTTTACTCCCCGAGCGCCCCGGACAGATCGTCGGAATTGATTTTGTCGGACCGATTGCGGGAGGAAAAACCACGAAATATCTGATGACGGTCATCGACCATTTCACAAAATATGCGGAAGCGTATGTCACCACGGACTGCACCGCCACGACAGTAGCGCGAAACCTCGCAAGAAAGTATATACCCACTCATGGCGTTCCGGAACGGTTGGTCTCGGACCGCGGAACCGCTTTTACGGCCGGATCAACCAGGGCGCTGTGCGATCAATGGGGTATCAGACAGATTTTCACAACGGCATATCACCCCGAGAGCAACGGCGTCTGTGAGAGATTTCGCCGTACCCTCGCCAATATCATCGCTAAGATCTCGAAGAGAACGAAGGATTGGGAGAGCATGTTACCCGTTGCACTCGCGGCTTACCGCGCAACCCCACACAAGAGCACAGGGTTCAGCCCGAACTTCTTGACCTTCGGCCGAGAACTCCGGTTGCCGAACGAATCGCTACAAAGCCTGAAACCACGTCCAGACGAACCCACCACACTGAAAAATCTGAGAATAGCCCGAGAAGCCACTCAACAGAGCCTTCATGAAGCGTGGCGAAAACGAAGCGACGCCATCAACAGCCGTCGGACGCTACGCTCATTCGAAGGCGGTGACGCCGTGTACCTCAAGGATATGCAGGCACCCCCAGGGGTTGTTAAGAAATTTTGGAGTCCCTGGAGCGGACCCTGGATAGTCGTGAAGAAGTATTCGGATGTAACGTACGAGATAAGAGACTTACCGGATATCCGCCGCCAGACTGTCCACATCAACCGTTTGAAGCCTGCATTCGAGTTAGGTGTTCCGGACGAAGTCTTCATTGACCCCGAACGGATCAGACCCGACACGCATGGCGCCACGACATCGACACACCAGGAAGAGATGACACCTGAAACAGAAAGAGAGTTTATTGAAGAGTATGGATGGTCGACCACTGCAAAAACCACCACCATGATTCCACCTATCACTAGCCAAAAAGGGAATTCATCGAGGACACCCCAAAACGAGGCATCGACCCGACTAAGTTCCCCTTCGGACACACTAAGGACGGCGGATGCGGATCACCAATTTGATCGCTACGCCGAACAAGAAACGCAAGAAGAAAGTACTTACCTCGGGAACGAGACGTTGCGGGACGAGATCGATCGCCACGACGATCGCCACGACGATCGCCACACCGACCGCTACAGCGACCGCCACAGCGATCGCAACGAAAGTCGCCACGATGAACAACCCCCAAGAAGTCCAGTGGAAATTCCAGTGGTTGACTTACCTGAACCATCCACCGTTTCCGAATCGTCCACAGAAGAGTTTGAAGAAGCTGAAGAAAATCCACCACCAAAGAAATCCCGTGGAGATGCCAATGAATCGACTTCTCGCTACCCGTTCCGAAAACGAGATGCTTCGATCGATTATCGACAACTCCACTTAGGGAAAAAGACTAACTAACTGACTACTAGGGAGACATGTACGAACATACACACACACATTAGGACATAACACGACACTTGGATCCTTCAGATCACAACATTACACTTGGATCCTTCAGATCACCACATTTCCCTTGGATCCTTCAGATCACAACATTACACTTGGATCCTTCAGATCAACAAAACCTTACCTCTGCCAGTTGTCCTGAATTATGGCCAGCTAGGAAAATTGAAGTAGATGAAGTACGTAGAATCTTGAAGTCACTTTTCCTAGATCAGGATGTCACAATAGGGTTTTTGTTTCCGATTGTTCTAGAGTATGGCACAACAGCAGGTGGAAGATTGGGTGTTAGAGGGAGGCCCAAAATCGCCCGACCCGGCAGTGCTCCTCATGAGGAAGCGAGTGGAGACAGCGAACGAAGGATTTAAGAAGCTCCCCGAAGGATTCGTAGAAACAAAAGAACCAGTCGCGGATCCCTTCCCTTCCCTCGAAACGCTCACAAACTTTGTCCGCTTCACCATGTGCGGAGACACACCCACCGTACGAAGCATCACGGGAAAGGCGGCTCTCCTCTCCGCTCTGGAAATCGCCAAGTGGATCCCCACATACCAGAGGATCGCCCAGGAGAGAGATCTCTCGCTGAAGCGCCAGAAGGTCTGGCTGGAGGAACGCCAGCTGCTTATGCTTGACCGCAACGCCGCCTGGGAGAAGGTGGAGCGGGCCAAGGCACAGGTGGTTGCTGAGCCACCTGCGGCAGGGACAGCAGCGCCTGAGGTGACCTCGCAGGCGTCCGCAGAGGCACCTGCGGCGAGGTCTGAAGAGCCTGCGGGGGACTTGGCCCCCTCCACCCCTCATCCAACATCCCCGTCACCAGCCTTCAGCCCTCTCTCATTACCACCGCCAGAGAGAGTGGCCTCCGTCCAGGCTTCGCCCTTCAATTCCCTGCCGACATCACCGAGTCTGCCCCCACGGACAAGCAGCAGAACCGGAATTTTTGCCAGGACTGATTCGTCCTCCTCCTACTCACCACCACCCGAGCTGCTTCCAACACCAAGCAAGGAGACTAGAGCATCAACGTCCCGGAGGAAGATACCACCTTCGTCGCACCCGCGCATCCTCCTCAAAATCAACCAGAAGCCGCGCCCTACCTGCCCCGTCTGCACCAAGCCGGTGGTAAAACTCTTCAGTTTCCGCTGTCCAGCCTGCAAAGAATTCTGGCAGCGCCTGAAGAGCTACCACCGGCGGGGCCAGCCGCTTCCCACCTGCGGCCAGGACCACGCAAGCAAGAGGAGACCTGCCAGCTGCCGAGGATGCCGCAGACGCGCCTACGAGCTGGCCATCAAGAAGGCGCACCCTTCCGCACCCCTGGAAATCCCCAGCGTCATCTCCGACGACGCTGGCTCCCAGGGAGGCGGGGGGTGTGAGCTCTCGCTCTCTGGGCCCAATTCCCAGTGAAGCGGGAGCTGGGCACCACTAGCCCCCTTCGGTCAGCCTCGTAGGTGACGTCATAGCTCAGGTGGAAGCAAGACAACCGACGCCGAACGCCACCCCGCGCGTCCCTCCCCCCTCAGCTGGGAGGGACCCAACGGTCTCTCCCCCACTCAACCAGCCGTCCCCACTACCATCTTCAGGCGGGGCGGAGGGGGGAGGACTCCACCTGAGCTCCCCGCCAACGACGATCGCCTCATACCCAGTCCAGCAGCGTTCAAAGTCAGTGACAGAGAGTCCGCCCCATCCTGACGAATATTCCACCCGTACCCCCCCCCTGTATCGCCACGATCGCCACGACCCAGAGCTACCGATCGTCACGAATCTTCGCCATCGCCACATCCAGCTTGAGGATACCTCCGGGCCCGACAGTGAGTGTGAAACCTTTATGCATACATATATTGGCCAATTATTTATGCAACTGTGCTAGAGTAAGGAAGTAAAAAGACATTAGAAAAACAACATTGAGTAAATTGAGAACATTGAGTAAATTGAGAACATTGAGTAAATTCGAGAACTTTAGTAGAATTGAAACATTGAACAAACTTGAACGAATACATATCTTAACTTTGAAATTGATGACCTATGCTTGGAAACTGATAAATGAGATTGGAATTCTGAATGTACTTGATGAAACTGAGAACCATACTGTATTTTGTAAAACTTTACTTGAAAGCCTTCAGCTCTTAACCGCCACACTTGTGGGGAAGTCATTTGCCGTTCCTAATTTCTAATAAATCCACCTGCTAGTTGTACTTTGTAGTTCTTCTTCTGAGTATACCTGGTTCAGTAAAAGGTTAGAGGAGAGTGCAACGACACCCCTCAATTGGTATTAGGTCCCTTCAGGACAACCGTCAGCCCCTCTGGCAAAAGGACACACTTGTGTACCTGTTTTATCTTTATTTCGCCCTTCAGGCTTTCAAGTTTTGCTGTACGACGATCGCCACGCAGTCGCCGACGTCGCCACGCTTTGTCGCCACAGGTAAATATCATTTGCTACCATTTCTAAATTCTAAGTGTTTTCGATATTTTATTTCAGCTAAATTAACTTCAAATCAAAACCCCCCGAACTCGTGTGCAAACGTTTGGTGCTCGTGTTCGTTGATTTTTATCAACCAACACGACCCCCAAACGCCCATCACCGCTTGTTGGCTTCATTTTAAATTCAGCTGCCATCAAGCGTGGGGCCATAAAGGCTTACACCATTATAATAGGTTTTATTGTATTAGGGAAAGTCCTGTACCTTGGTACAACTATCAGGCCAGATAGAAAGGAGGCGGGCAAAATTTTGAATCTAGCCTAATTTCACAGTCTAAGTCAATAGATATCATCTGGTGATGAAAGCCTGGTGAATCAGGTTGAATCGCGTTTTCATGGAATGGCTCTGGACCAGTAATTTGGAACGGTTACATCTTTGTCACTGTAACCGTTGGAACCGTTCCAGGGAAATACCTGGACTGACAAACCCCTATTTTGAAGTATCTAGGATTGTATCCCTGAAAATGTGTTCAAAGGTACCACAAATGAGCCCATCCAAAGGTCTGATAACAGTTATCAATAGTTGGCTACACTTGGGGCAGAAAAAACGAGGAAAACAGGTAGAAGACATGCAATGTGATTGGTTGTTTGGTCAACAGCTGAGTATGGTGGCTGAAATTTTGTAGATCGGATACGCAGTAGAAATGTCCATACTGTTTCCATTGGGTCAACGAATCCATCGTGTTCTGTTCATGCGCTGGATGTGAATACAGTCGAGAGTTGACCACAATCCAATTCGCGTGTCATCCATTACATCCACCATGGAGAGACCCCCCATGTGATTTTCCGCGATTCCCTGACTCCCTCCACTGCATTTTTCATCGATCCATCTTTCCATTTTCTGCGTTCGCTCCGCCCCATGTCAAGTCAGGTTTAGCTCCAAAACATGCTGTTATCACAAAATGTACAAAACTCCTCCTTGACTACGAGATCTGTTTTATATCAATAGTTGACCTGCAGACTCACTTCTAACCATCTATGTTTTCTACTCCATTTAGACAACTATGAGGGTGGAACTCCCTACAGAATAGCTGCAACAAATACGTTTGGGAAACCTCCTTGGTTTGATTACGTCGCCTCGGAATACGAAGCGTGTCGGGAAAGTGTAGGCCTCAGCGATTACTCTTCTTTCACCAAACTAGAGATGTGGGTAAGTCACCAATAACTCATACGTAACTAGAGCAACAACGACTCGAATAAAGCAACCAATTTCTAACCTTAATGCCTTCTGATGTGAACTTCAAGAGGACAATAAAAAACAAAAAATAACGAAGAAGTTAGTTGAGACTTATATGGTATGTTGCAGTCAGCCGGCAATGAAGTTGTGAAGACATTGCAGTACCTTTGCAGCAACGATGTTGATGTTCCAATTGGCAGCATTATCCACACTGGCATGCAGAATGAGGCTGGAGGTTACGAGAATGATTGCAGTCTTGTTCGCCTTGCCCCAAATCAGTAAGTTGGAGAAAAATGCCAAGTCGCTGAGTTAGAGTAGAAAATTTAGGTAATTTTACTCTTGAATGTGGTGGTTCAAAGGTAGAACTTTGGTCTAAAGCTAGTAGCTGAGGTGTTGCAGTGCACGTTGTACCACACGTCATGATGTGCTCCTGATCAGATTTGCTTTCATCTATGTCGGAGGCCGACGCTATCGAAGAGAAATTCGATAAAGATCCACCATTTTCCTTATACGTTTTATTCTTTTATAAGGTTGAGAGCTGAGGTTTTTCCAGGCTCACTGAGGAGAGTGACCACAGGTCAATTTTATATCAACAAACTCTGGTAACAATCATTGGGATTTTATACAATAGAAATATTTGATTTGATTTGATTGTTGCGCAAATCTTGATTAAAAAATATTGAGACGTTTGATTTTTGATCCCTTTGATTCATTGCAGTTATATGATAATTGCACCTACGATTCAACAAACCAGATGCAAAAGATGGATACAGAAGCATTTGCCAAAAGATGGATCAGTTTCCTTAGCAGACGTTACTTCAATGTATACTGCAATTTGCCTGATGGGACCTCTTTCACGCTCATTGCTTGCTGAACTCACGGATCAAGACATCAGCCCCAAATACTTCCCTTTTTTTACTTATAAGGTACCTGAAAAAAGTAGCCAAGTTTTATAATTTTTGAGTGAAAATTTAAGATTCAAAAGAATTTGAATTTAGCATCGTATTCCAGTAACAAGCAATGTGAAGACTGGGACAGCTGATGAGAGCTGCACTCAGACAAAAACAGACACAACCAACCAATCCGAGCGACCCTCGTGTTGATATAAAAAAGGAGGAAATACTCGAAAAATCAACCTTTTTGGTGGCCTGGTTGTGGTCTGTTTTTATCTGGATGCAGCACTGAGCTGTTGTCTCAGTCTTCATATTACTTGTTGGTGGAATAGTTATGCATAATAATTGATTTCATATCATTTAAAATTTGAATTGCCACGCAGACATACATATGTGATTTCTAGTTATTTTTTGTCAGTAGAAAACTTTTTTCGTGCGCTATGGCAAAATCTGTAGTTGGTTATGTACTTCATTGAACACCACCAAGTAGTGATATCTACTTCCACTGTATATCTTTTCTGTGTAGACGATATTGATTGTTGCTTTTTTTCAGGATATGGACATAGGTTTTGCGACTAGTGTGCGAGTAATGAACTTGACTCACACTGGCGAACTTGGTTATGTCCTTTACATACCAAATGAGGTGTGTACTCCAAATCATATTTACGTTTTCTCTCATTTACCTAGGATTAGGTACTTTTATCTTGATTCAAAGTCGATATCACATTGTAATGTTTACTTTGTAGTTCGCTCTTCACGTATATAACAAAATTATCGAAGCTGGGGATACTTACGGAGTGAAACACGTGGGATACTACGCCATGAGGGCGCTCAGGGTGGAAAAGTTCTACGCGTTCTGGGGTCAGGACCTTGATACTACCACCACGCCACTGGAGTGCGGGAGAACGTGGCGAGTAAAATTCGACGTGAGTACTTTGCTTCAACTATAGACAGGTAGAGAGAACTACAGGCTGTTCTACAAGTGTTTTGTATTTGTGGCCGACTGAGTGAACTCCCACAAACGTTTTCTAGAGCTCCACAACAGCAGTTATATTGGATAAAACGTTGCTAGAGGATTTGAATCGTTCCAAGAAACTTCCGGAATGGTATCTATGCAAATTTGGCAAATCTTATCGCTGAAAAAAAAAACTGGTCTAAAATACGCGAGAAAAAATTATCTAAATTGCCAAGTTTTTAGGAGGAGAGAAAAATAAATTAACTGAATTAATAAAAAATTGGTTTGGTTTATTCTTACTCAGGTGGGAGACTCGAGACGAGGAACTGAAGGGCAAGAGGAGAAAAGCTCCAGGCTTACCAACTCTCTCCCTGAATATCTGTTGTCTACGGATATTACATAAATGAATGTATCTTTGAGTCTTTTTAATAGAAACGCGTAAAGCGAAATGGGGAAACATGTCAAGGATAGTTGAGCCTATTCATCTTCTACCAGAATACTCACTGAAAATTGTCAGAAACTAGTTCATCCTCATAAAATTGATCCATCAAGGCAAGTTCGATTTTTTTTTAAATTGAAAAGAAAACAGAATTACCTAACGTACTCACTAAGTGACAGAGAGTACGGTGGCTTTACTTCAAAAAGACGTTTTTAAAGTGAGTTTTGACATTTTCTTGTCTTTGCTTTGGCACATGAACTGAAAAATCGTCACGAAAACTAAGCAAATCTTGCTCACGCGACCAATAAATAAAATAGACTCACTGTGTTGCGTAGAGAACAATCAATAACCTTACTTGCTTTGGCACATGAACTGAAAAATCGTCACGAAAACTTTGATGCTTGGGTACATGAACTAACAACCTTACTTCACTACCTTGTTGTGTAGTGGTTGACATGAAAATGTCCCAATGTGTTGCAGACTCGTATGCAACCATTTAAAATTGAGTTTAAGATTTCGAATCGAATGTGAAGCGTTTAGTTCTTTCTAATAGACTTGATTGTGAAAGCATTATGGTGTGGTAGGTAGTGCTTTGAAAGTATCGATACTTCAAAAGTAGGGTAAAAAGGCCGGTTCTGGTGCAGTTCTCTAGACCCCAACTACCCTCAACTTTCCCACCCTCCCCCTCGCCAACCGACTCGAGCACTCCCACCCCACCCCCCCTCGCCGCCGACTCGTCCGCTACCACCCTCCCCTCTCCCCATCCATCTCATCTTCAAAATTTTACTCAACGATGCACCAACAATTCAGAACAATGAACTCATACCTTATTTTGATATTCCTATTGTCCTTTTCCAGATCCACCATTCCTTGTTAATGATATGATAGGATAAGGTTCTGTCAACCGGGGTGATATGGATCATTTTTAGGACGTCCCACAGTAAGACTTGGGCGTCCTTATGCGATCGATCTGGGGTGAAGTTGGACAACACTCAACAGAAAAAAAAATAACCACACAGTAATCCGTTTTAGACCATTCTGAATCCAAATCCGCGAAAAAAACCATAGGTGTATGTCTGTGTGTGTGTGTGTGTGTGTGTGTGTATGTGTGTGTGTGTAACAAAATCTTGTGTACTCTGCCCAGACCTTAGTTCTCAACCGATTTTCCTGGTTCTTTCTTTGTTCGACGCGGAAAACTATCTAGTTGTGCACTACGTCGCCGGAATTTCGAATTTTGCCTTTTAAGGAGGGGAGGGGGGGGGTTAATGCTCAAAAAACGTGTGTTTTTGGGCATAATCTTGTGTACTCTGCCCAGACCTTAGTTCTCAACCGATTTTCGTGGTTCTTTTTTTCTTCGACGTGGAAAACTATCTAGTTGTGCACTACGTCGCCGGAATTTCGAATTTTGCCTTTTAAGGAGGGGAAGGGGGGGGATTAATGCTCAAAAAACGTGTGTTTTTGGGCATAATGTGTACTCTGCCCAGGCCTTAGTTCTCAACCGATTTTCCTGGTTCTTTTTTTGTTCGACGCGGAAAACTATCTAGTTGTGCACTACGTCGCCGGAATTTCGAATTTTGCCTTTTAAGGAGGGGAGGGGGGGGGTTAATGCTCAAAAAACGTGTGTTTTTGGGCTTAATCTTGTGTACTCTGCCCAGGCCTTAGTTCTCAACCGATTTTCCTGGTTCTTTTTTTGTTCGACGCGGAAAACTATCTAGTTGTGCACTACGTCGCCGGAATTTCGAATTTTGCCTTTTAAGGAGGGGAAGGGGGGGGGTTAATGCTCAAAAAACGTGTGTTTTTGGGCATAATCTTGTGTACTCTGCCCAGGCCTTAGTTCTCAACCGATTTTCGTAGTTCTTTTTTTCTTCGACGCGGAAAACTATCTAGTTGTGCACTACGGCGCCGGAATTTCGAATTTCGCCTTTTAAGGGGGGAGAAGGGGGGTTAATGCTTAAAAAACGTACGTTTGCGGGCATAATCTTATTAACTCTGCCCAGGCCTCAATTTCCAACCGATTTGTGTGTTTCTTTTTTTGTTTGACTAAAATAACTTCCGAGTTGTACATGATTTCACCAGAGTACCGAAATTCGCAAGAGGAGGGGATAAGTGGGGGGATAATATTCACAAAATATCCAATTTTTCAATATTTCGGTTCCTTTACTGCTCACTATTAGTATCCAAGCTTTGAAATTGAGGAAAAATTCTCATTATACCTTAGGATTTGCATGAATTACTTTCTGTACCACCATGGAAATAAAAGTGGTGCCACAATGGTGCCAGGGCACCATAAACCTCATATTTCTTGGGTTTTTTGGTGTTTCACCTTGAATACGGATGTGACATTCGACGGACTGCCTACCAAAACTAACAGATGAAAGTTCAATGTTACGACGTATTTCCGCTTTGGTGCCAGACTGGCACCATTGTTGGTGTTGGGGAGGAGGTGGTGGGGGGGGGGGTGAACTCGAATTCGCATGTTGGGTGTCGTAGATCATGGATTTTAAAATGCTCTTCCGCCGCTAGAAGTGTTATGGTTTATAATGGTGGGGGGGGGTCACTATTTCTTCCCTAAAGTAATAAATAAATTACATCGAGAGAAACAGTCTTATCGCTTAACAACTGGTTAAACTGATCCAATACTTATCCAATGGGACGTCCCCTGGAATGCATGCATTACTAAACAATATGTTTTGCAGTTTTTATTGAAAAATTAGACCCCACTGTTTTTAGAGCGAGCTGGCTTTCCGAATATAGATTCTCTGAGATGTCAAGAAGACGGTCCCATGTCAATTTTTGTGATTTGCACCTTTTTTCACTTTAATTTTTTTAATGAAACATTATCCATATCACCCCATTAGTCGGGGTGATATGGATCAAAGCCAAAAACCGATGTAAAATTCACTCCAATCCAGTAACGAGGTGAAATGAATCACTAAAATTATTTTTAAAAATAGAAGATCGAATAAATGAAAGGTTAAAAAAAGAAAAGGCCTTTGAAATTAGGAAATTGATGGTGCATTCAGGCTTCACTCCATCGAAGCCTGAATGCACCGTCAATTTCCTCATTTCAAAGCCCTTTTCTTTTTTTAAACCTTTCATTTTCTTTTTTGACTGTTCTTCAGTTCAGTAAAATAATCATTGACAGTGTCCCAAGTAATAAGTGCTCGTGCTCTTTTGAGATGCCCAATGACCTGGTAATTTCGAGGCATTTTCTCCCGATCCACTCCACCCCTCAAAAACTCCGACATTCACAAAATCAATCACTGACAAGGGGGGTTTTAAGTTGAAACAAAACACAAAATCGATCTCTTTTCATGAGAAGTTGTTGATGTAATAAAAAATACGCAGATCAAGTTTTCTGGTCATAGGTTGGCTACACAGATGAACATTAACAAACAACACAAAAGTGCGGCGTTTCTATGGATCTGATAATCTTCATGGATGACCTTCTAACATCCTTGAGTCGACTGAATCATGGATGAAGGTGGTGAAGCAAAATACCTAGTTCAATATTCTGCTACCAGATCACATCCAAACGTCACCAGGTAGCGCTGCAATCGCTAAAAGCGTTGCTGCCTCCAAAGTATCCATATCACCCCGGCTGATTCATATCACCCCGGTTGACGGTTCTTAGTAATGAAAGAACAACTTGAAAATTGGTCTAAATTACATCTCACGAGTATATTCACGGTTTCTTTATTTTTCTAGAAAGGGGAGTTTATTGGTAGAGACGCACTGCTGAAGCAGAAAGAAGAAGGGGTGAATCGCATGTACGTCCAGCTGCTGCTGATGAACCACGATGAAGATGCAGACTACTGGTCTTGGGGAGGCGAGCCGATCTATAGGGATGGAAAATACTCGGGAGCAACAACAACGACGGGCTATGGCTTCACCTTCAAACAGCAGGTTCGATCCCAATTCAGAAACTTCATCCTTTATTTTTTTTAATGGTATCTTCCGCAGAATTTGATTATTCTCTCCCCTGCTAAAATCCACCTCCAACTACAGAATCAACTTCCAACTAGTCTCTGAATTAAAATTGAATTTTCCTGATTTTTCTCGAATGCTTAGCTTCTGCTGAACCAAATGTAAAGATACTCTTCATGGAACTTAAACACAATATCATCCAATATTGGGTGATTTCGGACTCTTAGAAAATGAGAAATTTTTCAGTTTGGAGGATTTTACATCTTGTATGCTCTCATGCTACCCCCTTAGTAGCATAGTCGACAATAGACTCACAATAATATGGCAGTAACCTTCACATTTCCTGAAAATGTCATCGAAATCGTACAATATTGGAGGTGGAGGTTAATATTGTACGATTCCATGGCTGTTAGCTGGTTCAATGAACCGGTTCCCTTGAGATTGCTGAAGTTAAGGCCAGGGACATTATCTGGATTGGTGACTCGGTGGCGGTATCGCAGGTCTTGAAAATTTTCGGATTGGGCCGTTGGTGAACCCCGCTCCACTTAAGTGGGCGAGGCAATAAGAAGCCATGAGCAAAATCATCAGAACCAATTCAGATCTTCCCTTCGGAAGACTGCTGATGACGCCCGCGACGCCAGTTAAACGAAAATTCAACTGAGATGGTTGTTAACTTTGTTTAGGTAACTATTGTACAATTTCAAACTATGTTTTGCCTAATGATAGCAAAGTCCATGAAGATACTAGAAAACGATTTCTCGACAGAAAACATTTTGGCAAAACCAGGAGGTTAAACACATTTTTATTCGGAAACCTGGGAGAATTCAAACTTTTCCACCATATAGCTATGAAAAAGCTATCATCTAAGCTATATGTTTGAAGCGGTATGAAAGGTCAGTCACAAACAATACGGAAACTTCATTTCACTGTTTATTAAGTTTTAAGAAAAACTGATTAAATATTTTAACAAGTGTAGGTACAACTTCAACGGTGTTCTCTAGGCGAATGTCTCCTAGCTCCTAGGAGGGTAGGTAGTTCAGAGGGAGGTGGAGTCGGGAAGGGTGAAAAACCCGTTAGAGAGGATTGAGCGAGAGAAAGGTAGGTCGGTAGGGGTATATCTTTGCCTATTGTTCCGACAAATAAGAATAGGTGAGTTCAGTGACTTCTGGATTCGGGATTCCCCAAAACTGGGAATAAACATCCTCCACCACTTTGAGCAATCGCGAAAAGAAAGAAAAAAATAACAGTTGGTACCTATAACAATATAAAACGATTTGATGAACCTAATAAAATTAAAATAAATGATATAATATGTATAACGAAACTGTGTAGGGCATTTCAAGGGAAGAGTGGTATGTGTGTCTCATTGTGTTGGAAGTGGACATAATTTTCTGACTTCTCGTCGAAGTACTCTGGTCTGAGTCCTAACATCAGCCACCCGAGGAAGTCCGTCAGGGCCCAGCTGCAGATTAATTATTTTCCCAAGTTCCCATTGGGTCGGTGGTAAATTGTCATCCATTATAATCACTACCGTATCGGTTGTGGCTGGATTATTAGGAGTGTTCCAACGATAGCGAGGTTGAAGGGTGGCGAGATATTCGGATTTCCATCGTTTCCAAAAACCTTTAACCCTTTGTTGTATTTGAGCCCATCGTGATTTCAATGATGAGCGGTCATTCATATCTGGGTCATCTGGAGCGGCATTGAGTGGTCTAAGAATAAGAAAATGACCTGGTGTGAGTACCTCAATGTCATCTGGAGAAGAGCTCAAATTTGTTATCGACCGAGAATTTAATATTCCCTCAATTTGAATAGTCAGGTTACGAAACTCTTCTATTGTAGGGGTGAAACCCTGGAGAATCGTGTGAAGAGGTTTTTTCACCGATTTAACAGCCGCCTCCCACAGACCTCCAAAGTGGGGAGCCCTGGGTGGAATGAAGCTCCACTCGGTTTGACGGGAAGCGGCTTCCTCCATGAACGCAAATTGGTGTTCGTCTCGAGCTAGTAAATTATAAATTCTTCTGAGTTCGTTAGAGGCTCCTACAAAATTTGTTCCTCTATCCGAGTATATGTGAGCTGGATTTCCTCTCCGACTGCAGAAATTTCGATAACAGGCCAAGAAATCAGGGGTCGAAAGGCTATACGCAACTTCAATGTGCACTGCCTTCGTAGAAAAGCAAACAAACACAACTAAATAAACCTGTATTATTTTAGAGTTTCGTATTTTAGACGAGTGGACATTAAAGGGACCTGCATAATCGACTCCTACGTTGGTGAATGGGGAAATTGCTCGAACACGAGCAGCTGGAAGTTGCCCCATCGGAGGCTCGTATGGTTTAGGCTTCAGAGAGAAACATTTGTTGCAGCCTGATATTATTTGACGAACGGTATTTTTGCCATCGATTATCCACACATTTTTCCTCAAATAGGCTAGAGTCGATGAAGGGCCTGTGTGCAGGTTGACAATGTGTGCATGGCGAATCATCATTTGTGTCAAGGGATGCTTGGAAGGTAATAACGCAGGATGTTGATTTGAGTACGAGAGATCAGATTGTTGTAGACGACCTCCAACCCTTAATATATCATCGTGTCTATCAACAAAAGTCCCCAAAATTTTCGAAATTTTTAGTTGAGGTTTTTCCAAGAGTGCATCCTTTCTTTCAGCATTTAGGAATTGGATTTGAGTACGACGAATCAGAACCATTGTTGATTTGTGAATCTCCTTCGCTGAAAGTGGGCCTGATAGTGGGGGACCTCGCTTACATTTATTGTGAAGAAATCGGAGACACCATGCAGTAACATTTCTCAAACGAATGAAATTCGATATTCTATTTTCCAGTCTATTTCCGATGTGATCAATTTTTGGGACGGTTTGAAGAGATGTTACATGTGTTCCAGATAAATAACGTTTTGCCTCAGCTGTGACTTCAGGGTGATCTATTTTCTCTCTCACCCGCTTCAAAGGCCATTCTTTTGGGGCTAGTTTCAGCCAGTCTGGCCCTTTCCACCATAGGCCATGGTTAACAAGCTGAGCGGGAGTTATCCCTCTAGATGCACAGTCTGCCGGATTTTGACTTGAGGTTACATGGAACCAACGGTCGGAAGGAATTGAGCTAATGGTTTCAGATACACGATTACCAACAAATGTTTTCCATACAGGAGCAGGATTTGCTGTAAGCCACGCCAAGGTAATTGTCGAGTCAGAGAAAGCAAAAATTCTATTTGCTTCAATATTTGGAAAAAGTGGGGAAGTTAATCGCATTGTGCGAGCTAAAAGGTGGGCAGCGCATAGCTCGAGTCTGGGCAATGTCACATTTCTGATAGGTGCTATTCGAGATTTTGCAGTCAACAAGTGGATTGAGTTTTGTGTTTCATTTCTTACCACGAGATAAATTGTGCATCCATAAGCCTTTTCGGAAGCGTCCGCAAAACCGAATAAATAACACTCGGGAGAATCTGACTGGATATAACGAGGGATGTGAATATTTGAGACCAATGATAACTCATGGTAAAATTCATTCCATTTTTGAGCAGTCGAATATGGTAGTTTATGATCCCAATCTACGTTTTCTTGGCAGATTCCCCGGAATAATATTCTTGAAGAAATAATAATTGGAGTTAACCATCCGAGTGGATCATAAATCCGAGCTATTTGGGATAGCAGTTCACGTTTCGTGGTGGCGAGCTTCAGCTTCGTAAAGGAATAGTAAAAAATGTCTGAGTTGTGATTCCAACACAGACCGAGTATCTTCAGACTGTGAGAATCCACATCGCCATCAAAATCGAGAGAAATATTAGAGGTTAAACGATGTTCTGATGGTATTCCAGAAAGGACTTCAGGATGATTTGATGCCCATTTTCGCAATTCAAGTTTTGACTTCCCAAGTACGTTTATCAAATCATTTCTTCGTTTTATTGCTTGATCGAGTGAATTTCCACCTCCATTGAGGTCATCAACGTAAGTTCGAGTCTTGAGTATTTCAGACACATCTGGGTAAGTAATAGCGGAAGAATCAGCTATGTCACGAATGACTCTATTTGCCAACCAAGGGGCCGAAGCTGTTCCGTAAGTAACTGTCGTGAGTTTATAGTCTTGGACCGGCTGAGTTTTGTCAAATCTCCACAGGATACGCAAAAGATCTTGATCTTCAGAACGGTGATGTATTTGACGGAACATTTGTCGTACGTCTGCTGTGAAGACAAATTTGTCCCCACGGAATCGGGTCACAACCTCTGCTATGTTTAGCTGAAGTTTGGGTCCAGGTAACAAAATATCGTTTAAGGAAAATTTGGAGGAAGTCTTTTGAGAGGCGTTGAAAACCACACGTATTTTATTTGGAGGATCATCTGGTCGATGGACACAGTGATGTGGTAGGTAGTATGCTATTTGTCCTGATTTGGGCGGAGAGCACGGTATCATCACGTTGTTTGATGTAATCCTTCATAAATTCATCATATGTAAGTTTTAAATCTGGTTGGCGTTCGAGACGGTTTTCCAGAGAGAATAAACGTTGTAATGACGTAAGGCGACTTTGACCGAGAAGTTTTGGATCATGCTTGAAGGGAAGGGCAACAGAATACCTTCCATCAGGCAGGACTTTCGTATACTTGGAGAACACCTCTTCAGCTTTGATCTCATCCGGTGACAATAACGGCATTTCAGAAACTGATTCGAGCGAGAATAATTTTTCAATGAGTTCGTTCAGTTTTGGGTCAGTATTAACTTTTTGTCGCGGGGCTTTAACCCCTTTTTTACGATTTCTTGTCGCAGTATAAACGGGGAAAGCCGTACTAGGATTTACCAAGGATATTCGAGAATTATTAATTCGTTCATTAAAACGATAACCTGGCCCGTATTCGCGTTTTGGAAGCGCAGACAACCTTTTCTCATGGTGTGGCGTTGGTTCGTGTTTGGAAGTATTACTTATTGGTGAGAGTTGGAGTGAAAGATAGTCAATGGAGTTTGCAGAAAACTGATCAGATACAGATTGTGAAATAGATAATAATTTATCCCCATTTGGTGTCATGTGTTGATCAATGGCACGATTGCTTGACTGGATCTCTCTGGCATTAGTATTGCAACAACTAATCGTCTTAGTGCTGGGGTGAAAGGTTACTCGTTTTTTATTACTTTCGCCCAATTGATATTTTCCTGAAATCAGCCATCCTAATGATGTTAGTCGTGTAGTTGGGTGATTTTCGAAGAGTTTGATTGAACCCAGATCAACGGCTTCAAAAACATGGGAACCAAAGATAATATCTATTTTATCGGGCTTGTGGTAGTGTGGGTCAGCGAGTCGTAAATTTTCGAATTTTTTCCAAGACGAACGAGGTAATGAGGTTGACGGTATACCTAAGGACGGTGTTTTCATAACTTGAACTTCTAACAGAAGATCGGGTAAGCCATTTATCTGATGAAGGTAAAGGTGGGCAGTTCCGATAACGTTCGAGGATGTCACTCCTCCTACACCAGTTATGGATAGGTCTGATGATCTTTGAAATGGTAAAGATGCTCTTTGAATCAATTCTAAACTAGCTATGTTGACTTCACTCCCTGTATCGAGTATACATCTCGCGTGGTGCCAGCCCCCAAAAGGGGGTCGAATTTTTACTTGCGCTGTAGGTATTATGGAACGAATTTTACGAATTTTAATGCACGATTTCGGCTTGAAATTTGATACGGACGTTGTTAGCTGACACCGCGAGAGTAATTCTCATTGAGGGTTAGAGGCAATAAGTGGACAAGAAGTTGATCGAGTTAATGTCAATTCAGAGGGTGTTTCTGAATCTTCACCCCATACATTGTCCCAACCAGCTGAAGATTGATCCTCATCCTGTTGAATGGTAGCTGCATTGGATCGAATCATGTGACTATTCTTGTGAGGACGAGGAGATATAGAACGACTAGAGGGGATAGATTTCTGGGCAACTTTCGAATAGGATTGAGGATGGAGTGATTGAGAGGCCGAGTATGTGTTATCCAATTTAGAGTCATAATTACGGTATTGTGTCATCGTTGTGTTATTGTAGGGCATGATACGGTCGTCAAACATTTTATTCGGTGTAATGAGATTATTTTTGTGGAGCATAATGTTGTGTTTACCTTGACATAATGGACATGATCTGTTTGAGTTACAATTAGTCGAATTGTGATTTTCCTCAAAGCAAAGGGAGCATAAATTCTTGAAAGCTATCAAGTCTCTACGATCATTGATACGCATTTGTTTGAATCCAGGGCATGCAAATAACTTATGAGTTTCGGAACAATAAGCACAAGAGATACGGTGAGTAGGATTGTGACTTACATGGGATGTGGCTCTCGGCAAGTATAGTTCGCTGGCATTTCTGTTGTAGCCTGGTTTCTTCCAGAAGTGTTCTTTCTTGAAGGGGCGGTGAATTCTCTTGTCGTCGTATGATGTTGTTTGGTGTTGAGGTGGCGTATCACGAGCTCTTAGGCGGGAAACTTCTCCATCAAGAAATGATATCAAAGCCTGTACATCTGGTATATTATTGTCACCAACTTCGTCGTGAAGTTTGTCCTGAAGTTTCGTTGGGAGTCTATTTTTTCCTGTTGTGTATAGAACAAATTCTCCCAGATGTTCAATATTCAAATTTCTAACAGCATTATAACTAGCTACTAACTCATCCCTGTATTTTTCAACGTCAGCCAAGTTAGTGTTCCGGCAAGGGGTTAAGGCGTTATAATCTTTCAGAACTGCATCAGCTACTCTCCTGGGACTTGAGTACTTGGAAATAAGTTCTGCATAGGCGGTGTTGTAGTCTTTGTTGGAGCTTCCCATATGTTTTAGGTAATCTCCTGCTGGTCCAATAACTAATTGTTTGAGAGCACTCATCTTAACTTCTGTTGGTATGTCAAGAGAATGGACTGCGCTGTCGTATGATGCTCGGAAACGGGTAAATTCAGTAATATTCCCTCGAAAAGGGGTGACTCCAGGTAAAAGTAACTGGTACATCTGCATATGACGCAACTGTCTATCAGTAACACTGTCTCGACACTGAGTTTCGGAGTTTTCAGTAGTTGTGTCATTACTTTCTATGGCACTGAATTCCACGCTGAGGTCAATGCGACCTTCAAGAATTTTGTCATACAAATCTTCCAATGTCGGATCTTCACCAATTCTTTCTTGAAGAGCAGAAAGGATTTCATCTCCTTCAACACCTACAATGCGATCTATTTGTCTCTTGAATGCCATGACAATTGTGCTTACCGGTTGGTTTTTGAGGAGCTGGTGTTGAGCTATTCTTTTCCTGTACGCTTCTATTTGGTGCAGCATGGTAGTGGCTCGCTGCTTGACGCTGGCGGTATCCTTAGTCATGATGACGCGATGATTTCACGAATGAAAAGTCTCTGATTCGCGTGAAAAACTACGCGAAAACCTTTATCCGCTTTCGAAGGACCAATGTTTGAAGCGGTATGAAAGGTCAGTCACAAACAATACGGAAACTTCATTTCACTGTTTATTAAGTTTTAAGAAAAACTGATTAAATATTTTAACAAGTGTAGGTACAACTTCAACGGTGTTCTCTAGGCGAATGTCTCCTAGCTCCTAGGAGGGTAGGTAGTTCAGAGGGAGGTGGAGTCGGGAAGGGTGAAAAACCCGTTAGAGAGGATTGAGCGAGAGAAAGGTAGGTCGGTAGGGGTATATCTGTGCCTATTGTTCCGACAAATAAGAATAGGTGAGTTCAGTGACTTCTGGATTCGGGATTCCCCAAAACTGGGAATAAACACTATACATATAACTGTTATGTTGTAGGTACGATGGTACAAGATACGATATTAGGTACAATGGTACGAGATACGATGGATAGAATCATACGTTGGACATTTTTATACACTGGAAATTTTGATACATTGGACATTTTAATGCTTCAAACATTTTGATTGTTGAACATTTTGACACGTTAGACTTGTTGATATGTTGGATATATTGATACATTGGAAATGTTGATTTATTGGACTTTTTGATGCTTCAAATATTTTGATTGTTGAATATGTTGACACGTTGGACATTTTGATACATTGTAAATATTGATTTATTGGACTTTTTGATGCTTCAAACATTTTGATTGTTGGAAATTTTGGCGCATTAGACATTTTGATACATTGGAATAGTTGCTTTATTGGACATTTTGATTTTTCAAACAATTTGATTGTTGGAAATTTTGACACGTTAGATATTTTGATACGTCGGAATTGTTAATTTATTGGACATTTTGATTTTTCAAACATTTTTATTGTTAGAAATGTTGACAGGTTAGATATTAGATACGCATGATTAATTAAATTGTGGCTTCTAATAATTAATGTGTATCTTTGCAGGTTTGTCTTGGATTTATTCAGAATCTAGACGAAAACGGGGAGCCTCAGAAAGTGACGAATGAATACGTCCTTTCTGGGTTCTACGAGGTCGACATTGGTGGCCGCTTGTACGAGGCCAAAGTCCACCTTCATTCGCCGAATCTTCCTAGCAAGTACCCCGACAAAGAAAGGGAAGCCTATCACGCCACCAGGGACAAGATGGTGAACGAGCCCATTCTCAGGGTTCTTCCATGATACGGTGACAAGTCGAAGGTCGAAAGCTCTTCCAAGTCCAATAAATCTCGCCCAACGTGGTTGATGTGGTATTATCGTTCCAGGTAACCCGTCCATCGTTGATACAGTAATTATATGATTCGGAGTTTGAGTTGAAAATCACGGACTTGGAGTTGCCGATATTACGTATTAATTTTTAAAGCAGGGACTTATGGATTGGTTCCATTGTTACTTTTCCTACCATGTGGGGAGTGTCGTCTACCCTACATATAAATTTGTTTTGCTCATACAAACTTGTATTGTTGACTCTTGGAAGAAGTAGGGCTCACAATGTCCCCATTTTAAAAGATCTAAGCTACTCCCTAGAATAGCAATCGCATCATTATTGAACTCCAAGGTCTGTGATGAGACATAGTTCAAGACAATCCGTCATTTGTCTTCATTTCCACAGCTCGCATTAAGTTCCAGAAAACTACAGTGCCACTCCATAGCTGCACTTTGAGGACCTGGATCCAAGTTTGAAGGTAGTGGGAAAATTTTTTTTCAAAAAATCGATTTTTAGAAAAAATCCTCTATACAAATACATTATAAAGAGAATAAATTGCACACAAAAATCGTAAAAATATCAAGGGCAAGTGGGTAAAAAAATCAGTGAACGAAGAGCGGCGCGCTTGGGAGGGCAGGATCCCCGTTCTTTATGAAAGATCGATTGTTACCTTCTTTTTCAGCTTAAATTATTTCCTCGAGTCTCCTCGATTAAATTTAAATAAATTCAACAAATTTAGTGCAGGTAGTCTTTGAAGAAATTTAGCTGGGTCACATAGGTGCGTAATGTCCAATGCGTAATGCGCAAAACGAGAAGTGGGGGTGTTCTGTAATGCAGAAAAGAGCGTATATGTTTCTTATACGTTTTGTATATGTGTCCCTTTTTCTTCTACATCGTTATGACAATCCTATCATTATTTTTGTCTAAATGTTCGAGAGGACCAGTCAGAACTCTTCTACCTAGGGTTTCGTGATTTTTCAATTACTGCAGCAAGTGGACCAAATTAATCCTATGGTTCAAAACCCGTACTTTTCTTCAATGTTCCAAGTCGTCTGAATTTCCTCCAAGTTGATATAACGAAATTTCCTAGGTCAAAGCGTTAGAATACAATATTTCTGACAAAATCAAAAAATTGAGCTGAAAGGTTTGAGTAGGACCCGAGGTGTTTCAGTGAATTTTGTGATAGATAAGATTGTGTCACCGATTCAAAGTCTTCTTTCACCAGAATGAACTAATTATGAGTTCTGAGGAATTGGAAAAGGTGTTTGTCATAAGATAGTTTCAAAATAATTCCACACCTCTTTTAACCTATTGTGACAGTGCTGGTCCCTGTTGTTGGTGCGTTGAACTAGAAGGTTTGAGTTCGAAACCACCGGAAAGTCAACCCGTGTGTGGAGGGCTCAAGAAGGCAGACCTTCGCTCATTTTTAATCTTCCACTTCACTTCCTTGTCTAAAAGTAGGTATGCTGGTAAAATCGGATAAAATCAAACTTAGTCATAAATTTAAATACTTGGGTAAGTAGTTAAGAGGGTTCATGAGTCAAAATCGAAAATTTTTTGACTTTTTCGTTTTTATTTTTATACAATTTTGCAGGTTTTTCCTGACATTTTGGTATGTAAAAATATTAAATTTGAGCAGTGGAAAGTAGATATATGATTTTTCAAAGATTGAGGAGCCAAACACTGTTTCAGAGGGATAGCTGTTTCCCGCTCCAGGTTCATAGTTTCTGTATTTCTGTAACTACCTACCGTTCTTTCGCTGTTCATAAGTTCTGATTGATACCTACTATGTCCTACTCCATGGTTCCAGCACTGGTTCCCATGCCACTAAATAGTACAAAAATAGCATAGCACTAGACTAATGAAGAAATCAAGTGAGCCAATAGTGTATAACCATTATTCTTATCAGTACTACGTGATATGAAATAACCTTACCTAAAGGCCATATCACACGAGCGATTTTTCAGCTTTTTTCCGCAGAAAAATTGCTGGAACGTGAAGAGGAAGAAGTACAGTGATTCAAGTATCCATGCAAGGGAAGAAGTACAGTGTTTCAAGTATCCATGCAGCGGGTTTTTAATTCCACTTCCCCACCCCCCCATAGCGCAGCCTGCACCCTGGTGGAGCGATTTTTCTAGCTTTGGAATATTTAGAACGCGTTCTAATTTTTCTAGTCCGCCATTTTGTGCGGGAAAAAAAGCTGGAGGGAAACCATTCGAAGGTTCTCCATCGATAAGTAATTTGTGGTTGTAGCATTTCTTGATCTACTAGTTGACGTCTGTTCAGTTTTCTGCAGTTTTCCGAGAGAAAAATTAATCAGTTCTTCGTTCATTTTTAAACCTCCAACAAGTATGCCGCCGAAGGATATAGTGAATAGGTGGACAAGTGAAACTTCGCTTCTAAAACGTTGCTTCAAAATTCCACACTACTATAACCTGATCCAAAACTTGTAGTCAGTGAAAATCGCTGGCCGCCAGAATGCGCTCTATTCGCAGTTTTCTGCGGTTATTCTTCTTCAACTTCGCCTAACTTATTCTAACTTCCTCTTCACGTTCCAGCGATTTTCCAGCGGAACAAAAGCCAAAAAATCGCTCGTGTGATATGGCCTTAACTGGTGCAAACACTGACTGATAAGAATCATAGATAAGGAATAATCAGACCTCATTTTCAATTTCTTCAATATGAAGTGATTACGAACTATCGATCAAATACCTCGAAAAACTTTTCACAAATCGCGGTTTTTCTCCAAACCGGAAAACCCTTGTTTTTTGTCACTTAGGTACCTGTTTCTCAGCAGCCAATAGAGCTAGCAACTTGAATTTTTTTATATTGTCGAGTGGGGTTTATTACAGTCATTGAACAAGTTTGGACGGAAAGCTCCCAACAAAAACATGGCTAGAATTAAAAAATCATTAGCATGAAAAATATGGAAAAAAAACTGTTTTGCTATATTGTCTCTAGGTAAAATAATATTAACTCAACAGAGTTGAAACTCGCTCAGCGGTTATATGAAGAGTGGATAAAGAATTTAAAAAAAAAGTAGGGTGGAGTGGGGCAATTGCGACCCAAAATGTCAATAGTTCAACTTTGATCCTCTGTAACTTTCCTTTGAAAACGCTATTTTCACTTTTTTTCGATGAGTAGCTTATTTTACGTAGATTGCGATGCACTCTTCAAATTGTACAAAAGATTTACTTCTCATGGTCCAAACTGTGTTTTTTAAAATTCCGACCGCCTTCCGCATTTGTCCCACTAATCAGGGCAAATGCGGAAACGGCCTGCGAATCCCATAAAAACATTTAGTTGCATTAATTGGGTAAATGCAAACAAAGCCCATTTCAATACGAACAGAACGCTATATTTAATTTTTTCTCCTCCACTTTTTTATGACCAATGAGCCCGCCTTTTCCGACAGGTAAGGGTTACCAACATAACTGGGTACACATTGAGAAGGTTTCTGAGGCAAGGCGCTCAAATGGCGCCATTTTCAAAACCATTTCCGCATTTGCCCCATTTCCACATTTACCCCTCTCCACCCTATGAAGATATCATGAATATATCCAGAGAAACAGGTACATGAAAAAGTATTAAATTAGAACCGACTCATGAACCCCCTTAAGATGGAAAATAATAAAATATCGATTTAATTTCTACTACATTAATTTTATTAATGAATATTATTTCAATCAAATTTTTCTCATTAAGTTGAATAGTTTGAGATCTTCCCAGAAGCCTTCCTCCTACTTCTTCTGAGAGCTCTTGATATCGATAAAAAGTCTAAAACCTCCCATCAGTTGACTCGTGGATGAATATCCTTGTTTTGGCGATTTCATCGTATTGGTCTTCCTATGTGGGGGTTTCTTTTGTCTTATGTTGAATTAATAGATACAAAACGATGAACATGGAACCTACCCTGCAATTCTATAAAACTGAAGTAGCTATCACGCTCAAAGACGTTGGCAATAATTACCTACTGAGTAATGTATTATTATCACGAGGATGTCAAGACCTACCTATTTTATAAATAAGGTCATTATTTTTAGTCCCTAGTACGTATTGTCCTATAATGTATCTTAAATGTGGGTACTTTCTGAAGATCTTCCTTTGGCCAAAATTATGGTTGTAAATATTGACTCTTGTGAACATGAATCCTCCTCTAAATTTGTAGTCTTTGTATTTATATAAATATGTGAGCTTTCCGCCAACTACTACGAAATTTATGTAATATTGAGGTACCTAGCTAATATTTTGGTGTATCCTCAAGTCCGAGTTTGTACATCCAGGAGGTGCACCTATTGATGAAGAAAATGTACTTTGTTGAAGAGCTGAAAGAATATTGTAGGTAGATATGGGCATAATATGAGAGGATCAGGACAGCATTACTAGGAGGATAATCCTCTAGTGGTGGGTATTTATGCTGTCTTGATCATCTCATAGTCATTATCGGCAAATGCATGATATAAATGACAGCCTAGTGCAATTTTGAGGTTCTAACTAAATTCTAGTCAACCCTGCAATAATCCTCGAAACAAATCGTTGTAAACCACACTATTTCGACTCTTAGTGCTCTGTCTTGTAGAATATTTTTAAACAATCACTTTTTATCTGTGACACTCCTTTACGAGGAATTTTGATTCTCAAATCCACCTATCGAGAATTTAGAAACTCGAAAATTGCTGTTTCGGGCGATCCGATACCAAACTACATATATTTATGTCCAAATTTGTAGTGATTTGTAGTGGGCAGAGCCGGTGCGAAAGTCTCAACATACTACTTCCCCGTGTGCTGTTTGGCTGTGAATTCCGACTGTTGATAGCTTTGTAATAATATCGTTTACTATATTATCTGTAAAATTTAATTTATAATAATCTTGTTTTATTTCGAATATTATAACCTTTGTTGTTTTTCAATGTCAATTGAGTACTTTATTTTTGCTTTTCACCTCGTACCTTCTGGAATGTGTTGGTAGGTTTATCCTAGAGGTGTGTAAGACAAGGTCATTTGGCGGATTCGAATCCCAAACGGTCACTCATTACAGAGAACAGGTCTTTTGAATCCGTTCACTCACAAAGCCGCGTCCACACTTGCAACATTTGGCCGCTCCGAACTTGCTCCAATCCTCGCTCTGAACCTGCTCCGCTCTTCTGTCCCGAACATCGCAGTGCTCCGAACCTGCTCCGCTCTTCTGTCCCGAACATCGCAGCACTCCGAACCTGCTCCGCTCTTCTGTCCCAAACATCGCAGCGCTCCGAACCTGCTCCGCTCTTCTGTCCCGATCATCGCAGCGCTCCGAACCTGCTCCGCTCTTCTGTCCCGATCATCGCAGCGCTCTGAACCTGCTCCGCTCTTCTGTCCCGATCATCGCAGCGCTCTGAACCTGCTCCGCTCTTCTGTCCCGATCATCGCAGCACTCCTAACCTGCTCCGCTCTTCTGTCCCGATCATCGCAGCACTCTGAACCTGCTCCACTCTTCTGTCCCGATCATCGCAGCGCTCCGAACCTGCTCTGCTCTTCTGTCCCGAACATCGCAGCACTCCAAACCTGCTCCGCTCTTCTGTCCCGAACATCGCAGCACTCCGAACCTGCTCTGCTCTTCTGTCCCGAACATCGCAGCGCTCTGAACCTGCTCCGCTCTTCTGTCCTGATCATCGCAGCACTCTGAAGCTGCTCCGCTCTTCTGTCCTGATCATCACAGCGCTCTGAACCTGCTCCGCTCTTCTGTCCTGATCATCACAGCGCTCTGAACCTGCTCCGCTCTTCTGTCCTGATCATCGCAGCGCTCTGAAGCTGCTCCGCTCTTCCGTCCCGATCATCGTACTGCTCCGAACCTGCTCCGCTCTTCTGTCCTGATCATCGCAGCGCTCTGAAGCTGCTCCGCTCTTCTGTCCCAATCATCATAGCGCTCTGAACCTGCTCCACTCTTCTGTCCCGATCATCGCAGCGCTCCGAACCTCACTTTGCCCATATAAAGCTCACCCCACTCCGAACATTCCTATGATGCAAGATGAAAAACCGCCAACAGAGCGATCGGACTGTGCTCCGCTCCTCATTCATTTGAAGTTTTGCCGCTCCAAACACTCCAGAGGATCGTAGCAAGGTTCGGAATGTCCAAATGTTGCAAGTGTGGACGCGGCTCAAGACAAACAACCAGTCAGAAGTCACAAAAACGAGCGAGTCTGTAAACCGAACGAGTCTGAATAGGTTACAATGAGTAAGTAGGCGATTTGAATGAATCGAATGAGTAAAAGACAAAAACAAATGAAAGATCGATTCGAATCGTATGAATCATTCTTTGAGTGTGTTTTGTCTTTTTAGTCCTCAGTTCATTTGAACGTAATTCCTCACTTCGATGATGGAAGGTTTTGCTTAGAAAACCACTTCCATCTACTTCTTTCTGTTGATACTTCCATGTAATTTTCACACATTAATGATCCATGTACAAAAAATACCATATTGCGGGCAAATAATTAATTTTGTTGGCCTTCTTGTGTTGTTGTTCCCGTAATTTAACAGGAAAACTCGATTGGTGGGTTGATGAACGAATGACCCTGTTCATTTTGATAACCCGTTCAGTTCTGACAAGGTCATTTTGAAAATAAGGTCTTTTCAATACGTTCACTCCTGACCGACACACCTCTACTTTCTCCTACTATTAGGAGACAGTTTTAAAGAATAGGCGGTCATCATGAGTGAGATACTCATAGTTAGCTTTTGATGAAATAGGAAACACTTATAGAATGAGGTAGGTTTCTTCTACTATTAGAAGATAGTTTTAAAGAATAGGCGGTCATCATGAGTGAAATACTTATATTTTGCTCTTAATTATCATAGATAACAACGTAACAATTGACAAAACCTCAAACACCATGTACCGACGTAAAAATATAATTTATAGAGTGAATTAAATAGATACAATAAAATTTGAGGGAAATAAGTAAGTCGACAATTTAAACTTGAGTTGGTTCTCAAACTTTTTAAACTCAGTTGTGTGTATTTGCGTGGGTTACAGGAAACTCGGTGTCTGAAAGACGAATCATAAGTTTTCTGGGATGTTCAAAGTTTTACGGACAATTCGCTCAGCGATGGTTTCAAACTCTTTGCGATCCTCTCGCCACATTTTTGCTGCGTCAACGTTGGCTCCACTTTCGTCATTTGGTTCTGTAAACGGTAAATTCAAAATAGTAAGCAGATCAGATTAAGAGGGTTATTTCAAAAGTAAAGTTCCTTTATTGGTTTATTATTTTCAACAATGACCCTGTAGGTAATAACTGTACAATTAAGATATTTAGAGTGAGGGTTGGTAAAGGTCGGCTTTCCTTCACGGCTGACGCTCGCGTTCAGACGCATTTACTCCTTCAATGTATTTCATATGTGGCCGTATTCCTACACGTAGCTGAGCCATTGCGTCTGCGGCTGGTGGAGTGCAGCTGTGGCTGGACTGCTCGAGGGACCAGTGCCTAGCTGCAGCCAGGATGTGCAAACCCGCATCATACATCTCCCTCTCTTCAAAAATGTGAACTACAGACTTCACACTATTTACTTTTTGTCCTCCAGTAACTCCCGTTCTCTAGCTTTTTCGAAGTGCTCAACATGTTTACGCCAGAGGAGGATGAGGTAGGTTGTAGAAAAAAATGTTTTCTTGTATGATATCCAAAGAAGAAAAAACATGGAAAAACCCCTTCCAAACGTCGCAATCCAGATAAACTGGCTTGTTCCCTCCTCATTCCTGCCAAAATCACCTTTTTCCTCTTCCTCTTCTTCCACAATCCACCAAGCCAACAGAGCCCTCTTCCTTGACATTCTGAACAGTACTGAATGCTAAAGCCGCATGGCCGTTGCGTCCAGGACCAGTGTAGGAAATATACCCCACAGTGGCAACTTCAAGCTCTGCGGCTCAATTTGATCGCGAGCCCTAGACAAGAGTAGGAAAGCCGACCTTTGGACTGGAGCTTCCCTCCCCTCACTCCTCTCGGCCTCCAGTTGCCATTTCTGTTTCGAGTCTTCAACGTGTGTGCGAATAAACCCAGTCTTTCAATTTCTTTCTTCCTTCCTCAGAACATTACAGTACTAAAAAGAATCGAGCGAGAAAAAAAGTTGACACCCCCCTCAAGAATCTGATGGTTTACTTCGTTGAGTTGAGTAAGCAACCATTTCAGGTTGAATTTTCGTCAAACTGCCATTCCTGGTGCTGGAGACTTCATCAGCTGTCTTCCAAAGGGAAGGTCAGAATTGATTCTGATGATTTTGCTCGTGGCTACTTATTGCCTCATCCCCTAAGTAGAAAATGGGGCACTTTTTCAGTCAATTTTCAAAATTTTTTTTTCAAAAGGGCATGGGTTAGGAATAATGGTAATCGGGTCTGTTCGTCGAGAAAATGTTCAGAAGAAATTAGGGAAGCTACTGAAAGCTGAAGATTTGAATGATGTGACGTAGAACGTTGTTGTGACGTATTAACTTGCTGACCTTGGAACAAGACGTTCAACTACTCCCGTGTAAATAAAGTACTACACACACACATGCCTGCAGTGTCGCGTGTGTGCGTTCATGGGGACCCGCCTTTTTTCATAAGTGTGATCTCTATTAAATTTGTCTACCACATGTTATAGTATCAACGGGCAAAAAGGAGTACAGAGGTTTTCAATGGTGCTGAATCCGACTTTGAGGTCAAAAGCATGAATTTCCGACCCACCGAAATACCCCATTGACGTTCACCAACGGCGCATCTCGAAAAATTAATTCTGATAATCTGACCCGACCCAACTGGAGTTGAAGGTGAGCTCATAGAAACCCTCATTAGAGTATTTTTGTACTTCCCTTTTACTGAAACGAAAAACGTGGAAAAGAGCACCTAGAACGAGCACTCGCAGATGCTAACCCTTCCAAGGAATTTTTTCAGATTTTCTCCCAAAAATTGTGAACTCCTACAGTGTCGTTAATGTGACACTTGTTTGATAAGTTGACATGGTTACTTTGGCGGGTTTTTAGTCCTTATCACCTTATTGGGATTGTCCCACAGACATTACAGACCAAATTTTTCAATGTTTTCATTATTCAATTCAATTAATATTTTTCAATTTATTAAATATTGATCAATAGTCCAACCCCTGGTTGGAATTGAAAGTCCACTGCTTTGTACATACTGATTCTGAGTAACTAAGGAGAAAAAACAAAAGAGATTCAAATAGAAAAAAATAGATTCAAATATAACAAATGACGAAGTGAACAGTAGTTGAAACTGAAATCTTCCAAGGAAACAACCCACACTACGCGAACTAGCAATCAAAAGTCTGACCTGCAAGCATGCTGACGACTGATAGGAGGATTTTTTCGACACTTTGAACAGGACTCCACCGCTCTGCACTGGACTCGTAACCCATGGGATCGTCTCCTGGGGCGTGGAGGATGGAAATACACACTCGTCCATCGGCATAAACTGGAATAATAATAATAATATCGATGAATTGAAACAAAGATACAAATTAACAGATTAATAAGAAAATAGTCACTTCTACTCAAGACATTTTGTATCTGTATTATTAGATTTTGGTATACTGGAGAGCCTACTATACCAACCACCTTACAAACCGCCTTTTATGAGTCTGTGAAATTTAGCTTCAATTACTCACTATTAGGATGGAACATTTCACAAGTGAACTGCATTTTTGGAGGACTCAGAGGGTAGTCAGGAGGAAACGTCAGTTTCGTGGGGAAAACTCCTCCTTCGAAGCAAGTACCTTCAGGGCCTCTGAAAACATGTTTTGATAGAAGTAAACATCAACATTGGAAGTAATTACTAACAATAAGGAATCTAAGAGGAGGTACTAACGTAATGAGAGCTTCCCATTCGAAAAAATTTTCTTCGTTGACGGGTCCGGCTAATATCCCTTCTGGTGGATTCAGTGTGAGTTCTGAAAACATTCAATTGTGTAAATGAGCAAAAGGTTAATATTAATAATGATGAAACCAGATGTAGGAATTTGAATAATAATCGTTAAATATCACAAAATTCAGAGAATACATTCTGACAACCTTCCACTCGAGGATGCCCAACAGTTTCTACGCTCACCAAAAGCTATCAGTGTTATTAGAAGCGACAGCAAATGGAGTCATGGCATTTACCCACGTCCTTATCAACAGTACCGTGAACTGGGGTGATACTGATATGCTGGGGTGATACTGATCAACACGCCTTTTTTCATATACATGCGATTGCAGAACTCCACACAGTCCTAAATTGGAAAGTTAGGTCGTGTTATGTGTTCGTAACAATGTCTTCTCTGGGGGGATATCGCTCCCGCCCAATAGTCTAGGTTACCATGGTAGCTGATAAGGAAATAAACAAATCTCAAAATCGGGCCCAGCTGACATTGTGATTGTAACTTCTGTTGTGCCGGTGTCGGGTGTTGTGTGGTGAAGTTCTAGCGAAAAGATTTTGTTTCTACTGGAGGTAAGCATGAAATATCTGCAATTAGTTTGTTTTTTCCGTGTTACTACACTTGGTTATCTGTTAAAAACAAAAACAAATCATTTTCAGGGGGTGATAGTGATCACGGCCGAAATGCCCCGAAACTATCAAAACGTGATTGGTTCATCATTATTTTTGGTAACAAGTGCTTTAAAATTAGTTGTTTCTTGTCAGCTACCAAGCATGTGCCACGAATGGTCTTATTACAATAATAAATACTGAAGAGGATATTACGAGTCTTGAATTTTGGCTTGATTCTGATTTTTATAAGTAAAGAGTTGGTATTCATTAGCTTTTCAATAAAATTGTGCTGAAATGAGTTGTTAGTGTTTTTTTTACCTCAGGGTACTAAAAAAAATTTTTAATAGTTTAAGTTCGATTTTTAATTGTTTTTAATATTTTTAAGTTCGATTTTAAATTAGTGATCACTATCACCCCCTATGTGGGGGGTGATACTGATCAATTTAATTTTTTTTAAATGAGCTTAATTCAACAAAATTTCAAAGTTTGATATGAAATACTGTTCGTAAAATGTGGGAGAATATAAACTATTTTTTTCGGATTTTTTTGTATTATTACACTGGTAGTTTTCAAGGAAAAACTGTAGAAATTGATCACTATCACCCCAGTCTACGGTACTTAATACCTACTAGTTGTAGCCACATACATAAATAACTGAACCCGTTTTTTTTAAAAGGGGTTATGTGTCATTTGTGAAACTTTCAGGAAAACGCAAAAAACTGTCCCAAGTGGTAAAACGATCAAAACATCCCATTTTTTGAAATATTCCAACACATCTAAATACTCTACAATCCTCCAGAATTTTTTCAGCAAGGGGAAGTGTATCAAATTGCAATTTGAAATCCTCTCATATACACCCTTTCAAAAAAATCGATTTTTCAGGACAGAAATTATTTAAATAAACAGCTTTATTCATTGAATGAAACATATTTTGATGAAAATGTGTACATAAAACATCATAACGTAAAATATGTATATGATCAGTTTATTACTTGGCCAACATGAAATGCTAAAAATGTTCTTCAGGAATGTAATTCTTCAACCTCTCTAGTTCAGCTAACGGAAATGAATGGGTTGATGGGAGTCCGGCAATTCACAGAATGAATTTTTGAGCATTGCTGCAGGTCATAACAATTTTGGGGAGGATTTTTGAGGTGAAAGATGTGTAGCCGATCTACTAAGCGCACTTTTCTTTTGATGAGAGCGGAATCACGATAGCACGGGAGAAATCTATGCCTCTCACGTGGAAAATTGTTCGTTTTTGTCGAATTTTGCTTCCGAGTCTACCAAGGTAGCGGAAGCTTTGTTTTCACTTTTCAAGATTGAAAAAAAATGTTCTCCAAAATCAAAATTTCCACTCGCGTTTTACGTTTTAAACCTTTCTGAACAATTTTGGTTCCGTGTTTGCCTGTCATGAAATCCTTACGTCAGCCATAACTTCTACATTTCTCATCCGATTTTGATGAAATGTTCAGGGATTGTGCGGGATGGCGTGTAGATGGTCCCCTATGAGAATCATCATCCCCGGACTGATAGTAGCCGCTGCACATGCGCAAACGTGAAATCCTCGCCATAACTTCTATATATCCCATTTGGATAACATTTTCAGGAATAATGCGAGTTGGGATGATGATGGTCCCCTATGAAAACCATTGTCCCCAAATTGAAAGAATCTTATGCGCATGCGTAAACGTGAAATCCTTTTAACAGCCATAACTTCTACATTTTGCAACAATATTCAGATATTGTGCGGGTTGACGTGTAGGTGGTCCCCTGTGAGGGTAGTGGAAGGTACTTAGAGATTGATATTTTGAGAGTAACTACTATGCATATGGTCATCGGGTTATGGTGTATACTACTGTATACAGTCGGGTTATGGTTACGAGGAAGCTACGTGCCACACCCACTTGGAATTGTTGTCTTAGGGCGAGGTGGAGATTCAAAAGGAAGTTATTTCGGTTAAGTATTTTCAATAACAAAGCCTAGGAATCGGCCAAGAAACAAAAATTAACCCCTTCCCTTTACCGACATATTAATTATTATAAACCTAGGTACCTGACAGTTTATTATTTGAGTCTCGAAACTCCTCGTCGACCACATAGCGAGTGAGTAAGTTCTTTTTAAAAAGGGGTTATAACCCCTTTAATGCCACATAAATGTGGCTCACATAGCCCCTTTCAAAAGACATCGGAAATTTCAACCTGTTTTTTCTATGGGAAGCGTCAATGATACGAGGTTCCTTTTAATCGCAATCGATGCAACCAAGTATGGCGACCCAGAAAAAAAAGTGAAAATGGTCGAAAGTATCACATAGCCCCTTAAAAAAAACGGGTTCAACTATGGTTTATCGAAATTCAATGTTCTGAGCCATCTGGCGAGCCAAATCGTAAGCAATATTTTTCTTAAGAGAGGAACCATTAGCTCACATATCTCTCTTTTGTTCGTGATGTGGCTGCTCACTCTTCTCTAGGTAGGGATGGGACATGAACATGTTGTCGATATTTCTAATCAACATAGATATTTTTCGCAGGCGGGAAATAATCTCAAAAGGATAAAAATTAGAAAAAATAGTTAAAAAAAAAAAAAAAAATAGTAGTAAATCTCTCCAAACTCTGGTGGATGTTAGAGTAACGAATCCTCAACATTATACCAAAAGATGGTGGGTGGGAATTTTGATTTCAAAAAGTAATGGATGTATGAAGTTCGTGTGCCACCCGTTCTGACGCCGGTAAGTGTTGCGGGTTAGTCTAGGCGTACCCTTAAATCTATGGCTGGGTACTTACGACTGATCTACATGCACGAGAATCTGGGATATGTTTCTTATATAACTGGTGGACATTATACTGAAATTTGGTCGATTCCGGATCAATAGGAGAACAGTTATGAACGCCCGATTCTGGGTGATTGCTGATGTCACTAGAAATTTCGAACATATTCGCACTTTACAGAAAATCGACATCTTCAAATCTCTCCAAACTCTGGTGGATGTTATAGTAACATATCCTCAACCATATACTAAATAATGGTGGGTGGGAATTTCGATTTAAAAAAGTAATCGGTCTTAGAAGTTGCCGAGGTTCTGTAATCACAACTACTACAGAACCACATTTTCGCACTTTACAAAAAATAGTCATCTTCAAATCGCTCCAAACTCTAGTGAATGTTAGAGTAACATATCCTCAACATTATATTGAATATGGTGGGTGGAAATTTTGTTTAAAAAAAGTAATGGATGTATGAAGTTGGTGTGCCACCTGTTCTGACGCCGCAACACACGTTTTCTTTCACAAATCATCTATGGCTGGGTACTTACGAATGAGCCAAATGCACGAAATTCTGGGATATGTTTCTTATATAACTGGTGGACATTATACCGGAATTTGGTCGATTCCGGATCTATAGGAGAAAAGTTATGAACGCCCGTTTTTGGGTGATAGCTGATTTTAGTACAAATTTCGAACATTTTCGCACTTTACAAAAAATAGTCATCTTCAAATAGCTCTTAACTCTGGTGGATGTTAGAGTAACATATCCTCAACATTATACTAAAAAATGGTGGGTGGGAATTTTGAATAAAAAAAGTAATGGACTTAACAGTATGTTCAACTCTGCATACTATTGTACCTACCTATTACTTGTACCTACCTATTACTTATCTTGTTAAAAGCACGAACTAATACCGTTGAAAATAGTCGTGTATTTTTCTACAGGCTTCAATAATGTCAGAACTTCAAGAAAATTTCAGTGGAGATTCGTTTTTTGATGGATTCGAGAAGTTGGGCGAATAAGAAGTTCTGTTGTAACGGAATGATGTGGCCGCGCGGCTCGGGAAGTGTTGCGGGTCAGTCTAGGCGCGCCTTAAATCTATGGCTGGGCGTCTATGGCCCATTTCACACAGGTAGCATAATCCAGGGTTTATGTGAGTTTGATAGCTACCAAACTCGAATGAAAGACACCGTTGGTAGACGCACACTGGCTGCAGCACCCGAAAATTCGAGGAAATTTATTGCCTACAGGAGGGATTATGACATTGGCGTGATGAGGTTACTACGAAAAGGTTGATCCTGGATCCAACAGTTCGTGTTCAAGAAAAAACTGAAAAACGTAAATCTTGTAACCAATTTACATTTACCGATGTAAACCTTGATAAAAAGGTCATTTACAACCCTTCATTCCATATTTAATTTTATCGCAAGATACCTAGTTTTGATTATTGATTGCTTTATGGCAAGTGCGAGTTCCAAAATTTGGCATTCAAAATGAATAATAATGTCCCTGGTTGCGTAAACCACCTTGTTGCGTATACAATCTTTAGTTGCGTGCCAAGGCAGTTCTCATCGATGATGGAAAGAAACACCATCCGGTGACTTCCTCTGTCGCCTTAGAAATAGGTTTAATGGTCCTTTCGAATTCAAAGGTACTTTACGTGAAAGTAGATCATTTACTTACGTCTGTATTCAGCCATCAGTCTTCTGAGAGCTGATCCCGCCATACCTAATTAACACGACTGTTATTAACACTACGAATTATTTGGAAACTGATAACCCGCTATTTTGAGAGAAAACTAGGAGAAATATGATTTATAAAAACCAGAACAAGCTTCACAATTTTCGACGAATATTGCTTTTGACGTTAGACTGAAAACAGTAACATAAGTAAAAAAGTAACATAAGTAACAGATGAGAAGGTTATACTTTGTTTACTTTTTTCGTGTTTTTGATTCTTCATCCATGGAAGAAGATAGAAGATACCTTCTTCCATGCTTCATCCATGGAAGTCTTTAGTTCGGCTTATCAAAAACGTTGCGTCGCACACGGCCTTTTGTTTATGAATTTTCGAGCTCTTGTGCTTGACGATCTTGGACCTTTGTGCTGCGGAAGTGTTGATTTTCTATGAACGTTAGCGTGCATTTCTTTTCGATCGGGTAGCCTGTTCAAATGCGCGTAGGCTGGCTCTCTTCAGGTGAAAATTCGAAGGTAATTGGCTCATATTTATCATTGTCTTCTTCCTAAATGACCACCTGTTTGTTACCTAGCACGCAAATATGATTTTGCTCATCCCCATGTCGCCAATCGCTAGGAAATCTCATTTTTGAGATCCCGGTAACAAGTTCTTGCTGACCCAAGCTATCCCTATCAGTAGGATAGCTTGGTCAGCGAGTACTTCTACTTCCCAGTTATCCTATCGTCTGAGTAGATCTAGATTGGCTGATTGATTTATCTTTTCTTATTGAATTAGATACATATCTAGAAAGGTATACAAGTTCAATGATGGGTGTTAAGTACACTTAATTTGTGTAGCGAGGAGCTTCAACAGGTGTGTGCAGAATTCCGCCTTGTACGTAGGTAAAATCACTACGTAGTTCCCGGTGACGTGATTCAGATTCTTCGATTCTCCCCGATAACTTCTCGAGTGGTTAAGGAGATAGGTAACATGAATTAGGTAGATGATAGGTACATAGCAACGCAGAAATCTAGAAAAATAAGCTGTGTATCCTACTATAGGAGCATTGAATTTTCTAATCCTCCTAGTTCCGTCGTCAATTAGTAGGTATTTGGAATGGAGAAAACCTGTGAAGTTCTGTAAGAGGTGGATTGAATATTTTTATACCTATGTCTCACCGTGGAAATAGTTGAGTAATCAAAATCGTAAAGTTCTAGCAACAATCACGTAGAGTTGTTTGATAATGGGTCCATCATCGGAGGTCACCTCGAGGATGAGCTTTCTTTGGGAACTGCCCTCCTACTTTTGTGATGATACATGTTAATGGTATAGTGATGGAGGTTCCATAAATGGTATTGTCACTTGTTAACGCTGGAGTGCGACCCCATTTTTTTGTGCTTATTGCATTTCATTCGTCGATGTGACGAATACCAGTAAAAAATCGTGTCAACACTTTCGATGCTGGCCTGATTCCTCGGTCTACCCGCCCCTACTGAAGCAGTTTCGTACCTTGTAATCGGTGCCACGCCTTCATTTTTACCCCCATGATAAAACCCTTTCACACCTATGTTAATTACTAGTGTCACAACATTTTTATGTTAAGTAGTTCCGGAACTACGGCAGTAGGGTATGGTAGGACGAGGTAGGCAAACCCGCAACGTTTTGTGTTTTACCACCTTTGCACTGCTGGTGTAGTTCTAGAACTACGTTTGTGTAAAGAAGTCTTCTTTATACACTATTACTTGTAATAGTGGTACTAATGGAAGAATCAATGTACGAAATAGTATGTATTCCAGGAATTTGAAAACAAACAACTGGTATATGTATATATTTATAATGGGGTATTTCGGTGGGTCGGAAATTCAGGTTTTGACCTCAAATTTGGATTCAGCACCCTTGAAAACCTAAATACTACAACTTTAAGCCCAATGATACTATAACATGTGGTAGAAAAAATTAATTAAAGAGATCACACGTTTGAAAAAGGCGGGCCGCTATGAATGCACACACACTAGGCAAGGACTACGCCACGGACAGCCCCGCGCGCGTGTGTGAGTACTATTTTGTAGTATCCAATAGGTCTTCCAAGGGTTTCTGTGCATGGATACTCTATTCAAAGACAGTTGGCTAGCTACGTCACGATTGGCTAGCTACGTCACACCATTCAAATCTTCAACTTTCCTTAGCTTCTCTGATTTTGGTTTATTATTTTCAATAATAAGCCTTTGGAATCGAGCAAGAAAAAAAAAATTTTAACCCCCCCCCCCCTTAAAATTTGATGTTTTACGTTTCAAGGTACGTAGAATACGAAAATCGAATAAAAAAATGTCCGTCCGTCCGCCGTACGCGGCACTTTTCTTAGTTACCATGGACCGATTTCGATGAAATTTGGTATACGGGGTCTAGTTGTGCCGCGAAGCTTTTGGTTGATGTAGGTCACTTCTAAGGGTTGAAATTTTCAAGAGTGCCCTAGCTCGAAAACTCTCGAAATAAAGGTATCGTTTTTTCACTAATTTTAAATAGTACTGAATTTTTAAAAATTTTTGAGACCACCCGGAGCTCTGTAGGGCAAACCGTTCGGTCCCTACGAGTACTTGAAGGTTTTCCTTCGATAAAACAGAATCATGAGTGTGAATCGCAAAAGAGGTCTAATCTCCGTTGAAATTTTTTCTGACTGAAATGCGATCGCTGTTCATTTCTTCGATTTGTATACAGTTTTGCCTTCTGCGTAACCAGTAATCAAATTTCCATAATCAAAAGTCAGTGGAGAATACTGAAGGCGCCTGAGTGGTCACTGATCAGCTGAGTGAGCTCCAAGGCAATTTCCTCTCCTGTTGAACGCAGGAACCTGAAATTTGAGAGGCAGGGTCAAAGGAGAATGCTGAAGGCGCCTGAGTGGTCACTGATCAGCTGAGTGAGCTCCAAGGCCATTTCCTCTCCTGTTGAACGCAGGAACCTGAAATTTGAGAGGGCGGGTCAATGAAGAATGCTGAAGGCGCATGAGTGGTCACTGATCAGCTGCGCGAGCTCCAAGGCCATTTTCTCTCCTGTTGAACGCAGGAAGCTGAAATTTTAGAGGGCGGGTCAATGGAGAATGTTGAAGGTGCCTGAGTGGTCACTGATCAGCTGAGTGAGCTCCAAGGCCATTTCCTCTCCTGTTGAACGCAGGAAGCTGAAATTTGAGAGGGAAGGTCAAGGGAGAATACAGATGGTGGTAGGTGCTATTGATGGAGAACCAGTGATCTATACAGAAGGGTGATCTATACAGAAAATAATAAACCTTTGAGCAATGATTTGCAGCGTTTTTAAAAACATTTTCTCGACGAACAGACCCAATTACCGTTATTCCTGAGCCATACTCTTTTGAAATAGAAAATAAAAAAATTGACCGAAATACCCCATTAGTAAAACATGGGTAACATCTGAAGAAAAAACCCCTTGTACTTATATGTACCAACATATTTATAATATAAATCGACAGGACAACAACATTTTCTATAGAGTTCATTACAACAAATCTGAATTATGTAAGAGGAAAGAGATTTTCCCCGAAAACAGCTCACACAAAGTTACAAACATCACTGCTCTCTGGTTTTTTTCTTTTTGTTGAGCTGTTAGGCGGATGAGAATCCCCTGAAGTGGACGGTTGTGGATCCATAATCTGTGAAAAAAACGAAAAACTAAAGAAAAAAAAGAAAAAAGAGGAAAATCTAAAGAAATAGTGGCAAAAAGCTGCAACTTGTTGCATGGAGTTCTGAGTAAATAAGTGAAAAGTTTACAAAAAATATAAATTTTTACTTTGTTTGGCGTTATTCTGCTGCAGAATGATATGAATAAGAACAAAATTAACTGTTAACCACGTGAATGTACGAAAAAATCGATAAAATTATGAAAAACTAACTTACTGGGGTTTTGTGAACACATACACGGCTGTAGGAGGCACTAAACTAGGTTTTCACCAACGAAGCGTCATTTTCAATGGCTGACATCCTACTGACGCAGAAAATCTCTGGAAGGGCAATACAAGACCCAACCTACCCTCCCTATCCTCTCCAGAACGAACCCCATCTCGAGCAGGCCCCATGTAGTTCCAGAACCACGCCAGTAGGACTCGAGGAACGGCTCCGTAGTTCTGGAACTACACCAGCATTGAAAGTGGATCAAAACAAAGGTCGTTTTCGGGAAATTGAGGAATGAAATGATTGAATTCCACATCGGTAATAATTATTGGATTTATTCAATGAAAAACATCCCAAAAATAATCACCATTGAGGTCATTAGGAACATTAGTACTTTTAGTACCTAAATCATTGTAAAACCAAGACATTTTCCGGGTGGAAAAAAATTCCTGGACAGTCTAAAAAAAATGTCATTACTAAAAAACGATGCCTGTCTTACAGTACATGAATATAGGAACAAACGAGTCAGCCTAGACGTTTCACAGTATCAATATGACAGTTCAGGGGAACTTGCTTGGTTACAATGTCTATAATTCACAATTTCCCTCTAATTACGAAAAAAATAAGGCATTACTACAATGGTCAAGAAAAACAGGCACAGAAGGAACATACAGTGTAGTGAATTACATACCTACTGAACAGTAACTTTTATATCACCTTTGAATGAACTACAATCCAAAAATCAATAAGTTGAACTTGAACATCTATAATTCAGACTTTTGTCTCAATATATCACAAAATATCACGAAGCTTATGATAAACATCAAAAGTCTTGTATTCTCGAATAATCGAATTAGGTATTATTTATTATCATATATCTGATATGGATATGCTATTTGGTGTATAATACTAGATTTACTAATAATTAGTAAATTACTAATAATTAGTTTTAAATTATTCAAAACATATTGGTAAGTAATTCATGCATTTCAACGACTTCCCTAAGTCTATATATCATATATATTATCATTTATATCATATATTATTATATATATTTATTATATCATCTAAAATTCAGACTTTTGTCTCAATACATCAAAAGTCTTGTATTCTCGAATAATCGAATTAGGTATTATTTATTATCGTATATCTGATATGCTATTTGGTGTATAATACTAGATTTACTATTAATTAGTAAATTACTAATAATTAGTTTTAAATTATTTAAAACATATTGGTAGGTAATTCATGCATTTCAACGACTTCCCTAAGTCTATATATCATATATTATTATATATATTTATTATATCATCTAAAATTCAGACTTTTGTGTCAATACATCAAAAGTCTTGTATTCTCGAATAATCGAATTAGGTATTATTTATTATCGTATATCTGATATGCTATTTGGTGTATAATACTAGATTTACTATTAATTAGTAAATTAGGTACTAATAATTAGTTTTAAATTATTTAAAACATATTGGTAAGTAATTTATGCATTTCAACGACTTCCCTAAGTCTATATATCATATATATTATCATTTATATCATATATTATTATACAGGGTGTCCCATGTTAAGGACCGAAAAACTTCGGGAGTCGATTCTACAACTAATTTTAGTAAGAAAGTGTCTCATAGCAATTTTTCGTTAGACGCTTAATTTCCGAGTTATTTTAGTTTTAAGATTTTTTCGTGTTTTCAACCTTAAGCCATAAAATTGACCATAACTCGCCTAATTTACAAGCAATTCAAAATCTAATTACACCGTTGGAAAGGGTGTTAAATTCACCATCTTTCTAGTGGTTATACAAAAAAATTTGTGAGGTCGTGGTGGGTGAAAAATCAACTCGTAAAGTCATTTTTGTAAAATTGTCAAAATTTCCTACTTTTTCTTTTGATTGTTAAGGTTTTATTTCCAAATGATTTTTCACGTACCTCTACATCAAAAACTGCGCAAAGATCTCAGCTTTCTAATGGTATAATTTGTTTTAATTATACTTCGCTAATTAGGGGTGAAAAATACGTTTGAATGATAAAAAACGTGGTTGCGCTCATGGAAATCAAGGTTTCTGGTTCGTTGGGCCTCGGGCAGGTTCGACGAATTAGGGATGGAATTCCACGTCATTTTCAACGCTATTAGACTGATTCCATCACCGTTGGTATGTGAAAGCTCAGAATTGAATTTTGGTAGGTCCGAATCTTTTTTTTTTTTTAAATTTACTTGGTATTTATGCATGAATTGAATGTTCAATTCTTGCAACTTACTCGATTGTATGAAAAAAGAGATATCTCATAAAGAATAGCGTGTAGATGTAGAATAAAAAATAAAGATAAATAATGATGTTTTTGAGAAATTCAAAATGATATTTATGAACAAAAATAATCTTTATCTTCATCGAAGTACGTTATTGACTAAACATAAATGAGATAATAAATTATCCTCTACTCCGTCTTTGACTTCGTTTGTCATTCGTCCGGATACACAAAGCAAAGTTTTTAACAGCCAAGTAGAAAATAATTGAGGAATTTCAAAATTTGAAGTAGTGGTCATCATATTACCGATTCGGAGTAAGTGCTCAATGTGACCTCCTCCTTCTTTAGTACATAATGTGCAATTATTTTCTACTTGGCTGTAAAAAACTTTGCTTTGTGTTTACAGGTATCCGGACGAATGACAGACGAAGTCAAAGACGGAGTAGAGGATAATTTATTATCTCATTTATGTTTAGTCAATAACGTACTTCGATGAAGATAAAGATTATTTTTGTTCATAAATATCATTTTGACTTTCTCAAAAATATCATTATTTATCTTTATATTTTATTCCTCATCTACACGCTATTCTTTATGAAATATCTCTTTTTTCATACAATCGAGAAAGTTGCGAGAATTGAACATTCAATTCATGCATAAATATCAAGTAAATTTAAAAAAAAAGATTCGGACCTACCAAAATTCAATTCTGAGCTTTCACATACCAACAGTGATGGAATCAGTCTAATAGCGTTGAAAATGACGTGGAATTCCATCCCTAATTCGTCGAACCTGCCCGAGGCCCAACGAACCAGAAACCTTGATTTCCATGAGCGCAACCACGTTTTTTATCATTCAAACGTATTTTTCACCCCTAATTAGCGAAGTAAAATTAAAACAAATTATACCATTAGAAAGCTGAGATCTTTGCGCAGTTTTTGATGTAGAGGTACGTGAAAAATCATTTGGAAATAAAACCTTAACAATCAAAAGAAAAAGTAGGAAATTTTGACAATTTTACAAAAATGACTTTACGAGTTGATTTTTCACCCATCAAGACCTCACAAAATTTTTTGTATAACCACTAGAAAGATGGTAAATTTAACGCCCTATCCAACGGTTTAATTAGATTTTGAATTGCTTGTAAATTAAGCAAGTTATGGTCATTTTTATGGCTTAAGGTTGAAAACACGAAAAAAATCTTAAAACTAAAATAACTCGGAAATTAAGCGTCTAACGAAAAATTGCTATGAGACACTTTCTTACTAAAATTAGTTGTAGAATCGACTCCCGAAGTTTTTCGGTCCTTAACATGGGACACCCTGTATATATTTATTATAAATAGATTATAATATTAATATAATATAATAATAGATTATAAATAGATGATATTATCATCTAAAATTCAGACTTTTGTCTCAATATATCACAAAGCTTATGATAAACATCAAAAGTCTTGTATTCTCGAATAATCGAATTAGGTATTATTTATTATCGTATATCTGATATGCTATTTGGTGTATAATACTAGATTTACTATTAATTAGTAAATTACTAATAATTAGTTTTAAATTATATAAAACATATTGTTAAGTAATTTATGCATTTCAACGACTTCCCTAAGTCTGGTTTTTATATGATCACACTTATGAATGAATGATGATAGTTGAACAAAAGAGGACCAAGAGCCTTGCTTCAGAGGGGGGAATTAAATAAAATAGTATTCCATTGCAACTCATTCGTCTCTGTGACGTTCAAAAAATTGATGTCTATTGCAACTCATTCGTCTGATCGACGAACAAAATTTTTCTATGATTACAACTCATTCGTCGCATCGACGACGTGACTTGCCTTTAACACAAAAAAAAAACTTAACGAAGGGTGCGTGCGGAGCTCCGTTTTCTTTGCCATTTTGAGGCCAACTAATCTGTCGAAGCATAGGTGGGCGCTAAGGTGGCGCCGCCACGCCCATGTTGTGTTATCATTGGATACATTTTGGAAATTCGTCGCTTCGACTAACAGTTGCACTCCAGGGTTAAAACGGCGTGTGAAGGCGAATGGCTTCACGTCGGCTTGTCGGTATTTATTGGTCCCTACTCAACGAAGACAAAGGACGGGACAGCACTTTCTGCCCGGCGCGATTGCTCGCCGACCGGAGGGAGGCAGCACATCTACCTAGGCCTAGTTGGGGAAGACAACTACTAGGTGAAATCGGAGCGGACGCCGGCGCGATGTGCTTATCGCCTACTGAGACCTCCGAGGAACTGTGGGCTTCAGAGAGAAGGCGAGGTAGAGCAAGAAATAATCGAGTCGAGTTTTCGAAGACGAATGCATGAAGGGGAAGCCTTGAATCCTCCTTTTATATTGGTTAAACAAGGTAAGGGGTGAGTGGAGGAAGGTGACGTCAAGTGACGTGTTTGTCCCCCGTACCTCACCTTATCTACCTGGCATGATGAGTCACTCAGGGTTTCCCTTGTGTCCTTTTATTCGAGAAGAATGTCGTTGTGCCTAGTGTCAAGTTGCGGTACCTATGAAAAATGTTGGACCCACGATTGCAATCACTTGTCATCTTCAAGTTATGCTAATTTTGCGATTTTGCTTCGAATTTTCATTACATTTTTTTCAACAAAATATTAGCACAGTTAAATAGCAGAGCTGTGACAACAGAAGTGAGACAGTGAGCTGAAAATTTTGATGAAATACACGATGATAACCCAGAAAAAGATGATAATTTGCAAACAAGGAAATGCTTAAGGTAGCTATCAAGCTACCTTGGTTTTTCCCTTCAAGTGGGCCCGGAAGTCAAGAAATTTCTTTACTTAAGGTAGGGTGGGGCAAAGATCCGCAATTTTAGGTTTTAACTTTTTTCTCACCCAATAAGTAAAAGGTCCCACATGTTTTGGCTTCACTGGAAAGCTTAATTTATGTGCTACAATGTACCATTTTATTAGTAGCGAAATAAGCACCATTTAGAAAAAAAAGGAAAGGTAGACAACCTTGCCTTTGCGGACCTTTGACCCACTGTTTGGGGTAAATGTCCGCAGATGCGGGGCAAATGTCCATTGAGACGAAATAAATAGAAAAATTAACTTTAAGCCGTTTATTTACTGACAGTTATGAGTAAAACCATTCCAGTTCACTGACTGAATAATAATTTCGGGTTGTGCTGGTTTTTTTTTGGCTCCTTTATACTAGAAACGACTGATCCCCATTCATAATCGAGAATGTCAGGCCAGTCGGGCCATTTCCATGATTTTCCAGCTTTCACCATTGACGATACAGTGGCATGGGTTTTTGAAACTTGAAAATTTGAAAAAAATGTGAAAAATTTGAAAAAATTAGAACAGTGAATATAAACACACTATCCGCGCGCGGACATTTGCCCCAAGCAAAGTGCGGACCTTTGCCCCATTTTGTTATTGTCAACACAAAACTAACCTAAAAACAAGAGATTCGCATTTGACCAAAATATTGTCCTTAGATCACCTTACAAAACCTGAATTATGGAGTTGAACCAGTATAGAAGTCAGCAAAGCATACAGAATATAAATTTTCAACTGAGGATGACCTAGGGATTATTACATCAAAACAAGTAAAAAGCATTTTCACCTCATTGTTATTGTTGTGCCAGTCGCACGCCAACTAACTTTTGTGAGTCGTCTTCTATCAATGTTGCCAACATAAAAATGTGTCTAAAACCATGACAATATTTGGCGATCATTTTAAATTGGGGGTGCGGATCATTTCCCATTGCGGATCTTTGCCCCACCCTACCCTACTGTTATGAATACGGGCTCAAGGAAACGTTCAAGCGCTTGCTTGAGCATTTCCTTATTCGCTGATTATATTTATTAGCCCAAGTGGCCGTCGCCTCCTCAAGCATTGACTTGAGCATTTCCTTTCAACTAAGTGAGGACTATGAATTCCGCCCTAACATAGCTAAGAGTATGAGTCATTACATCACTATTCTCCCAGGGTAACGAGAAAACGCGAGGACGGAGGAAGTATTGGATTGAAATCACGGTAAATGGGATCGGTAAGTTCAGTACACTCTCGCCAGGGAGTGTAAGAAGGCACTTGTCACATTAGAGAGTTTTTGGTGCCAAAATCTCTCGGGGCCCCGTTAGGAGGAGACTAGCGCGAGCAACAGAGGATGCTACCCAGTTGAAGGAGGAAGGACGTTAACTTTGGACAGGGGGGGGAAGGGAGGCGCTCGTCACAGTGGGCCTCTAGGAACGGGTGACTGTCTGGGGGCACCCTTTCATTGTCGCCCGCTGATGTCGGGAGGCAAATCCATCGTCACCCGCGAACTCCGTGCTTTGTGAAGAGGTTCCACGGGCCTGTTAGTGGTTTCCAAAAACTCTCTATTGAGGGCTTGATCTCCCTTGTACATGCCATGGTTATTACACGATAGTGTAGGGTGTGTGCAAGATTATCGTTTTCTTATATTTATGTACTACTTGGTTTTAGGTACAATAACATGAGTCGAGGCAGTTTGGGCGGTGGCAGAAGTGGTCTCCACCCTGGACTGAGCAGAGGCGGCCTCCCGTCAGGTCTGAGTGGTAGAGGGGGCATCCAAACTGGAGGAGGCAGAGGAGCTTTATTCGGCTTGACCTCTCAATCTTCAGGATTGCCACTCGGTGGAGGTCGAGGGCAGTCAAATGACAAGTCGAGACAACCTGCAGGTAACAGCAGGCGGGATCATAATGGAAGCAGCGACGCATCCAAGGATCTCTCCGATGACCTTGAGAACTTCAAACCGATGCAGGAAGCCTACAATGATCCGGTATTCAACTCGTATACTGGCTTTGGACCTGGATCGAGTCTTCACAAGTCCCAACATGTTGATGGAAGAAGGTACGTTGTGTTCAAGCTAGGGATGGGTATCGTTATAAAAGTATCGATATTTTGTATCGATACGATATCGTATTCGAGTATCAATATTCCAAGTATTGTTGGGCATGAGTATCTATATTTTAAAATATCGAGTATCGATACTTTAGTGTCACAAACTATCAATATTATCCAATATTCTCAAGAAAAAATATTTTTTTCAACATTTTTATTAATTTTTTTCACTATCAAGAGTACTAGCAGGGTGATTTTCTCCATGATATTAACATTAATAACGTTTAAAAGCCTCTCTACTTTCTTCATTTTTTAGCCATTATGTTGAATTTTCCGTGAGAGCTGTATCGATATTCGATATTTAGAAATATCGGATCCAAAGTATCGATATCCAAAAATAGCGGATAGTGCAGTATCGATACTAAAATATCGAGTAGTGGTAGAAAAGTATCGACATTTGAAATATCGAGTATCGATACCCATCACTAGTTGAAGCCTTAATGACTGTCTGAGTGAGGACCAGCGGGGTATGATAATAACTAGATAATGAGAGCTGGGGATGCTCACCTTTCTGTAGGTTTTATTAATAGCGGCGATTGGAGTGTGGCCGCTCTAGCAGTCCCTGAAAATTCTGTCATTCGTGGATTTTGCACTGATTTGTTTGTGGTTCGTGGATTTTGCGAGGTCGATCCATTCAATGAAGAAAACGGTTCAGTAAACCTTATATTAATAGATACTTATCTCCTTTGCATTGGGGATATGTAGGTTTGACCAAATGCATCGCCTTTCGTAAATTTTCTAAGAATATCGACGTTTAATTTTAATTGTGCTTTCAAAATACTAATTATCCTTGAATACTTCGAGTCTCTACTCTACTGACCATTTGGCCTTGAAAGCAGGTATTCTGTCTTCATTAGATTGACAGGCCTGGGTTATATTACTAAACACGCCTTCACCTAATATTCGTTTCACAGGAAGTAGGTACCGTTTCATGCTTCCCCTGCTCATCCATCTCACGATGGTCTGGGAATATCTAACTTTACTATGCGTCCTAATGATGATGGCGGCAATGGAAGGATCCTAGCTGTTCATAGTCCTTGTTACCTGTCCTTGTTCATTCATGAAGTCCTCCTGATATTTGAGGTCTTGATTGCCATGACTAGCTAGAGCGATTTTAGCTTGGAACATGCTTTAGCCTTAAAATAACTATTGCGCGAAAGTGTCACGAGAGAGGGAGGTGGGGTATTCTCCACCCGTCCAACCTATCTCTGCTGAAAAGCGCGGCTAAAGCATGTTCCATGTTTTTTGAATTCTAGCCAAAGGCTCAAAGCAGTAAGCATCCAGGCGAGGCCCGAGTTTTTTGACTTATTTTATGTCTTTACTTTTTTTATTTTTATGTCACGCACCGCAGGGAGCGTTATGAGGGGAGCGTTACGCGAAGGGGAAATATGAAGGGGAAAGGGCATAAAATGTCTCTCCTGGTTGCGTACTTGTACGAAAGTTGTAGCCACCGATCGGGAGGAGCAGTGGGCGGGAGGATTCTATATAGATCACTCGTCTGCAAAGCCACCAACCATCCAATATGAAGAAAAACATCGATCACATTTCGGTCAGCTAAAATTTGAACGGAGATTAGGCCTCTTTTGCGATTCACACTCGTGTTTCTGATTTATCGTACGTAAAACCTTTAAATTCTCGTAGGGAGCGAACGGTCTGTCCTACAAAGCTCCGCGTGGTCTCAAAACATTCTATAGAATCTTAAATTGAAGGAAAAACAATACATTATATCAAATTTTTTTGAGTTAGGGCGTTTTGAAAATTTTTTGAAATTTTTCCCGTAATTGTTCATTTTTTTGTTGGAAGAATGAAATTTTTAGAAGGAAATAGGGTGGCTAGTAGGTTGCTTTGTAACAACTATGTGTATTGGAAAGAAGAAAGAACATCGTAGGGATGACACGATACTCCTTTTGATGTCATACTTTTCTGAAAGTATCGATACCTGATATCGATTCATTTTCGAAACTGATATTAACTATTGATACTCCAATATGTATCGGCTCTAAGTGTACAAACAACCGTCGATGTTGCTAAATACCTCCCCGCCTATGTTTCAGCTAATCAAATTTGAGCAACCCAGTAATTAGAAAATTAAAAAATAACTATTAGGTTTAATAAAAGTTAGATAACTATTAAAATATAATGAAAATAAACAATTATTCCACTTTATATTTCTTATCACACTTTTTTTCTCCTACAACAAATAGAAAGGATCAAGACTTGATTTATTACTTAGTAATAAATCAATTATGTTTCAAATAATAATAATTAACCAATTTACGAAAATTCTTGATAAACCAAAATGATTGGCCAAAAATCGAAAAAATTCTTACGGAGAACACTTGAGACAAATTAGCTTCTGGAACTGGTGGGGGTACAGTGGGATAACCTGAGAAAGGTTATTGAAGGTATCGATGATGGTCATCAGTTACGCTGGGTTCACAAGCGTCCGACTCTGCGTTTCCGACTCTCTGCGTTCTGGCCGCTGATTGGCTTTTTCCGTCTGTTCTTGGCCAATCAGTGGAGAGAGTCGGAAACGCAGAGTCGGACGCTTGTGATACATGATACCTTAACGATACATCATTACAATCAATGCTGTTTTATTTTTATTCTGTAGAAGAAGAAAAATAAAGATTTCAGTTCGACGTGGAGTACCTAGGGTATTTTTGACTGGTCTGCTTTGTCAAAAATTATCAATATATTGTGGATAAAGTATGGATACCTCTAATGGATGTCGGTGGTACCGTGCCATCCCCTACATTAGTATAGTGCTCAATGTGTATAATAACCTTAGAACTCTATTTCAATATAGGAAAACATTTAATATGCAAAATTGTCATAATGATATTTAAACATAGAAGACGAGTATTACTCAATACCAGCATGTCCGACTGTTTGATCTTAGCAGATCGGAGGCAGAGTTGCTAAGGAACCTAAATAAACTTATATAATAATTTCATGGGGTTGCCACAATGTGTTACTTCATTGAAACTGTATAAAACATACCTAGTATAACTCCTGAAGAATGAATAGAAATAATAGAACTCACCCATATTGCAGACTGGAATTCGTGCAAATAATGAATGTGGAGGAGTCCTTAAGTTGGTTTCTGTCAAATTTAAGTCCCTCATCTCTAGAATTTCGTCACTGGTAGTAGATTCGTATAAAAAACTTTGATTGATTGATTAAATTGATCTCTGATGGTAGCTACCATTTAAAGAGAAATGATTCCTCAAACCCATATGGGTCATTTTCCCAGAAAGGGCGAATCGTTGTCCAGAGAAGATTCCGAATGCACATTTATGATTGGGTGTCAAAAAAAAATCTCCATAAACTATCAACTTTGTTCTACTTCGGGCAATCAATAAAATATGCACTTATTCACGCTAAAATATAGAAATTAAAGTTTAAACTGCTAAATGTCCAGTAATCTGCCATGTCCGGACCCCTAGGTAGTCAACTTTGCTTGAACACTGTGACTCACCTATGAAAGCAGCAGCCTGAATTTGTAGTGATTCTTTATTGCATATACCTGGACATGAAAAAATGGTTTTGAAAAATGGTTGAAAAATGAAAAATTGGTTTCAGAAGCAAATAAAGCGAGCAGGAGGATAAAATGTGCTTGTCCGGAGGTTTTTGTCTTTAATCTGCCTTTTTTGTGTTTTCGTATTTTGGCAGCTTTTTATCGTTTCCCGCGGTTTTACTACCACTGTAAGAGGTGAGGTTAGTCGTTAGGTTATCAAAGAAAGCGGCGGGAAACGTATTCCTTCTGTGTGGATGCGTGCGCAAGTGGAGTCAGTTGCGAAATTGTAGTGTCACAGTCACCGTCTGTCTTTCATCTGCCCTCTGTAAGAACTTGAGTCGAACTTTAAGTTTTCTGAAATCTTGGGATACCGATTGTACCTTTCCAGGAAAATGACCCATATTAGACTTGATTATAATAGGGCCCTTGATACATCACATCACTCCAAGGGATCCCAGTTTCCTCCTCTGCTTGTCAAAGCTTATTTGTCTAAGACTTCAGGTCAAATTGCTGTAAATTTACTTTTATAGACTTGGAAACGTTTGTAGCCGCAAGTTATACCCACTACGCACTGATACAGAACAAAATTGTACCCCTACCTACTTTTTCGCTAAATTTCAAGGAAATTCTGGCTCAACAAGTTGAGCACCATCGCCAACTAGGTTCAACTGAGAATGATACTGAAAACAGGGTGAAAATATTTGTGTTAGTACCGACTGATGACACTAGATGTCTTGAAACTCAAGAATGATTATAGGCGAAGAGAAGTGCCGAACTGGTGAGTCAACTTCAAAGGAGAGATTCGCAATGCCTCTGGGAGTCCTAGAATGGGAATGAACGAAATTTGTGCGATTGTCGAACTAATGAAAGGGTCATCTCCCTCCCATTTTTTCATCACTCCTCTCTCGTTCGTCCTCTATGACATTGTTTATCCCAGAGTTTTCTCGCCTTTTCGTTATTAAATGTGAGCCGGTTGTGCTAATAATTTTGAATACAACTATTTGACACAGTCCGCTAATCTATCGTTTTCATTGAACTAAACCAGTGACCATTTATCAATCATTCGTGGTCCTTTGAGCCAGATTAACATGCCAGATACTGACTTCCCTGTTTGTTGCGAACAATATTGAGAGTAATCATCCATTATGCTTCTTGTATCATCTCCAAAGATTCCTCTTCTGTTTCCCTCATTGCCGGTGATGTATTTTTTATTTCAGGGAAGGGGACAAACTCGTCAAGCTCCATGTCGCCAATATTCCAAATAGCATGTCCCAGGTGAGCTCTAAATGAATGCAATTTCCTAGTTACGTCGATTATTGAATTTGTTGTGATCAGCTCCCTCTTCGCATTTCCGTCCATTCACTTCCTTAACTCGGTGGTGGCTCCGACTCAGAAGTGTAAATATAATTTAGTCGGAACTAGGGACGGCACGATACTCCAAAGTATCGATACTTCTTTCGATACGATATTTCTCAGGAAGTATCGATACTCGATTTTTTTTCGATACCGATATTATTAGATATCGATACTTCGATAATATCGGCTCAAAGTATCGATACTATCGATACTTCAAATTAACCCACAAATGATTTCGCAAACCAAATAAAAACTCCATTAAACAATAATTATAAATATTAACATTATGAATATACTATTAAAAGTCAATGGTAATTTATTTAAAATGTTATGAAAGTCAATAATTTAAAATTTAATAAGAATGAATGATCATTTCATTTTATGTTTTTGACATTTTATGTCTTTACTATGGCACATGAATGAAAAATCGTCACGCGGGGAGCGTTACGCGGAAATTTCTGATGATTTTCACGTACAACCAATCGTTCCTAGGGAAAACCCCACCGTTTTCCAATTCTTATTCCCAAGAATTCTCCGTTCAATGAAATGATTTTTTCATCCACTACAAATGGAAAGGATCAAGTAATGAACCAGTTACATTACAAATTAATAATATTTATTATCGTATCATGAAAACAAAAATTTGGCATGAAGTGAATTTTGACTTGAATTTTAAAAAAGTAAATAAAAAAAATTTCTGAACCGGAAGATAAAACAATGGTCACAAGGAACTCGAACTGTCCAAGAAACCCAGAGAAATGAAAACTCATGGACCTAGTATCCTAGGTCCATGTGAAAACGGCAAAAAAATGCGAGGTTACAGGGTTACTGTGGAAAGTTTTTGAATATCTATGAAGGATATTAGAAGCGATATATCGTTTCGATCGACACTATTCTGAGTATTTCAGTGGCAGATATAGTATGGTATCTATATCAGTACTTGAAATTTGTTTTTTTTTTTACTATTCCACTTCGGCAAAAATATCGATAATGTCGTCAAGAAAGTATCGATACCTCCGATGTTTCAGGCAAAAGTATCGATACCAATATATCGGTATGAGTTTTTTTTCATCAAAAGTATCGATACAAATATCGGTATCGATACCAAAAAAGTATGAAAAAGTACTCCGATATATCGGTGGTGTCGTGCCGTCCCTAGTCGGAACAATAGGAGATCGATCCCCGGTCGAGGGAAGTTAATGGACAGAAATGCGAAGAGGTAGCTGATCTCAACAAATTCATATTCTCCTGATTCATGCAAACGTAAGAACAACTTTTGCTATTCTGAATAGTTCAAGTTATGATACCAGCCTTGATACCTATTGCGTTTTGCTCAATTATCCATCAGTGATACTTGCCTATTATTAAACTTTTGATCTGAAAGTGAATCAGCGGAGGCCTGATATTGCTCCTGCTTTGGTTCGGAACAAGAGGTTGAATTTAAATTTGGGGAAATTTTGAATGTTGACGTCATTGTCGCACTGAAAAAAGTCACAGTGAGTATGAAGCTACGTCCTTGCGCCGCTGAAAGATAGTAACAAATTGCGAAGGTTGTCTATAATGCAAGGATAAACAATAGGTGCATGTTGTCTTTATAATTAGTTGAAGTCTTGAGGGCCCCATTCACGTGTATGCCCTGAGTCGCCGCCGCATCCCTAGCCGCCGTCAAAGGGGAAAACTACCCGTGAATGGTTAACAAAATCTTGAGGTCTGGCGGTCGTCCACTGCTCAGCAGGTAATCGAACATGCTCGAAAACTGCGGCCAGGTTAATCCTCGGCAGCCCTGTGAATGGTTGAAGTGAGGCCGACGCCCAGTCGCACCCCCACCAGTACAGTATTTAGCTCTGCCGTTTTCCTCACTTCTAGTCATCTTTTGAACTCGGTGGTTGGTAGCAGGTCCGCCATTCGGCGGAGTCAGTCAGTTTTGGTAGCCAGGTGAATGGACTACTGCGGTGGCTTCAGGGAGTACCTGGAGGGACGCGGCGGCGACTCCGGGCATACGCATACACGTGAATGGGGCCCTTTATGTCGTACGCCACTACAAAACTAATGGTTTACTTTTATCGCCTGTAGAGAGCAGTGGAGAACATCTTCACCCTGTACGGGGACACAGTTAGTGTCTTTATTTCCTCCTGTTCCGGACCTACAAACTGGGGATTCGTTGAATACAAAAAACTCGAGTAAGTATAACCCGATTGATACCTAGATTTACTTAATATCGTCTGGGAGGTTTCTACAATCACAATTGGTTTTGTGGTGGAGGATGTATTTTACCTTAGTCGTTATTATCCAAAACCCGAATTTGATTTGACGATTTTGACGTTGAGTGCTGACTTTGAACTCACTGCACTTCCTTCAGTTTTTGCTCTCCAATTTTGACCAAATTGGATGGACTTGAGCGCTGAAAAATAATAAATTGCTCAGTTTTAAATTGTACGTACCTAGATTGGTTTATAGTTATTGGGCTAAACTAAATTTGAGTGGACTGTGATGATTATGGTTATAGGTAAAGATTTCACACAACACAAGAAGAAGGGAAAATTAGGTTGTAAAATGTTGTGTGATGGGCCGCTGGCCTAGATCGCTCAAAACCGACCTGAACAAAAGGGTATATAGGGCTGATATGAGAATTGTCTGTGCAAGGTAGTAGAGGTAGGTAATACGGGATTACGATGAGAAATAACTCCACTCCCCGATGGTGTCTGCAGACGGTACTTACCCCGGCCGGGGTGTGAAACGACGAGAAGTTCAGCAAAGCAGAAGGGTGCAGAAAAAGGAGCACACAGACAATGCGTGGGAGACCTAAAGCTCGTGGTTTCTCCGTGCATTAGAGAGTTCCTAGTAGGGTCGATCCGGCGCGCTGGAACCGGATCGTCCGCCATGTTTTCAATATGGCGCGCCGGATTGCCTCCTAGTGACGTATTCGACCGTAACAATACGGCGCCGTATCGGATACGGCGTGTTCTTATCACAATCCGGCGCTGGATTGAGAGCATGGAAGAAGTAAATCTTCCATGTTGAGAGTGTGTGTATAATACGTCACGCCGTATCAAAAACCACTAGGAACTCTATTATTTCGCGGATTTACGCGGTCAAGATGTTATGGTTAAAGGTGGGGTAATTTAACCACATTTTCCAAAACTGAGATTAATAAATTATTTGCGGGGTTACAATTATAGAGGCGGTTTAACGGAGCATAGACGTGGCAGCTACGGCGACTGAGATTGGACTGGTGCTTCAGTGAGCGGGAGGGGTTCAGCAAGGATCAGCCTGAATGTACATGAGACCAATAGTTAGTCTATGGTCTATTATCTATGAGTCCGATGTTCTATTTCTAGCCTATTAGGCCAAAATATAGATACTTTACTTTTACTTTTGAAGGGGTTGCCACTGACTGCCTGACGCCAAGAGCCTCGATCATGCACATGACTGAACCTCTACGTGTCACGCGTGGCCTCTCTTCCTACGGCGAGCCTTTTTAGGCCATCTGATTTCCAGCATCCTTCTGAGATGACCTGAGAGTCTTCTTATCGATCCAGTCAACAATTGGCTCTGGTTGAACGACCATTTCACGTATGGTCTCAATTCGGTTTCACTTAAGGCTAAATGTCCCGACTTTAGTTGTGAAATCTGCCACCACGTGGCAGCACCAAAATGAAGAAAATTTCGTTTACTCCTCAGTTGAGAACGGATCGAGATATTTTAGTTCTGCAAACGGATTTCTTTTCAAGATCACCGTAGAATTCCGGGTAATTGGTTTAGAAAGTGTGCAAAAATTTTTTGCACACAGTTCCAGCAAAAATTTGTTCAAATTTCGAACATTTTCAAAAAGTGGCCTTATAGCCACTTGCAGAACCTTCATCAGAATAAAAATCCGTTTGCAGAATTTTTCTAACTTGATCATAGCCGTCGGATTCTCGTTTTTACGATATGGAGCGATGGCGAGGGGGCGATCATGGGCTGGGGGGGAGGGCGGCGATCAAACGCCCCGCCACCCGCCCGACCTTCACATTCATGTTTTGCTAGTAGGTACGCACCCTTTGGTCTCTATTCCTTTTCCTGGCCTGGCCTGGTAGCTACCATCAACCTTCCCATTTCCAACTTCTCTGTCTTGAGGTTGATCGAATTGGGCGAAATTTCCATAAAAAGCAAGACATAGACAAATAACTTATGAGAAAGATTCTGATAATGGTTAGGTATCATAATTATGGTAGCATGTTATACATATTATTGATTGATACTGGGGCGATGATTTTCATAGGTGATAGTCTACACGTCAACCCGCATAATACCCCCCAACAATTTTCATCGAAATTGGACATTAACTTCGTATAGTTTCGGGTGTTACAAGGATTTCATGACAGACAGGCAGACACGGAACCAAAATTGTTCAGGAAGGTCTAAAACATAAAACTTGAGTAGGAATCCAAACCAAATGAGGTATTTTGCTTCCTCACTACCGAAGGTAGGGAAGCTTTGTATTCGTGAAAGAAGTGAAAAAAAAAATGTCCTCCAAAATCAAAATTTCCACTTGCTTTTTGCGTTTTAGAGCTTCCCGAACAATTTTGGTTCCGTGTCTGTCTGTCTGTCTGTCTGTCGGTCTGTCTGTGGTCAATCCTTGTCCCGGGCAAAACTATACTAACCTGTGGTCCGATTTTGATGAAATTTTCAGGGATTGTGCGGGTTAGATCCTAGACGGTCCCCTATCAATTTCTGCACCTTCGGACCAATAGGAGCGAGTGCGCATGCGCAAACGTGAATTTCCTGGAACCTCGGTTTCTCGGTTTCAAATGAACCGATTTTGCTCAAATTTGGAGGTTAGTAAGGGACTAACTTCTAAGAGACACCCTATAAGTTTCAATCAAATTGGTCAAGCAATAGCCGGTGCGCATGCGCGAACTTTAAATTTATTGTTACAACCAAAACTCCGCAACTATTCAACCAATTTCGATGAAATTTTCAGGGATTGTGTGGGTTAGGTCCTAGACGGTAGACCGCTAAATAAAGAATCATAATTTTTTCGCCAACTGATTCCATACGTCCATGTTACAATGAGTGAGGAAGCTATACTGCCCACCCAACTTGGCAGACGTTTTTTTAAACGTTGAAAGGGGAGTACAATAGTAGCGGAAGTATTGTTTTAACTTTTCAAGGATGAAGAAAAAAATATCTCCAAAATCAAAATTTTCACTCGCGTTCTACAACTACAACTTCCTGAACAATTTTGGTTCCGTGTCTGTCTGTCTTTGAATCTGTCGTGAAATCCTTGTATTGGACAAAACTATAAGAAGTTATTGTCCGATTTCGATGAAATTTTCAGGAATTGTGACTGCGCAAGCGAAAACGTGAATTCCTTGTAACAATCATAACTTCTTCATTCCCCATCTGATTTCGATGACATTTTCAGGGATTATGGAGATTGGGGTGTAGATGGTCTACTAAAATCACGGCCTCCAAATTGACAATAGCATCTGCGCATGCGCAAACATTAAATCCTTGAAACAGCCATAATTTCTACATATATCATACGAATTAGACGATATTTGTCAGGATTGTTCACATTGGCATGTAGATAGTCCCCGGACACCGGAAAATCATGACACCGGAACTGATAGTAGCACTTCGCAGATTTTTTCCGTTGATTCTGTCCTCCTTTACCCCAGATTAATCGCATATGGACGCCCAATTCTTACTGTGAGACGTCCTAAAAAACGATGTAGTGATCACTGCACAATCACGGAATATTGAAGGGTAAAATCACCTACGCCGTGCCCAAGCAGCAACCTATAGTATTCGAACGTCAACAGTGCCCGATGTTACCGGGATTGCTAGCGAATGAGAAAGATGTGCGACCTTGAACTCTTCTCGAACTTTTTGAGTAATCCGAAAAGGTAAACACGTAGGGTTGCCATCTGTATGGTAATTTCCTTGTAAGGCCACAGCACTATTCCTAGTTCTAGGGTATTTACAGTGCACTAACGGTAATTTTGGGACAGTCATGTTTGTAATTTGCGTTATAATTACATGAAATCAAAAATGACATTAAAAACAGAGAAAATTTATAATTTAACTCACAGAAGAGAGAATTCGAGAATAAAAATTCAGACACGGGGGATTTTAGTTTCAATTATTTAGATTTATTTTGATATTATTTCAAAGATATTTGAATTTTTGGTAAATAATGAACAGGTGTTATCACCTTTTTCACCACTATTGCAGAGTGAATTACCTACTAATTATTTTTTCATCGTCGTTAGCTGTTCACAAAATTTGGAAATCAACGTCAAACGTCAAGAATTAGCTCCTCAAACCATCTATTGCTAGTGCAACTAGAACGGTGTGAGATGACTTTTGCAACTAGATTTTGTACAACAAAACTTGAACAACTAAGTAGGTACCTACCTAGTCCATGTACAGTGAACTGAAATTACCACAATTTCTGAACCAACAATTCAGTAGGTAGTTATCTAAAAAAGCAACATCTAAATCAAATTAATGCAAAATCTTTCTCATAAGTTATTTGTCTATGTGTCTTGCTTTTTATGGAAATTTCGCCCAATTCGATCAACCTCAAGACAGAGAAGTTGGAAATGGGAAGGTTGATGGTAGCTACCTATTAGGAGGCCAGGAAAAGGAATAGAGACCAAAGGGTGCGTACTAGCAAAACATGAATGTGAAGGTCGGGCGGGCGGCGGGGCGTTTGATCGCCGCCCTCCCCCCCAGCCCATGATCGCCCCCCTCGCCCCCGCCCATATCGTAAAAACGCGAATCCGACGGCTATGATCAAGTTAGAAAAATTCTGCAAACGGATTCGTATTCTGATGAAGGTTCTGCAAGTGGCTATAAGGCCACTTTTTGAAAATGTTCAAAATTTGAACAAATTTTTGCTGGAACTCTGTGCAAAAAATTTTTGCACACTTTCTAAACCAATTACCCGTAATTTTACGGTGATCTTGAAAAGAAATCCGTCTGCAGAACTAAAATATCTCGATCCGTTCTCAACTGAGGAGTAAACGAAATTTGGCCCCGATGGTGCTGCCATCTCTTATTTCAGAATCACACTAAAACATCGTGACATTTAGCCTTAAACCTGGATTTCCTGTAGCTTCGCCTGAGCCTATCCATTTCCACTGAAAAGAGTTTCCCTTCTGAACCATACGTTAAAACCTTTTCCATCAGAGCATTTACAATCAGCTTTTTGGTGTGGAGATCGACTTCCTGACTCCACAGAACCCCATGAGAGACCTCATCACGATTCTGGCCAGCTGGATACGCCTATCCACATTCCTCTGACAAGTCCCCGATGACTCCATTATGGACTCCATTATGGACAAATACTTGAAATGGCCCACTGATTTGACAAATCCCAATCCAGGGACTAAGATGTCCTGACCGTTGCCTCTGACCACCAAGTACTCGGTCCTATGGGAATTGATCCTCAAGCAAGCTGCTTCAAATGCTTCATGAAGTTTCAGCAACATATACACTGCATCATGACGATCCTGAGCCATAATCACCTGACCGTCAGCAAACAGGAACGAATGAACCACCTGATCGCCAAGCGGGACCCCCATCCCATGGCAGGACGCGTTCCATTGCCGCAGCACGTCCTCCAAATAAACTTCAAATAAGGTCGGCGACATTTATACGTAGATCTGAATGAGAAATACAACATTAGTACAAAAGTGAACATTCTGTTGATGTCAGATTGCTCCGCCTATCTGCATAAGGCGTCTGTTGCGGGTTAGTATCCGCACTCTCCTCTCAGTCTGTTGTTATTAGCTTCCAGTGAATGAACCGTCGCCCGTGTCTCGTAATTTTCTGTCTATCAAATTATTATTTTCGCCTAATTATCTGCTCTTTAGGCTATGGGCCCAGCACAGTTCCCAATGTATAATTCTGTATTGTAATTATCTGATTTCGTTTCAGAGAGGCTCAAAACGCCATAGTAAACTTGGACAGAAAACCTCCTCACAATTTGACCGTTAAGTTCGCTAAGGAGAAAGAGCCAAGAGAGACAAATCCTCAGGACATCAACACGCCTTTGTAAGTTCCCTCTCGTGAATTTTGATTATGATTTTTGGATGGAACTCCTCATTAATTGGGGTTTAATTTGTTCTTCTTTGTCTTTTTCTCCTGATAAGTATGTTATTTTGACATTTGCGCCTCGATTGAAACAACGTACTCGTAGGTACAACAAACCCTTAAAAAATTTCCTATAAGTTTCATGGGAATATATCAGGATGGAAAAGGGTAGGAAAGGAAGATATACTCGGTCTGTCACAGAAGTATCGAGACATTTTATCACAGACCAAACGTACTGTTACTGTCAACCAATCACATGACCGTTATAATGTTAGTGACTTAACCTGGATATCAATATTCTTCAAAATAGCCCCTTGGGCGTCAATACACTGTTGGTGGGGTTTCTTAGAAGGCCACCTGGAGGATGGAACTCCCTTAAGGTAGTTCGGTTTTCACCCCAACCAACGTCTCCAAATGGTTGCGGGGAACAAAAATAAGATTCCTTTTGTGATTACAAAGGAGTTATCCATTGTGAATTCGTTACTGAAGGATCCAAGTCAACAAAGATTTTTACATGTCGTCGTTAATCAATAGTGCCTGATCTGTGATATTTTTTGTCTTCGTGTTTTTTTGTTATATTTAAAAATTAATTATTAGTGGTGTGAATGTATTTATCGAATGAATGAGTGTATTGGTGGGTTCTCCTCTCCTGTTGGTCGGTGGTCGCCCTATTGGTCCTGGGGGCGGCTCTATTGCTCTCTTTTCCCTGTTGGGAATGGGATCTGTGGGGATGTCCTGTGTTGGGGGTGGCTGGTCACTCAGCCGCTGGCTGGTGGCAGCCGTTCCCCTCATGGGTATCCTTACGCAGGGAGCTGTCATGGTGGGTGGGGCCTGGGGTCGGTCGGGTGGTGGTGGGTGGGTGGGGGGGGGGGGCTCTTGCCTGCGCTCCCTTCACCCACTTGTGATCGGCACTGCTCTTATTGAACTTGAGATTTGTAATTGTATTGACGTTTGTACTGCCTATTTTTAGGATTTGCAAATAAAAACTTTCGAATTAGAATTCAAACGGTTGTTCTAAAGGATTCACCGCGTTCGAAAAGAGATTGCCAACACCCGGATTTTGCATCATGACAATGCACCTCCACAATCAGCTCTCTTCCAGGAGTTCGTCGATAATATCGCATATTATGCAAGGCGTGTCGACGCTGCCACAACCGCCATACAGTCCCGACTTAGCATAACCGGACTTCTTTTGTAGGTTCGTTTGGAGAAGCAGTCCTGAACGGTTCGGAAGGGTTTGGAGGAGCCCGGAAGAGTCCATTTGCCTCTGTCCCCTCCCCTTTTCAGTTCCGGTTTGTCTCTGAACTGGTTCGGGACTGCTTCTCCGAACAGACCATTTGTTCCATTGCATTAAGCAAAGACTGAAGGGACGCCATTTTGAGACGATGGATGAGGTAAAACTCCTATGACGCAGTACCTTAAAGTGGTTCCTTTTTTTGTCCTCCAGGGTGCCTTCCAAGAGTGGAAGACGCTACCAAAGCTGTATTGAATCCCAAGGGGTGATTTTTCAATAATATTAAGTGTTAGTCAAGTAATTTTATAATCAATAAATAGTCTTGAAAATGATTTCTCTAGATACTTTTACGGCAGACCTATCTACCAAACTTGGCTTTAAAACCTCTAATAGGTGAGAAACAAAATGTGTGCTCGTGAGGCTCAATGTTGAATTAATGATGATTTCTCGCGTCTGCTAGTTGGTTATGATTGAGGGTTTTTTAAATTCTGCATGGCATCACGTAGTGTCTCAAATTCAATCGAAGGTAGTAATTTTATCGATTGAAAAGACATAATGTATAACTAAGCCCCCTTTTGAAGACTATTCACCTTCAAAAATTCTTAGTGTGAGGCTTATATTAAGTAAATGTAAATTAAGCAGATTTTGACTTGAATTTCAGCTGTAAGGTCGACACCAGCAACAGAGGTCGAAAGACGCTACCTTTGCAAGGAGGGGACCCGAGGAAGATTCAACCGAGAGCTAATAACTATAATGGCCGCAATGCAGTTGAATCTAATGGTTACCACAATGGCCAGTTTTCCAATTACAACGCAACTCATCAGGTCGAAGTGAACAACATAGTGTCGGAAAAGCTGACGACGACCTCTGGAAACGGAATGGTGGTGCGGGGAGGTAGAGCGTACAACCCACCTCGCACTCCTCCTAAACCCGAACCTAAAGCACCAGATACATCTATTACCGTGTAAGTATTGTTTTATTTAAAATCGTAGAAACTTGCTTGTTAAACAAGCATCATCAGTGATGACAAGCTACCAATTCCTCAATTTTCACGTTGTATAGTTGAAGGTTTCAGGACTCTGCATTGATCCCTAGAACATGATATTAAAGGGGTCTCAGTGAGGGTCTTTCCCCTTTTCTCTGGCAATTATTGTTCGGTTTGATGACTCCAGCAGCAATCATCAAGTTTTTCAATTCCCTTAAGTAATAATGCGCTTATGAATTTCAAAAATCCTTGAAAATTTCAAATTTAGGGACAATTTGTTACTCATATTTTACTTTTGAAATTGAACAAGTGCATAGGTGTAGAGTTTATAAAAGTAAGAATGCCACTAGAAACAGGGAAATTGTATGATTATTTCCTGAGAAAGATGGAGAAAAACTGTTGGGAAGCCTGAAGGATGGGGCGGGGGTGGGGGGTGGGGGTGGGAATGTTGTTCCTTCTGAAAGTGAAGGGGGGCGCCGGTTCCTAAGAGATTAGACTAACCCGGAACGGGGAAGACCCCTTAATTTACTTGATCATGTCCTAAGGAACTTCTTCGTTGTGACATGGCCAAATGTAACTCGCCTGCATGGGTTACATCCTATCATAGGATTCCATCAGTAGTATGCGAGCATTCCCTTCCATTAAATCCTTCTCTCATGTTGTCTTACACACATTTTGCCCAAGTGACTTTGAATTTGATGTTCAGGGCTATAAATGATCAAAAACTACAAAATGTACGCATATTCCGATGGAATGGTCAATGCTCTATGGTTAATGATAACTAACATTTGCACCTGAGGACACATCTTGGTATTACAAATTTAGAGCGATTCCAACATAGCCTATATCCTAATAGCTATATCCTAAGCTTTAGTCAACAGCTCTAGGGATGTGCACGATATTGTTCCTCGAATATTGTTGGTGCTGTGAGCGCTTTTCAGTCTGAACGACTAATGTAGGTGTTAACTTTGTCTTTAGTACGTAATCAAATTGAACGTGTCTTTAGAATTTTTTCTTGCACTAGCAAGACAACGTTGAAATTTCCCTTTGCTCGCATCAATACAGGGAATACTAGCTCACTTGGGTCCAAGAAAGAGTTAGAAGTTCACTCTCTCAGGGTAAAATTCCCATTAAGGGGGTCTTAGTCTCGTTTTTAGTATTTCGCGAGATTGTAGGCGCGAAAACTTCAAAAATTGTTCCTAAATTTGACATTTTTTAAGGATTTTAGAAATTTGTTAGTGCACGGCCCTAGGGAATTGAATCAAAATGGAACAACAATTGCCAAAGAAAAATGGGAAAAATCTCCTGAATAAACTGTTTTTATCATATTTACCTGGCAATTGTTGTTCGATTTTGAAGATTCCAGCGGCAATATTTCAGTTTTTCAATTCTCTAGGGCCGTGCACTAATGAATCTCTAAAATCCTTTGAAGTTTCCAATTTAAGTAAAACTTTTTACGTATTTGCCCCTTCAATTTTGTGAAATACTGACCCAGAACGAAGAACGAACGGCGACCGACTGAGACCCCCTTAACTGACCAAGTGATGGAAAATCCAAATGACCGGGAACTCCCCTAATAAACTGATGGAGGAATTACTGAGGTTTGGTACTTTGAAGTCAAGACCGTTACAGGCTTGGTACCTCCAAACTTGGCTCCGCTGCCTTAGTGCTCTGGAGGCTTTTATTTCTTCTTTTTTTTACCCGTGTGGACTGTCTAGAGCTGGCCATCCACTAGGTCGACAGCGCGGCGCGGCGCCAAAAAAAATTTCTAGAAATATAATGGGAAATGAATGGCAGCCCGTCCACTGGGTCGACAGCGTGGCGCGGGTCGAAAATTTTTCGCAATCTGCTGCTCTCCAGACTTCTGGAGCGCGGCTGCGCGCCGCGCTGTCGACCTAGTGGACGGAGGGTGAAGCGAAAAATTGTCGACCTCTGTCATTTTCGTCAGTGTTCTGCTTTTGTATGCGAGGCTTAAACAATGTGTGAAGCTCCGAAAACTTCCCCCTCGACATTCTAAAATACTTTATAAATTTTTGCTCGTCTCTTAGCAAATCTTGGAACATGTGGTTGTGCTCCTCCAGGTCCATCCTCTTAGCGTTTATTGGATGGACCCAACATCTTCTCCTTTTCCCACCGATTTGGTCGTCTTCATCTGCTTCCAAAGCTGCAACTAAAACGAACATTTCTTTGTTGTCCGATGAAAACATAATATCTATGCCCGACATTTTCCTGAGAAGGCACCATCATTCGATTCAGAACTGGCAAAATGGTGTGTCGAAAAATTTTATCCGCTCCAGTGGACGGAGCTCAAGAATTTCGCGTTGCGCCGCACTGTCGACCTAGTGGACGGCCAGCTTTATTCTGTTATGTTTTGTTTTATTACATTTTGTGTAATTTACTATAATTATATAGTCTATACACTTAGTGTGCAATGACGATTGAAAACATTCATTCAGGTTTGATCAGTTGCTCTTTGCCACTAGACAAGCAAATAATAGAGAGTTTTTGCCCACCACTAATGGGACCTGTGGAACCTCCTCACAAAGTGTGGTGTCCTTGGAGAGACTGACCTTATCTGTAGTCAACATCTGGGGACAATAAAAGCGTTCTCCTGTGAGTCCCCCTTCACAAACCCCCCCCCCCCCCCCCGGGCCATAGCAAAACGCCTCTTTCAACTGGGTAGCATCTTCGTTGCTCGCGCTAATCTCTCCTAACAGCGCCCATCACATGCTAGATGCTACGCATTCTATTCCTCTTGTTCCTCAGGCTCGCCAGTTTTGGCAATAGTAGTTGTATCGAATCTGATCAAGATCCCGTGGAACATCTCCTTTGGTTACGTGGTCTCCCAGTTACTAACCAAATGATGGAGATTCCAAATGTTAAGGAATCGCTTCATTCCCTTCCTTGTAATATTTTCTATTTACTTCAATATAAACCACTTCGAAGAAGTGTCTTGAACTTGTAAACTCGAGTTCTAACCTTTTGCAGTACCTACACGTAACTCGATGTCAACTTGATTGTATTTTGTGACAGAAATGTAACACGCGTGCTCTCAGGTAACTTTATGCCTCCAATTTCTACGAGGCAATGATCAGCCTAAAAATTAACTTTACTTAAGATTCATTATTATTTATTTGTTACTGTCATAGATTAATCTATTTTTTTACAAGCTCTTATCTGTAATCAGATCAAAAAGCTCCTCTTATCAAAGTTAAATTTGATCCACTTCCCGGTTTCCGATTGAGCTGCAACGCAATATTATTATACCAGAGCTGATTATTAACAAATATTATCTTGTTTTTTTAAACGATCGCTTTTTTAATTGTTCGGTAGGCTTTCCTACTACATGATGATAGCTATTTCAATTTTGTTTCTTTTGAATTGAATCTCATTTGTGTTTTTCAGGGAAAAGTTCAAGAATCCAGCACATCCTGAGGAGGTAAAGATAAAAATTAGAAATTATATTATAAAAAAGATATTTTTTACTAAAAAAGAGGTAAGTTTATTACATCACGTTTATCACCTATTTAGTTTTTTAATCAAATATTTACTTTGATTGTAGTATTTTTAATATACTTGTTTTGACTGCATGCGCAGTTCTTGTTCCTTCGTACAAATCTGTTTGCTCATCAACGAGCTAGTGGACATCAGTTTGCAGCAAAGTCTCTAATGTCTATATTCTGTCCTACAAATTTGGATCAAATATGGGTTGGAAGTTTTTTCCAAAATATAAGATTTATGAAGGCTAACGTTGCAATCTGGATTTGAAAATAATACTTATATCACCCGCATTCCCTGCCTTTCTGGGGTGGAGAGCAGTCGTAGAATCAGCGATTGACTCTAGTAGTTGGTCGCTCTGTGGAATCATTTCTATAATACTTTTCTATTTCTCGTATAATGATAGCAGTTTCAAATTCGTCAACATTGTTTGCTCTTGTCAGTTGTACTTTTTGTACTGTGAAAATATTCTAATCGGGAACTGCAATCATTCATGCAAAATTTCCATAATTCTGTGTTTTCCGTTTCAGCGTTTTCTGAGGAGATTAATTATTGAGTCCTGCCTGACTTTGATCAATTAGCATCAACCGCTCGTTTCATGTGCATTTTAACCCTTTAGGACTCGCGCTCTGTGCTGTGATACGATGACTCGGGGGGGGGGGGGGGGGGTCTGAGCGCCGCTTCAGTTTTTAGCGAATTTTCAAGGAAAATGAAGCTATTGCAATGGCCTCAAAATTTTTAGAATGGACTTTTTCAAAAAAAAAAAAAAAATTCACTGAAATCCGTTTTGAAACTCTCTGAAACAATCCCTGAAGATTTTCCAAAATTATGTATGTGTTGTGTGTGTGTGTCATTCCGCACAATAACTTGGAGTAATTATTTAGAAAGATTTTTCTAAGTTTTCGCCAAAATGTTCGTTAGCCAGAAATTTTGGACAATCCAAATTTCAAAATTTCGTGGAGACGAGTAGAACATGAATATGGACTCCTAACATCTTCAAAGCATACTCAGTGCATACAGTATGTTGGTATGGTATACTGAAAATCGAAAAAAAACCAACAATAGCCGTGTAGGTACTGTATGAGTTTGTGGAGACGGGAAGAACGTGAATATGGACTCTTAACATCTTCAAAGCATACCCATTGCATACAGTATGTAGGTATGGTACACTGAAAATCGAAAGAACCAATAATCATGTTTAAAAAAAACGTTCTAAAAGAAATAATTTCTTTTATTATTTATTATTTATTATTTATTATTATTATTTTATTATTTATGCAATTATTGCAACACCACTGTTCCTTTTCTTAACCACACCTTCAACTGAAGATTTCTTTGAAAATTCGCTTATTAATTCATGCTGCATGAATGGACTTTTTTCATCTTTAACCCTATTTCTCACTTCCAGAGCCATAATTATTCGATAACTAATATTTCTAACTAGATAACGTTAAGTAAACATAAATAAGAGGGGGGAATTGAAAAGAAAGAAAGAGATATAAACATTTATTGAACATTTTGGGAGAAAAAAGTTGGACAAAGACTCCAGTAGTTGTCGAAACATGAGGGATTTGCCAAAAGTTCAAATTGATTAAAAGACAAAGGGTTTTTTTGGTGCGTGCGTGAGAGGCTTTAATGAATAACAATGTTCAAAGTTCACACGCATTCCAACGAAACAGCGGCTCTCATACCCCCCTCCGAGTCCTGGTTATAATTATATAATTGAAAAGTACCAAATTCTGGAAGGAAAGAAATGGCGTATTTCGGTGGGTCGGAAATTCGGATTTTTGGTTTTCGGAACCCCAAATCTTCAGTTTTTGACGTACCTTGAAACGTAAAACATCAAATTTTGAGGGGGGTTATACTTTTTTTTCTTGCTCGATTCCAAAGGCTTATTATTGAAAATAGTAAACCAAAATTAAATAAAGTGATCACACATTTGAAAAAAAAGCGGGCCTCCATGAACGCACACACGCTACGCATTTGGGTGTGTGTGCGTAGTATTTTTGTAGTATCCAAGGCCACGAGGCGTTCGAGACTGCACAGGATTAGTGGAATGTCTAGATCCAAGGTCAGCAAGTTAACACGTCACAACAAGTTACTACGTCACATCATTCAAATCTTCAACTTTCATTAGCTTCCCTAATTTCTTCTAAACATTTTCTCGATGAACAGACCCAATTACTGTCATTCCTGACCCATGCTCTTTTGAAAAAAAAAAAAAAAAAATTTAAATTGCCTGAAATACCCCTTTGCAATTTTGTGATAACTAATTTCTTCCAAACGCCACTTATCATCAGCTTTCTTGTATTTTAGTCAAATACCTTTGAGAGTGTTTTGATCAACGAAATTTTAGAGTTCGAGGATGGAGAAAGTAGTGTGGACCCTCGTACTGTTTTGTTCAAATTAACGCAATCCCTTGCAATTCTACGATTTCCTCGTTCTAATAAAATCGTTTTTCAGGTCAATCCGCCTGAAGTTACTTGCCCTTTCAAACAGGGAAATTGTACAAATTGCCAAGCTATTTCCGCTACTGTTTGCCACGTGTGCAAAGCTTGGTTTTGCAGTTATACCTGCATGGAGAATGATTGGGGAAAGCATAAACTTGTTTGCCGACCGTAAGTGTTTGATGTTTGTTTTTCATTACTCTCTTATGCTCCGTCAGATATTTCTGTGTGGGTGGTTGAAAGTGAGCCTTCTACGTCAGGCTGACCCTTCCATGACAGTGTTGCCGCATGCGGGGATATTTTCCTAATCCCGAAAAGAGTGTTTCCCTTCCTGCTCGTTTTGTTCAATTTTCAATAACTTATAATTTTTGTACCATTTGAAACCAAGTTTAAACCTAGTTCTGGCGAATAATTTGATTTAGTAGATTGCAGGGCAGGGACGGCACGATACTCCCAAGCACGGTTACTTTACTAAACGGTAGGTGTCAACGCTAGGGGGGCTCCAGGCCGATGACGTAGTTGGTCCCTTCACCACTCTGGGAGCCTCCCGAATACACACAGAATCAGTTCAAAACAAACGCTTTACGTTACTATTCTGATAATTTCATCAACCATTCCTTCGATAGATTATTATTGAATGCTATTTTCTGTTTGGATGGTGAATTATATCTAGTTAAAAATATAGTTTTTAAGGAGTAGATGGAGAAAAAAAACCTTAAGATCGTGAATATGTATTACTTTCGACCACTTCTTCTTTCAAGTCTTACTCCAAATCATCTACCTACTCATCCCAAGCATCACTATAGACTTTGGTTTATTGTAGAATAAAAGCAATTCATCTTTTTCTCATTCATCTACGGAGAAAAGGACAGATATTATAATGTTACTTTGCTGCAAACGAGTTTCCAAGTTGAAAATGAGAATATTCAAGAATAATGAATGAAATAAAAATATTTAATTACAGATAGGTATGTACATAAATTTTGAAGTTATTTACAATAATAGGTATGTTATTTACAGTTATTTACACTAATAGGTATGTACTTAAATTCTGAAGTTATTTACAATATAGTTTATTATACTACTTTCTTCATTTTCTTGAATTTTTTCCTGTCCTCACTGGCACTCCGTTTTCTTGACTTCAAAAGTTTTTCTTCCTTTCGCAGTTTGTTAATGTTTTTCATTCGGATAAATGTTCGAGTGCGAACAAAGCACGAAACCACGAAATCGTCAATCTCTGGGTTCCTAAGTTTCACGGCTTCAATCAGACAAGAAAATACTCCTGGTTCCTTACAAATAAAATTCCCGTGAAACCTTTGAAAGTCGACTTCCATTTCCTTTACGCACTTCATGAAGTCGTCCGTCGGCATCATTAAAGAGCCTCTTGATATCGTATGTAGCCAGTTGCTACTTGATGGTGATAAATTCCTGGTTTGATTTCCGAATGAATTGGCCTTTGATGGATTTCTGGTGTCCAGGATCTTTCGCACCGTCTTTGTTCGTACAAGTCGCTATGGCACAGCAAACCATTTTTGAACACTTCACTCATTAACGAAATTACAAATGTGACTGAGGGTTCAAGGGCAATGCACATCAGGGCAAGTGTAGGGTTGCAGAGGGGACCAGTGACGTCGCGCCCCTTGGGTTTTCCCCATCCACCCAAAAATTGACAGGTACCGTGTAGTTAAATAACCGTGCTCCCAAGTGTCGATACTCCTTTCAATACGATATTTCTCACGAAGTATCGATACTCGATATCTTTTCGATACCGATATTATTGGATATCGATACTTCGATAATATCGGTTCAAAGTATCGATACTATCGATATTTGAAATTAACCCACCGATTTCGAAAACCAAATAAAAACTCCATTAATCAAGAATTATGGATGTACAGGGTGTCCCCGAAAACGTCCCCCCCCCCCCCCTGCTAAAATCGTCCAGGTAGTGGTAATTTTTTTTTATTTTTAATCTTCATGATTTTTCCCAAGGATCTCAAATATGACCACGGCCCGCATTGTGCACGTGCGCAATCGTGCGCAACGCACACCAACTTCGTTTTTTCAAATTGAAGCGGATTGATCAAACATCAAAAAATCAATCAGCTAGAAATTTAATGTTTTTATTGAGTAGAAAGGTGTTACTTCATGCTCACTACCATATCTACGAATAATGCGTATTTTATATACGAATACCAAGGTTTTCTTCGAAAAATCCACTTTCTAACAGTTAGAACTATTTGAAAGTATCATCATTGGATTAAGCATAGAAAATTTTGTAGGAAATGATACTAAACTCGTCAAGATTGAGGGAGAGACGTTTATTTGCATTCAAACTTGATTTACTCTTCCAATTTCAATTTTAAAAAGAAAAATTGATTGACCGTTAGAAAGCTGACATTTTGGGCATGTTTATGTTTTTCCGAAGAGCGCCTATCGAAATGAGCAGGCGTTCAAAGTGAATACTTCGATAAGAAAAAATTAAATTTCGGGAAAAAATTTATAATTTGCTTTTTAACTTGATTTTACAGAAATGCTTCATTGCTGAAAGATTTTGGTTTTACACTGGGTAACTTGGAAATTTAACGCTTTTTTCAACGATATCCTTACATTTAAATTTACTTGATTAATAACAGGAGTTAAGACAATGAGGAATTTCACCATGTCGGAATTTCCTATTTTTGACCCCAAAATCGGATTCAGCACCTCTAAAAACCTAATTTACGAAGAACTTCCTAATTTACGAATAAACAAAACAGTGTAGAAAATACGAATGTTTAAAAAAACCGGGAAAATGACGTCATGCTGGAATAGTTCATTTATGGCCGCTTGAAGCGCTGAGATCGAGAAATCCATAGTCCCCAAATGCAAAATTTCATGAAACAGTAAAGTTCGAAATCGAAAAACTGAAGAAAAAAATAGAAAAAGCGAGATGGGGAAAATTAGGTTCCCCCTGTTTTTGTTTGATAACTTTTCTCTTAGAAAATACGATTTTGTCGTCCCAATGGGCAACACTGGGAGGGGACGGCGATCCGAACAGCCCAATCAGCGAGCGTTCCCGCTGCACGTCTGTTTTCCCGGTTAGTTTTGAAATTAAAAATTTTGATTGTCTCCCGAAAATAACAGGAGACTTATTTTCCGAAATCAGCCCGATTTTCATCTATCTCACACCATTAACTATTCAGGAAAAATGCAAACAGAAATCTGTGAAATTCCTCATTTTTATGACGTAAGGTCGAAAACGCGAAAAAAAACTTTGAAGTGAAAAAAAGGCATTTTGAGTCGGTTAATAAAACATTGCTAGGAGACATTTTTTGTTGGAAATATTGTGTAGAATCGAACCCTGAAGTTATGCCCATCTTGAGTGTAGACACCCTGTAAGTTATTTGGTTGTTTAACTCAGTAATGGGGAATTTGCCTCAATTTTAGATTCTGAAATTTCAAGTCAAATCCTATAATAGGGCCCTAGAATAACGTTTAACACTAGGAATAACCAAGGGGAAAAAATTACCGTAGGAGAAAATGACTAAACAAGTGAACCTCTGTTACAAAACACCGCGAAAATCGAGGAATATTGTTGACGTCATATGAAAAAAAAAAAAAAACGACGCGAAAACAACTCCGACAGCAGACAGAGCCACACAAAACGATCCAGTGAAATGGCTACTCGAATAATGTGATTCTAATCTTGAAACTAAATAAGAGAAGATGAAGACTAATAATGCTTGATAAACTAGTAGGTAGAATCGTATTGTAAAAAAGTGAGTAATATTGTTTCTTTTGGTCACTTTTGTGTCTGGGTTCTTCCTGCCAGTTCGCGGCGCACTACTCGTAAGCTAAAAGTTCGTGTATGTTCCGCTTCTGTGGTAAGCGCCACAGAACCTCCTTTGAAGTCAGATTGGTAGAATATCCGTTACGTTTCAAACATGGCTGCCTCTTACACATTGCCACCACATTTAAAATTTCCATCTTCCTAAAATTCTCTAAATTTTTTGGATGCGTTTTCGAGCAGCTCACTATGGTTTTATTCCATAAAAATGAACCCTCATTCGAAAAAAAAAAAATGTGAGGCAAATTCCCCATTGGGATCCATCGTTGTATGCAACTTTCCCTACTCTATCCCGCCACATAATTAAATCAAATCTCCCTGAAGTTCGACTTCATGAGAATGTAAGTTATCAATACAGTTTTTGTTAAATGTATTCTATTCTTATTTCAGGAGAACAGTTACTTTCAGACCCGATGGGACGATCGATTATCACGATTCCCAAGACCAAAAGATACCTCCGACTGAACAAAAACACGATGACCAAGTGCGCCCGATAAAACCTGAACGGTGTCCTGGCGTCAGTCCTTCTTTCGAGGACAGCAAACCTCGCGATGTTGATAGAAAATCGGAGATTTCTCAGAGGAAATCTCTCGAAGCTGAGCCAAGCAACAAGGCTGAAGAACCACAAGAAGCCCGTCAAATCAAAAGAGACGACAAACGTTCCAACAGCGTAGTCCGACAAATTGACTACACTCAACACCCGCCAGAACCCCGCGATGACGGGTACGTGCTGACGCAAAATGGCGTGACTACCAACAGGAATGCCAAATTCGAAGCTAATATCCAAAAAAGGGACTTGGAATCCCAGGTGAGTGTCACTCAGATTTGTCAACAGCTTTTTGAGGTATTTATCAGTACAGGGTGTCATAGTAACTACGCTCCCCCCACTTATTTTCTTTAATTGTGTGAGAAAAAAATCAGACAAATGCTATTCTTCATAATTTTTTGCGTAGAATTCAAAAATGACAAAATTGCGCAGCACGCAATTGCGCAATCGTGCGCAACCATGATCAACTTTGTTTTTTTTAAATAGGAACCCCCATTTTTCATTGCATACTCGAATTCTACGTCAAGTTTTATGAACATTTTACTTCGACAACTTTTTTTTTGGACGCGCACAACCCGCTCAGCGAGCGCTCAAAGATGCGCAACCCAGGGATTGCGCCATAGTTGAGATGAAGGTAAACCTCAAGTGTGGCACATCACTTAGCACTGTTTTTCCACGCTAAATCGCGTGGTGGTGTTCCTTTCTTGATTTGATTTGATTTTACCTCATTAACAGCCGAAAAAGTCAATTTTTGAGGAGGAAATCATCGAATTTCCGTGGAATCTTTCCCAAGTATTGTTTCCTTCACAAATTATTTCTCCTCTGACACAATTTTATAAATGTTACAGTTTATTTATACTTCATTGGGTTTGATTCATTACCCTTCAAAAGAAAATCGATGATTTCCACCTCGAAAAGTGACTTTTTCGGCTGTTGATGCGATAGGATGAAATCAAATCAAGAAAGGGACACCACCACGCGATTCAGCGTGGAAAAACACTGCTAAGTGATGTGCCACACTTGAGGTTTACCTTCATCTCAACTTTGGCGCAATCCCTGGGTTGCGCATCTTTGAGCGCTCGCTGAGCGGGTTGTGCGCGTCCAAAAAAAAGTTGTCGAAGTAAAATGTTCATAAAATATGACGTAGAATTCGAATCTGCAATGAAAAATGGGGGTTCCCATTTGAAAAAACAAAGTTGATCATGGTTGCGCACGATTGCGCAATTGCGTGCTGCGCAATTTTGTCATTTTTGAATTCTACGCAAAAAATTATGAAGAATAACGTTTGTCTGATTTTTTTCTCACACATTTAAAGAAAATAAGTGGGGGAGCGTAGTTACTTGGACACCCTGTGTATCACGTTCTTTGTGAAAACAACCATTGGTTTTTAAAATTGGCAATTCAATAATGAGGAATTTCACCGAATTCTTTGCATTTTTCCTGAATAGTTAATGGTGTGGGATAGATGAAAATCGGGTTGATTTCGTAAAATAAGTCGCCTGTTATTTTTGGGAGACAATCAAAATTTATGATTTCAAAAAATAACCGGGAAAACGGACCTCTTCAACGTGAAACGGGAATGTTCGCTGATTGGCTGTTTGGATTGCCGTCTCATCCCAGTGTTGCCTGATGGTACGACGAAATCGTGTTATCTAAGAGGAAAGTTATCAAAAAAAAAACAGGGAAAACCTAATTTTCCCCATCTTGCTTTTTCTATTTTTTTCTTCAGTTTTTCGATTTCGATCTTTACTGGTTTTGTGAAATGTTGCATCTGGGGACTATAGGTTTCACGATCTCAGCGCTTCAAGCGCCCGTAAATGAACTATTCCAGGATGACGTCATCCTCCCGGTTTTTTTAAACGTTCATATTTTCTTCACTGTTTTGTTTATTCGTAAATTAGGAAGTAAGGGCTGAAAGTTTGTCGTAGGGGATTTTTCGAGGTGCTGAATCCAGACATGTTGAAATTCCTCATTTTTGCCGAGCCTTGGCCCGTTTGCCTCGTGCGCTGCCTCGTACTGGTGTTTACCCAGCTTTAAGCGTACATTGCACCACGTTTCCATTCCAGGGTTAAACAACAAAATTCATGCAGAGTTGTTCATTATTATAAATCAACCTTTTCTGAGCTCTATTCGTAGATTTTAATGTAAAATGAATAGTTTTGAAGACCTGCATTATTTCCTCAAAATGATGAAGACTGTTGCCAACGTCTTATGGATGGCTACTATTCAAAAGTTGAATAATGTTTCATTTCCCCAAAAAATTCTCAAATTATCCACAAGTTTTTAAAAAAATTACTTTACTTCATAACTTAACATTGCTTAATCTTTCATTAGGAGACAAAATCGCCAGCTACTCAGGACGAGGTTAAAAAACCCGACTCCGGATGTTTAACCCAATGACTGATTCAATTTGATTCAATACTCCGGAAAAGACGCTGAAGTCGCTTCGATTGCTCAACATTTTCAGTGAATGATCAAGTTCAAGTCAATTGTATGACAATATAGTACAGTTTATTGTATCATAGAAACAAAGTTTCGAGTACGTTTTAATTTAGTTTCATCGCTACATTTTGTATCGCAAAATACGAAGTTTTGCAGTAAATTTTTTAATAAACGTTCTTAATTTTATTGTCGAGTCATTTTTTTCAACCCTTCATCTCTTTGTGACAATGATTTTCCGAATAAATATTTCTTATGATAAAAACTTGGTTGAAAGTGCAGAAAAGGGTTGTTATTGTCTCTGATGACAAGCTTGGTCACTCACTGTGGATTGTTGTTGAACGAAGTTTTTTGAAGACATTTTTTTGTTGAATAAATAGTTTACAGGCCCTAAATAATGTGGAATATTTTTAAAAGGAAATAATGTTTTTTTCATATACAGGGTGAGCCACGGAAACTTACTTATTTGAAAGGTCAATTAAACAAAAGTAATGCAGATATCGTTATATTTTATTTTAAAGGACAACTCTTAAATTTTTTTTCATATGGGTTTATTAAAAACTTGGTTGTAAGTGCAGAAAAGGGTTGTTGTTGTCTCAGATGAAAAACTTGGTCACTCACTGTGGGTTGTTGTTGAACGAAGTTTTTTGAAGAAATTTTTTTGCGGAATAAATACTTTACAGGCCCTAAATAATGTTGAATATTTTTAAAAAGACAATATGTTTTTTCATATATTATATAACTTTCCAATTTTTTTGCTGAATAAAGTGGGAATAAGTCATTCAGGGGAATTGGACCGACTGCTCGGAAGCTTGATTAGACGCTCCCTTCCTTTTTCGAAGAAAGATGCATCAGCCGTCTTGTCCGTATTTTTGTTGAGAATCACATTTAATTTCTTGCAATGAAGTGGGATAAAGAGAGCTCAATCGAATTTATAGAAAATATCCTGTATTTTGGGATCCAAAGGTCTCAATGAAATTAAATACTTCATAGCCCAGGAAACGAAGGCTTTGAGGGAGAAAAAAATAGAACCCAAACTAAAATTGGCACAGACGTGGGGGGAGTTATCCTAATTAAAATACTAAAAATCCTGGGTGGTGGGGTACGAGCTCGTGGAAGGGGGGAAGGGTCCCTGAAGCCCCATTTTGGAGTTTTACGTGAATGTCTCGAAAACGGTGCATTTTTTGATAAACCATGCCCTATAGTAATTGAAAGCTGATTAAATTCTCTACAACTTTGACTAAATAGGTTTTATCGAAATTCCGAACCTTTGCAGAGATATGTGCATCCAAAAATGGAGGAATTATGAAAATTAGGTTTTTAGCTCACGTTTTCCGGATCACTTTGTTGATTTGCGTCCAAACGGTTGATCTTAGAAAAAATTTCTCTTAGAGAAAGTAAAAAAAAAAGTTTATCGTTGACCAATCAAAAAGTGCGCCAATTTCAAAATTTTGCAAATTTTTGTCAGTTTTGCTCAAATATTGCCAGGCCACTTTTCAGTCCCTCGAGCTTCAATCGTCCTTCTTTCTGTCGTCATTTAATGCTATATACATGTATACGTCCACACGAATTAACAACCCTGAATTTCATAGCAACAGATGTGGGGTGGGGGGGGGGGTACTAGAAGATGATGTAAAAAAGTGTTATTTCATCGTAAGCACGGGTTGAACTTCTTTCACCCTGTACGTGAGCTCAGACAGGAAGGGACTAAGTCGGGGTCTTTTGTACAGAGATGTTCCAAATTGGTTGACGACGTTGTTTTATGGTTTTGAAATTTTGAAGTATAAACTACCACGTCTATAACCGAAGTTTCAGTTATCTGCTATTCTGAGACATTCCTAACTTGGATTGAGTTTTTTCAAGACTTTCTGACGTAGTGTCTTTCTCCTTTAAACCATCGAAATATAATTGACAAAATAGAATTCCCGTCACGAAAATAGAATTAAAAGTCATTGATTTACTGCCTCCTGGACTAAGTATCCAACTAAAGTTTTTTTTTCTCTACCATAACCAAATCTCATTCCTCGCTTTTAGACTCGAAGTCAGATTACCGACCGTCAGATAGCTGAATCTGTTCGCTGTGACAAACCACTAAAGACAGCCTCGGTTGCATTGCCTGCCACCAAGAAGAAGCCTCTTCCAGAGCCACCTATCCCACGAGGAACATTCTCAAAAGTAAGTCATCTTTAGTTCGTAGTGTTGACTAAGTTCAGTTTCACCCTATCAAATGAGGTTTGCGTTTAGATCAATCAGGGGCGTCGGGTGAAAATATTCGTCAGGCAAACAGCTAGGCTGAAAATTATTACACAAAGGTTCATTTTTTTCTGTATATATCATGCGCCAGTAAAGAACTCAGCTTTGCCATTGTCACCACCTACCAACCATGTTTTATCTTACGAATAAAATCACTCGCGATGAGATTGTGGAAAACCATTTTAATAAAAACGGAGTTGAGTAGAATGTTGTCTATTTCCACGAAAATAATGAGTTACAAGTTAAATCGATTTCGACGGTTAGGTCATCATCAGTAACAAACAATAACTGAAGGTACATCACAAAGAGCATAGCTTATATAGGTACAAGTGAAAGGGAGCTTGAATCCCATTGGTCGAGAAAGTGAAAGTCATACCCAATCAGATAAGTGAAAGGAGAATCCTATTGGCTCAGAGAAGTGAAGGGACCTGGGAGGATCATCAATGCCAATCAAGGCAGACAAAGTGAAAGGGGGGCTCAAACATTGGTGAGGGTTACATTGTGAAGGGGAGACCAAGCTATTGCAAGAAGGAACCTATCAATGGTGAAACATGTTGAGGGACCACCTCATTCAGACATTTACCAGACCTATCACTCTTAAGAATCTCGAACTTTTCAAGCACATCCAACATACCTCCCTTCGGGCAAAAATGAGGAAATTCTATGTACTGTCCGTTTGTTAGATCAAAACTAAAGTTATGATTGGATTCTCTCAGGTGATTCGCAAAAGCAGAATCACCCTTGCTATCCCTGAAATCCTTCTCATGCTCTTTATTCTTTCCCTAAATTTCCTACCAGTTTGACCACAATACTCAAGCCCACAAGAACATTTCAGCTTATAAACCCCACTTTTATCTTGAACGCTAATTT